>CM062821.1:31616942-32216942 GCA_031772345.1 Himalopsyche anomala
GAGAGGAAACTTGCTCATTTACTGTTGTTGCAGCATTCGTTGCTTGGTGAGAAACGTCTTCGAAAGATATTTGTTGTAGAGCTGCTTCTTGAGAAACAACATTCTGGTTGACTTCGTGGCTCGACTCTTGCGAGGATGCATGTTCGTTGATGTTGGATTCAGATTTAATCGATTGGTGGAATACGTCTTCATGGGATATTTGATGTTGCAATGCTTCTTGAGATACAGCATTTTGTTTAACTTCTTGGCTGGTCTCTTGAGAAGAAACTTGTTCATTTACTGTTGTTGCAGCATTCGTTGCTTGGTGAGATACGTCTTCATGGGATATTTGTTGTAAAACAGCTTCTTGAGAAACAACATTGTGTTTGACTTCGTGGCTCGATTCTTGTGAGGATACATGTTCGTTGATATTGGATTCAGAGTTAATTGATTGGTGGGATACGTCTTCATGGGATATTTGCTGTTGCAATGCTTCTTGAGATACAGCATTTTGGTCAATTTCTTGGCTGGTCTCTTGAGAGGAAACTTGCTCATTTACTGTTGTTGCAGCATTCGTTGCTTGGTGGGATACGTCTTCATGGAATATTTGTGGTAAAACAGCTTCTTGAGAAACAACATTGTGTTTGACTTCGTGGCTTGATTCTTGTGAGGATACATGTTCGTTGATATTGGATTCAGAGTTAATCGATTGGTGGGATACGTCTTCATGGGATATTTGCTGTTGCAATGCTTCTTGAGATACAGCATTTTGGTCAATTTCTTGGCTGGTCTCTTGAGAGGAAACTTGCTCATTTACTGTTGTTGCAGCATTCGTTGCTTGGTGGGATACGTCTTCATGGGATATTTGTTGTAAAACAGCTTCTTGAGAAACAACATTCTGGTTGACTTCGTGGCTCGATTCTTGTGAGGATACATGTTCGTTGATGTTGGATTCAGAATTGGTCGATTGGTGGAATACGTCTTCATGGGATATTTGATGTTGCAATGCTTCTTGAGATACAGCATTTTGTTTAACTTCTTGGCTGGTCTCTTGAGAGGAAACTTGCTCATTTACTGTTGTTGCAGCATTCGTTGCTTGGTGGGATACGTCTTCATGGGATATTTGTTGTAAAACAGCTTCTTGAGAAACAACATTCTGGTTGACTTCGTGGCTCGATTCTTGTGAGGATACATGTTCGTTGATGTTGGATTCAGAATTGGTCGATTGGTGGAATACGTCTTCATGGGATATTTGATGTTGCAATGCTTCTTGAGATACAGCATTTTGTTTTACTTCTTGGCTGGTCTCTTGAGAGGAAACTTGCTCATTTACTGTTGTTGCAGCATTCGTTGCTTGGTGGGATACGTCTTCATGGGATATTTGTTGTAAAACAGCTTCTTGAGAAACAACGTTCTGGTTGACTTCGTGGCTCGATTCTTGTGAGGATACATGTTCGTTGATGTTGGATTCAGAATTGGTCGATTGGTGGAATACGTCTTCATGGGATATTTGATGTTGCAATGCTTCTTGAGATACAGCATTTTGTTTTACTTCTTGGCTGGTCTCTTGAGAGGAAACTTGCTCATTTACTGTTGTTGCAGCATTCGTTGCTTGGTGAGATACGTCTTCATGGGATATTTGTTGTAAAACAGCTTCTTGAGAAACAACATTCTGGTTGACTTCGTGGCTCGATTCTTGCGAGGATGCATGTTCGTTGATGTTGGATTCAGAATTAATCGATTGGTGGAATACGTCTTCATGGGATATTTGATGTTGCAATGCTTCTTGAGATACAGCATTTTGTTTTACTTCTTGGCTGGTCTCTTGAGAGGAAACTTGCTCATTTACATTTGTTGCAGCATTCGTTGCTTGGTGAGATACGTCTTCATGGGATATTTGTTGTAAAACAGCTTCTTGAGAAACAACATTCTGGTTGACTTCGTGGCTCGATTCTTGTGAGGATACATGTTCGTTGATGTTGGATTCAGAATTTGTCGATTGGTGGAATACGTCTTCATGGGATATTTGATGTTGCAATGCTTCTTGAGATACAGCATTTTGTTTAACTTCTTGGCTGGTCTCTTGAGAGGAAACTTGCTCATTTACTGTTGTTGCAGCATTCGTTGCTTGGTGAGATACGTCTTCATGGGATATTTGTTGTAAAACAGCTTCTTGAGAAACAACGTTCTGGTTGACTTCGTGGCTCGATTCTTGTGAGGATACATGTTCGTTGATGTTGGATTCAGAATTGGTCGATTGGTGGAATACGTCTTCATGGGATATTTGATGTTGCAATGCTTCTTGAGATACAGCATTTTGTTTTACTTCTTGGCTGGTCTCTTGAGAGGAAACTTGTTCATTTACTGTTGTTGCAGCATTCGTTGCTTGGTGGGATACGTCTTCATGGGATATTTGTTGTAAAACAGCTTCTTGAGAAACAACATTCTGGTTGACTTCGTGGCTCGATTCTTGTGAGGATACATGTTCGTTGATGTTGGATTCAGAATTGGTCGATTGGTGGAATACGTCTTCATGGGATATTTGATGTTGCAATGCTTCTTGAGATACAGCATTTTGTTTTACTTCTTGGCTGGTCTCTTGAGAGGAAACTTGCTCATTTACTGTTGTTGCAGCATTCGTTGCTTGGTGGGATACGTCTTCATGGGATATTTGTTGTAAAACAGCTTCTTGAGAAACAACATTCTGGTTGACTTCGTGGCTCGATTCTTGTGAGGATACATGTTCGTTGATGTTGGATTCAGAATTGGTCGATTGGTGGAATACGTCTTCATGGGATATTTGATGTTGCAATGCTTCTTGAGATACAGCATTTTGTTTTACTTCTTGGCTGGTCTCTTGAGAGGAAACTTTCTCATTTACTGTTGTTGCAGCATTCGTTGCTTGGTGAGATACGTCTTCATGGGATATTTGTTGTAAAACAGCTTCTTGAGGAACAACATTCTGGTTGACTTCGTGGCTCGACTCTTGCGAGGATGCATGTTCGTTGATATTGGATTCAGAGTTAATCGATTGGTGGGATACGTCTTCATGGGATATTTGCTGTTGCAATGCTTCTTGAGATACAGCATTTTGGTCAATTTCTTGGCTGGTCTCTTGAGAGGAAACTTGCTCATTTACTGTTGTTGCAGCATTCGTTGCTTGGTGGGATACGTCTTCATGGGATATTTGTTGTAAAACAGCTTCTTGAGAAACAACATTGTGTTTGACTTCGTGGCTCGATTCTTGTGAGGATACATGTTCGTTGATATTGGATTCAGAGTTAATTGATTGGTGGGATACGTCTTCATGGGATATTTGCTGTTGCAATGCTTCTTGAGATACAGCATTTTGTTTTACTTCTTGGCTGGTCTCTTGAGAGGAAACTTGCTCATTTACTGTTGTTGCAGCATTCGTTGCTTGGTGGGATACGTCTTCATGGGATATTTGTTGTAAAACAGCTTCTTGAGAAACAACATTCTGGTTGACTTCGTGGCTCGATTCTTGTGAGGATACATGTTCGTTGATGTTGGATTCAGAATTGGTCGATTGGTGGAATACGTCTTCATGGGATATTTGCTGTTGCAATGCTTCTTGAGATACAGCATTTTGTTTAACTTCTTGGCTGGTCTCTTGAGAGGAAACTTGTTCATTTACTGTTGTTGCAGCATTCGTTGCTTGGTGGGATACGTCTTCATGGGATATTTGTTGTAAAACAGCTTCTTGAGAAACAACATTCTGGTTGACTTCGTGGCTCGATTCTTGTGAGGATACATGTTCGTTGATGTTGGATTCAGAATTGGTCGATTGGTGGAATACGTCTTCATGGGATATTTGATGTTGCAATGCTTCTTGAGATACAGCATTTTGTTTTACTTCTTGGCTGGTCTCTTGAGAGGAAACTTGCTCATTTACTGTTGTTGCAGCATTCGTTGCTTGGTGGGATACGTCTTCATGGGATATTTGTTGTAAAACAGCTTCTTGAGAAACAACATTCTGGTTGACTTCGTGGCTCGATTCTTGTGAGGATACATGTTCGTTGATGTTGGATTCAGAATTGGTCGATTGGTGGAATACGTCTTCATGGGATATTTGATGTTGCAATGCTTCTTGAGATACAGCATTTTGTTTTACTTCTTGGCTGGTCTCTTGAGAGGAAACTTGCTCATTTACTGTTGTTGCAGCATTCGTTGCTTGGTGAGATACGTCTTCATGGGATATTTGTTGTAAAACAGCTTCTTGAGAAACAACATTCTGGTTGACTTCGTGGCTCGATTCTTGCGAGGATGCATGTTCGTTGATGTTGGATTCAGAATTAATCGATTGGTGGAATACGTCTTCATGGGATATTTGATGTTGCAATGCTTCTTGAGATACAGCATTTTGTTTTACTTCTTGGCTGGTCTCTTGAGAGGAAACTTTCTCATTTACTGTTGTTGCAGCATTCGTTGCTTGGTGAGATACGTCTTCATGGGATATTTGTTGTAAAACAGCTTCTTGAGAAACAATATTCTGGTTGACTTCGTGGCTCGACTCTTGCGAGGATGCATGTTCGTTGATGTTGGATTCAGAGTTAATTGATTGGTGGGATACGTCTTCATGGGATATTTGCTGTTGCAATGCTTCTTGAGATACAGCATTTTGGTCAATTTCTTGGCTGGTCTCTTGAGAGGAAACTTGCTCATTTACTGTTGTTGCAGCATTCGTTGCTTGGTGGGATACGTCTTCATGGGATATTTGTTGTAAAACAGCTTCTTGAGAAACAACATTGTGTTTGACTTCGTGGCTCGATTCTTGTGAGGATACATGTTCGTTGATATTGGATTCAGAGTTAATCGATTGGTGGGATACGTCTTCATGGGATATTTGATGTTGCAATGCTTCTTGAGATACAGCATTTTGTTTTACTTCTTGGCTGGTCTCTTGAGAGGAAACTTGTTCATTTAATGTTGTTGCAGCATTCGTTGCTTGGTGGGATACGTCTTCATGGGATATTTGTTGTAAAACAGCTTCTTGAGAATCAACGTTCTGGTTGACTTCGTGGCTCGATTCTTGTGAGGATACATGTTCGTTGATGTTGGATTCAGAATTGGTCGATTGGTGGAATACGTCTTCATGGGATATTTGATGTTGCAATGCTTCTTGAGATAGAGCATTTTGTTTTACTTCTTGGCTGGTCTCTTGAGAAGAAACTTGTTCATTTACTGTTGTTGCAGCATTCGTTGCTTGGTGGGATACGTCTTCATGGGATATTTGTTGTAAAACAGCTTCTTGAGAAACAACATTCTGGTTGACTTCGTGGCTCGATTCTTGTGAGGATACATGTTCGTTGATGTTGGATTCAGAATTGGTCGATTGGTGGAATACGTCTTCATGGGATATTTGATGTTGCAATGCTTCTTGAGATACAGCATTTTGTTTTACTTCTTGGCTGGTCTCTTGAGAGGAAACTTGCTCATTTACTGTTGTTGCAGCATTCGTTGCTTGGTGGGATACGTCTTCATGGGATATTTGTTGTAAAACAGCTTCTTGAGAAACAACATTCTGGTTGACTTCGTGGCTCGATTCTTGTGAGGATACATGTTCGTTGATGTTGGATTCAGAATTGGTCGATTGGTGGAATACGTCTTCATGGGATATTTGATGTTGCAATGCTTCTTGAGATACAGCATTTTGTTTTACTTCTTGGCTGGTCTCTTGAGAGGAAACTTGCTCATTTACTGTTGTTGCAGCATTCGTTGCTTGGTGGGATACGTCTTCATGGGATATTTGTTGTAAAACAGCTTCTTGAGAAACAACATTCTGGTTGACTTCGTGGCTCGATTCTTGTGAGGATACATGTTCGTTGATGTTGGATTCAGAATTGGTCGATTGGTGGAATACGTCTTCATGGGATATTTGATGTTGCAATGCTTCTTGAGATACAGCATTTTGTTTAACTTCTTGGCTGGTCTCTTGAGAGGAAACTTGCTCATTTACTGTTGTTGCAGCATTCGTTGCTTGGTGGGATACGTCTTCATGGGATATTTGTTGTAAAACAGCTTCTTGAGAAACAACATTCTGGTTGACTTCGTGGCTCGATTCTTGTGAGGATACATGTTCGTTGATGTTGGATTCAGAATTGGTCGATTGGTGGAATACGTCTTCATGGGATATTTGCTGTTGCAATGCTTCTTGAGATACAGCATTTTGTTTAACTTCTTGGCTGGTCTCTTGAGAGGAAACTTGCTCATTTACTGTTGTTGCAGCATTCGTTGCTTGGTGGGATACGTCTTCATGGGATATTTGTTGTAAAACAGCTTCTTGAGAAACAACATTGTGTTTGACTTCGTGGCTCGATTCTTGTGAGGATACATGTTCGTTGATATTGGATTCAGAGTTAATTGATTGGTGGGATACGTCTTCATGGGATATTTGCTGTTGCAATGCTTCTTGAGATACAGCATTTTGTTTTACTTCTTGGCTGGTCTCTTGAGAGGAAACTTGCTCATTTACTGTTGTTGCAGCATTCGTTGCTTGGTGGGATACGTCTTCATGGGATATTTGTTGTAAAACAGCTTCTTGAGAAACAACGTTCTGGTTGACTTCGTGGCTCGATTCTTGTGAGGATACATGTTCGTTGATGTTGGATTCAGAATTGGTCGATTGGTGGAATACGTCTTCATGGGATATTTGATGTTGCAATGCTTCTTGAGATAGAGCATTTTGTTTTACTTCTTGGCTGGTCTCTTGAGAAGAAACTTGTTCATTTACTGTTGTTGCAGCATTCGTTGCTTGGTGGGATACGTCTTCATGGGATATTTGTTGTAAAACAGCTTCTTGAGAAACAACATTCTGGTTGACTTCGTGGCTCGATTCTTGTGAGGATACATGTTCGTTGATGTTGGATTCAGAATTGGTCGATTGGTGGAATACGTCTTCATGGGATATTTGATGTTGCAATGCTTCTTGAGATACAGCATTTTGTTTTACTTCTTGGCTGGTCTCTTGAGAGGAAACTTGCTCATTTACTGTTGTTGCAGCATTCGTTGCTTGGTGGGATACGTCTTCATGGGATATTTGTTGTAAAACAGCTTCTTGAGAAACAACATTCTGGTTGACTTCGTGGCTCGATTCTTGTGAGGATACATGTTCGTTGATGTTGGATTCAGCATTGGTCGATTGGTGGAATACGTCTTCATGGGATATTTGATGTTGCAATGCTTCTTGAGATACAGCATTTTGTTTAACTTCTTGGCTTGTCTCTTGAGAGGAAACTTGCTCATTTACTGTTGTTGCAGCATTCGTTGCTTGGTGGGATACGTCTTCATGGGATATTTGTTGTAAAACAGCTTCTTGAGAAACAACATTCTGGTTGACTTCGTGGCTAGATTCTTGTGAGGATACATGTTCGTTGATGTTGGATTCAGAATTGGTCGATTGGTGGAATACGTCTTCATGGGATATTTGCTGTTGCAATGCTTCTTGAGATACAGCATTTTGTTTAACTTCTTGGCTGGTCTCTTGAGAGGAAACTTGTTCATTTACTGTTGTTGCAGCGTTCGTTGCTTGGTGGGATACGTCTTCATGGGATATTTGTTGTAAAACAGCTTCTTGAGAAACAACATTGTGTTTTACTTCGTGGCTCGATTCTTGTGAGGATACATGTTCGTTGATATTGGATTCAGAGTTAATCGATTGGTGGGATACGTCTTCATGGGATATTTGCTGTTGCAATGCTTCTTGAGATACAGCATTTTGGTCAATTTCTTGGCTGGTCTCTTGAGAGGAAACTTGCTCATTTACTGTTGTTGCAGCATTCGTTGCTTGGTGGGATACGTCTTCATGGGATATTTGTTGTAAAACAGCTTCTTGAGAAACAACATTCTGGTTGACTTCGTGGCTCGATTCTTGTGAGGATACATGTTCGTTGATGTTGGATTCAGCATTGGTCGATTGGTGGAATACGTCTTCATGGGATATTTGATGTTGCAATGCTTCTTGAGATACAGCATTTTGTTTTACTTCTTGGCTGGTCTCTTGAGAGGAAACTTGCTCATTTACTGTTGTTGAAGCATTCGTTGCTTGGTGGGATACGTCTTCATGGGATATTTGTTGTAAAACAGCTTCTTGAGAAACAACATTCTGGTTGACTTCGTGGCTCGACTCTTGCGAGGATGCATGTTCGTTGATGTTGGATTCAGAATTAATCGATTGGTGGAATACGTCTTCATGGGATATTTGATTTTGCAATGCTTCTTGAGATACAGCATTTTGTTTAACTTCTTGGCTTGTCTCTTGAGAGGAAACTTGTTTATTTACTGTTGTTGCAGCATTCGTTGCTTGGTGAGATACGTCTTCATGGGATATTTGTTGTAAAACAGCTTCTTGAGAAACAACATTCTGGTTGACTTCGTGGCTCGATTCTTGTGAGGATACATGTTCGTTGATGTTGGATTCAGAATTGGTCGATTGGTGGAATACGTCTTCATGGGATATTTGCTGTTGCAATGCTTCTTGAGATACAGCATTTTGTTTAACTTCTTGGCTGGTCTCTTGAGAGGAAACTTGTTCATTTACTGTTGTTGTAGCGTTCGTTGCTTGGTGGGATACGTCTTCATGGGATATTTGTTGTAAAACAGCTTCTTGAGAAACAACATTGTGTTTGACTTCGTGGCTCGATTCTTGTGAGGATACATGTTCGTTGATATTGGATTCAGAGTTAATTGATTGGTGGGATACGTCTTCATGGGATATTTGCTGTTGCAATGCTTCTTGAGATACAGCATTTTGGTCAATTTCTTGGCTGGTCTCTTGAGAGGAAACTTGCTCATTTACTGTTGTTGCAGCATTCGTTGCTTGGTGGGATACGTCTTCATGGGATATTTGTTGTAAAACAGCTTCTTGAGAAACAACATTCTGGTTGACTTCGTGGCTCGATTCTTGTGAGGATACATGTTCGTTGATGTTGGATTCAGAATTGGTCGATTGGTGGAATACGTCTTCATGGGATATTTGATGTTGCAATGCTTCTTGAGATACAGCATTTTGTTTTACTTCTTGGCTGGTCTCTTGAGAGGAAACTTGCTCATTTACTGTTGTTGAAGCATTCGTTGCTTGGTGGGATACGTCTTCATGGGATATTTGTTGTAAAACAGCTTCTTGAGAAACAACATTCTGGTTGACTTCGTGGCTCGACTCTTGCGAGGATGCATGTTCGTTGATGTTGGATTCAGAATTAATCGATTGGTGGAATACGTCTTCATGGGATATTTGATTTTGCAATGCTTCTTGAGATACAGCATTTTGTTTAACTTCTTGGCTTGTCTCTTGAGAGGAAACTTGTTTATTTACTGTTGTTGCAGCATTCGTTGCTTGGTGAGATACGTCTTCATGGGATATTTGTTGTAAAACAGCTTCTTGAGAAACAACATTGTGTTTGACTTCGTGGCTCGATTCTTGTGAGGATACATGTTCGTTGATATTGGATTCAGAGTTAATTGATTGGTGGGATACGTCTTCATGGGATATTTGCTGTTGCAATGCTTCTTGAGATACAGCATTTTGGTCAATTTCTTGGCTGGTCTCTTGAGAGGAAACTTGCTCATTTACTGTTGTTGCAGCATTCGTTGCTTGGTGGGATACGTCTTCATGGGATATTTGTTGTAAAACAGCTTCTTGAGAAACAACATTCTGGTTGACTTCGTGGCTCGATTCTTGTGAGGATACATGTTCGTTGATGTTGGATTCAGAATTGGTCGATTGGTGGAATACGTCTTCATGGGATATTTGATGTTGCAATGCTTCTTGAGATACAGCATTTTGTTTTACTTCTTGGCTGGTCTCTTGAGAGGAAACTTGCTCATTTACTGTTGTTGCAGCATTCGTTGCTTGGTGGGATACGTCTTCATGGGATATTTGTTGTAAAACAGCTTCTTGAGAAACAACATTGTGTTTGACTTCGTGGCTCGATTCTTGTGAGGATACATGTTCGTTGATGTTGGATTCAGCATTGGTCGATTGGTGGAATACGTCTTCATGGGATATTTGATGTTGCAATGCTTCTTGAGATACAGCATTTTGTTTTACTTCTTGGCTGGTCTCTTGAGAGGAAACTTGCTCATTTACTGTTGTTGCAGCATTCGTTGCTTGGTGGGATACGTCTTCATGGGATATTTGTTGTAAAACAGCTTCTTGAGAAACAACATTCTGGTTGACTTCATGGCTCGATTCTTGTGAGGATACATGTTCGTTGATGTTGGATTCAGCATTGGTCGATTGGTGGAATACGTCTTCATGGGATATTTGATGTTGCAATGCTTCTTGAGATACAGCATTTTGTTTTACTTCTTGGCTGGTCTCTTGAGAGGAAACTTGCTCATTTACTGTTGTTGCAGCATTCGTTGCTTGGTGGGATACGTCTTCATGGGATATTTGGTGTAAAACAGCTTCTTGAGAAACAACATTCTGGTTGACTTCGTGGCTAGATTCTTGTGAGGATACATGTTCGTTGATGTTGGATTCAGAATTGGTCGATTGGTGGAATACGTCTTCATGGGATATTTGATGTTGCAATGCTTCTTGAGATACAGCATTTTGTTTAACTTCTTGGCTTGTCTCTTGAGAGGAAACTTGCTCATTTACTGTTGTTGCAGCATTCGTTGCTTGGTGGGATACGTCTTCATGGGATATTTGTTGTAAAACTGCTTCTTGAGAAACAATATTCTGGTTGACTTCTTGGCTCGACTCTTGTGAGGATACATGTTCGTTTACAATAGTTTCAGCATTAGTATCTTCGTGAGAAACGTTTTCTTTGATCACTGTGTTCAGTTCTTTTTTGGATTGGTGATTCTTTAAAGGATGCTTTGGAATACAGTCCGTACTATTTTGATGGCGCAGCGTGTATAATGGATTTCTCTGACCAATCTTGATAACATTGTTTGATTCATCTTTCTCAAGGTTACCTGAGAAGCAGTTTTTTTTAAATTAATTTAAACATATTTTTTGTCCTTGGATTCACATTTTGGTGACAAATAAAATTGGTTTTTTTAACAACATTTTCTCTTAATGAATAATGAAAAGTTTTTTTATACCAGAGGTGATTATTTGGATGAAATTTTTCATTGTCTTGACTTTGTATAGCTTTCGAAACATTTACCTATTTAAGTGATTTATTCAGGCACGGCTCGTAGATCAAATATCTGGAAGTGCTACGGTAGATTCAAAATAAAAAAAATACTTTTGGATTGTGTTTTAGTATCGAAAACTGCTCGCATAACGAGTATTTCACATAACAAGTAAGATTCTTGAACGAGTTAAATTCGTGATGAGAGGTTCCACTGTAGTTTGAAAAATACCCGAGTAATACTCGTTATTTGAAAATGAAGATTTATCTGAAAATTTTATTTAACTATTTAAGAAATATATATAATGTTTAACCATTGTGTTTAACTGAGTCTTTCATGAGGATTTTACTATTAATAAATTTTTTAATGTCTTTTCCTGTTTTGCAGTTGACTATGCTATGCGAGAATTTCTTTTGTTACTTTTGCTTTGAGCCCTGCTGACTTATCTTATCAATTTCAAGTTTATGGTGGCGAGAATCTATGATGACAAGAGACAAAATAAAATCTTTTCGGTTTGTCGACTATTGTGGCATTATAAATTCATTTATTGTAGCCAAAATTAAAAAAAAAAGATTTTAAAACTTGGAATCATTTAAACAGCGGACAGAAAAAAATAATGCACTATTTAATTTATTGTTATCTATAAAACCGAAGTCCACAGCAACAGAAAGAGTTTTTTCTACTGTGGGAATTATAAAACTAAAACTTCGAACTTATTTAAGACGTTTAATTCTCTATTATTTTTGAAATATATGTTTTATAAATTGAAATAAATGTTTTAATGAAATTAAATAAGCTTATTTATTTATCATCTATTATATCACAAATTTGAATTCATAATATATAGTTTGGTACATCTGAAACTACTCGAGTATACTTGAGTAGTTGAGATGTCGAGTAATTGGTGTCTCTAATATTGAGTATTAAAATTGTTTTCTATTATAGCTCAAGCTTCATAGTCAGCTTAAACCTCAAAATTTAATTTAAATGGGAATTGTGTCAGACTTTTCCTTGTAAATCGAGAAGGGTTGACATTTCTTCAGCATATTTTAGGCAGCACTTTTAAAAAGACGATTATAATAATATTTATCTGAGAGATTCTTTCTCATAGTATATTGATATTTTTCAGAGATTGCCTCGCACGATTTTCATTTATTTAGATTTCTACCCGATTTATTTAACGGTAAACAATTTCAGTTTAAAAACAAAACGACATTGAAACGTTTATGAATTCTAAATGTCAAATATTTTATTCAACAACAAAAAATATTGTCAGGTAAAGAATAGTTGTGGAAAAAAATGTAGAATACATTCGTGATTAGACTATATATTCTGCCTCCACAAAAAAAACTCATGAATCATCCTAATACATTGGAATATGTGCATATCTATAGTTTTTCATATAAAAATACGATTACTTACTTGTTAATGGAAACCCAAATGTGTACGCAACTAAGGATAAAAACAATATAACTCTGAAATCCATTCCAGGTGAGAGTTAGAATATTTTTTTTAGTGATTCTCACTACTTTATATATAACTAAGACATCGCTTGAGGGTGTCTCATTGATACCTGCTGGTAAACCTTTGTCCTACGTTCTTAAGATGCCATTTAAATTCAAAATGCCATATGAAAAATATTCGTTGTTAGTTTCAAACATATTAACTTAATTAATTATTTTTTATTGTTTTTAATTGTTGTTTACTTTTAATTATAGTAAAACTATGAAGAAGTGTTTTTCTCGATTGTCAAAAAAAATATTTACACTAAACACAGAAAAAGTATTGGTCGTTTTATCGGCTAAACCTAGAATTGATACGTTCAATTAAAAATATTGTACATAGATTCGCAGTGTTATTTCATTAATTCATGGATGCTGTTAGTAAAAAATCAACAATCATATGTTTTAAAATACAAATGAATTCTTTCAGTTATTTATTATTACTTCAAATCCGCAATTGAAATATATTATACGTAAAAATCATGTTTTTTTATGATAAAGAAACTTGTGATGCTAAATGATAATAAAAGAATATACCAGTTTTAGAACATTAAGATTATTTAGCGTTTTAAATAGCACATGTATGATTTTTTCAATGATAACTGCTTGTGTAATTGACCAGTTAAATGAATATATTTCCTTTTTATCCTAGGATATTCTACAGTGAAAAGGTGTAACATCTCTCATAAAGATAACCAATAAATTATCGCAATGTATAATTAATCACCATTCTGATATTAATTATCCAAAACCAAATTAATTAGGAAACGATTAAGATATTAGTAGAAATGTGGGTTGTCTAATTTCAAAACATTGTTTTTATAATCTACTTAGAATAGTCAATATGATTCTATTTTGTACGGTAATTTTAATCACATCATGAACTTAAAGATACGGTAATTGTTTTTTTATTATATTATGTAGCCTGTGGTGCGTTTTTTTCGCTTGCTTTAATTTGGTTTTGCAATTCATTTATTTGTAATTGATCATATGATCACTTTTAGGGTGAGACTTTCTCAATATAATATACTTTATACTTGGTGAAAAGGTATATTATATTGAAAAAAACTCATCAGTTAATAATGCTCGCCATGAGCGAAACCGATCCTGATCTTGGTAAATAAAAGTGGAAAAAAGTACAATATGATTGTTTTTAGTGTAACAATTTTCACTTGAAAATATCATGCTTATAACGTATTGGTAGTAACAAAGCATTCATACTATTAATTCATTATTACCACCAATACGTTAACAAAGGGGTCACTTATTTTTGGTACATTCTACTGTTTTTATAGATTAAAAAAAATCAAAAAAAGTATTTTAATTAAAAACTTGAATGTTACTTTATTTACATACTTGTACAGTGTACTTAAATATAACAATAAGGAATGTACCGTTAAATAATTAATATCAATAGTAGGAATATTTAAATTCCTATCTCAGATTGGAAGACTCAAGAGTTCCAACTAAATGTTTCAAACAATTTACATAAACCGTTGTAGATAGTAATATATATTTATGATATATATATATCATAAAATTTACAGAAACACCAAATGTGCATCACTGCATTGTTAAATTTATATACAAATTGAAAGTATAACACAAAAACAGAAAACGATTTTATTTTATTTTAACAAGAGTCTCACCAGGCTAAGTCAGCAATAGTTTGTTTGGAGTTGTTTTTTAATGTAGACAACTAAGAATAACTTTTTAAATATTAAATAAGTATCATATTTCATATTAGATTTCTTATTGAAAGCATATTGAAACAAACTTTATGAAATTGAATTAGTATTCATAAGAATAATAGAGAATTTGTGAAACAATTACTATGGAAAAAGAAAGATAAAATCTCTGAGTCAATAAGTGGACTTTCAAAAAAATGATTTCATTCCTCGACAGTAGACACTAAATAAATATGGAGGATGCTATAACCATGTTTTAATATTAATTCCCAATTAATCTCATAAACTCAAGAAGGTGTTTTGGTATTCGATAATCATTATTATTATTGACGAATAGTTTTGCTAAGTATATTATTTTTGTAATCATTAATAGCATTACCTCGGGGCATTTTATATCCAATAGAACAATTATAGTCAAATGCATGACCGCGGGTTATAAATATTTGTTCACACAATGCAAACACTGAACAATGAAATCTACGACTTACTAGAATGTTTTTTTAGATGAATAATACATTAAACTGTACGATTAAATGGAAATATGTTAGGACATTGTGAATTTTAGTCTTTAATTTCAATTATTCTACGATAAATAAAACATGGAAATAGATTTCAAACAGTGGTTTATCAAAGAAATTGGCTTTGGATATTGACCGGTCTAAGAAGGTAATTGATCCCAACACCTACCAATCACTCAACATTTGACTAGAAAAGAAAACGATTTTTTTGCCGTCGTAAAAAATCACAAATCATTGCACATAATCCAGTAATATTTAGATTCTAAAGTCATATGCTATAATCGATAGCTAAATTTGTCACATATACAATGCGGCCCGCCACTAGACTCGTTACTTTTACTAATCAAAAGTATTTTATTTGTTATACAGCAAATCATCTGTTGAGTATTTTGTAAATCTATATTCACTCCCAATGTGAAACATATTGCTTCCTTAAGAAGATATCTCAACAGAAGATTTTTCTTTAAGTACTGTTATTCGAAGAAATTTGTATGGATAGAAGGATAAGACTACTACACGACTAGTTGTAAACTAATACTCTCTCGCTACTTCCCTTTTTGCTGGGATTGAAAAGGTGGGAAGAAATATTTAGACGTCACAAACACCCATGTCTTCAAACAGATTGAAAAAACTCTGCTCGTACTGGGCCTCAAACACATGCCATCCGTTACGGACGCTAACTAATCGCTGCACCACGGATCCGATAATACAAATAATAACTTGGCATTAAAAAAACGAAAAAGAAAAACGTTTCCCATCAAATTATTGTTACAGAAAAGTCTAAATATGCAGTATTAAAATTATGAGACTTATATTTACAATCTCTCAACCAACCTTCGTTGCAGAATTCTCTTTCTTGGCGTCGAATTTCCTTAACTATATAATTTTATAAGATATTCTTTGTACAATAATTTTATTAACAACATTATATATTTTACTAGAACACAATTGATAATATTTATATTTTTGTATCCAATATAATGTAAGCATCGATATTATGAATACGTTTGAATAGTGTGGACAAACAATTTTTAATATTCATATCAAAAACTTGTTTACGATTAGCATTTTATATTCAGTATGTTGAATAATACTGAAGTGACACTTGATCATTTTCAGTTCAGTATGGTTCAAGTAAACTTCAAAAGACACTTGAGACCGTTAAAGGATGTGATAATTCACACACAGGTAAATACACATATGTAATGTAAAAATAATAACTTTTGCTGGAAGAATGGAAATAATAAAATTCTCGAAAAGTCAATTAAAGCTGTTTGAATATATATTTTAAAATAAGCTTATAGTATTTCAATTAATTCTACATTTTTAAACATAACTAAAGCCAAAAACAAGAGTTTTTAAAGTATAATAATTCTTTCGATTCCCTGTGGCTACTACGTAAAGGGTGACATTCTGGTTGCCTAATCATAATCAATTTTCTCCAGGCTCCATTCCGCTACTCATCGCTGAACCCTTGAATCCGCACTTAGAGTTCTGAAGTCTTGGCTTTTTTCATGTCCTGGAACGAGAATTTCTTGCGACTCGAAGCCATGGTAGTGTAGTAATGAACATTGTCGGTAGCTCAAAACACATGCAATCCTTTTTTTTAGTTAAATTTTGCAAAAGACTACAAAGATGTATTGTAAATATTCTTTTGCTTTTTATTACACATCGTTCGAGGGATTTGTTTGCTTTTCCAGAAAAAACCATTTCCTTCGAAAAATAAAACATTGTGTCTGTAATTGTATGGTTATTATTGCAAACTAGTATCTGTCACACGTACGTATAGTGGTCATATTTAATTTTATTAAATAAATGTAAGATTTAAAAATATCTTTTCTTTTTTTTTTGCCTTCCGAAAGTTTTCTAAAGGTTCTCAAAGTATATAAAATCTACTTTAAACCAATTTTATTAATAGATTACCAAATCTCTAAGTATTGGTCTATTTTGTTTTTTTTTTTTTAATTGGAAAGCGTTGATTTCCCGGGTATTAATTTATTCTCAAGTTCTCTCGACCCAGAATTCCTAACCCGTACTCAAATAATATTGTATATTTTAAGTTACTTTATTATAATAGACTATTTGTTTAGGTTTTTAGAAGCCATTTATATAATATAAGCAAGTAAAATACTAAATGTGTTTATACACAAAAGAAAAATAGTATTTAACTCGTATTTACAAGTTTACAAACATAATACTTATTTAGAAGTTTAAAATTGATCGTAACCTTATTATTGAAAGTCATCGGACGATGCATTTTGATGGTTTTTTCGCTGATCTCGTTCGTGATTCCATCTACTGCATCCTAGTACTTTGTGTTTTAAAAAATAAGAACGCCATGTATTAAATTCAACAAAACATCTTTTCATACATTTTAACTAGATATATGAAAAAAATAAAAAAAAGCATAACGATGCCAATGCGCTCTCTGTACTATGTACGTAGCTGTATACGTTAGGAATATAAAGATATGTGTTCAATCGGCGAAATGTGAATTATAGAATTTAATTAATAGATAAGGCGTATCTTATATATTAACAAGCTACTTAGATATTTTGTTTGTTAAAAGTTTGCCAACAAAACAGTTTTATTAGGAATAATTAATTATATTAGGTAGTTTGAATAATTTATATTTATTTCTTTTATGTATCCCGTTCCAACAGACAAATGATTTTAACACTAGTTTCCTGTTTTTTTTACACATTTTATACAAAAAAATGATTTTCGTTTAATAATTGAAAAGCACGTACTTTTTTGGAATATATATTTTTATCTTGGTAATTTACTACAAAAACGACTACAATTTTTTCGTCTGAAATGAAATTGTACATTTTTTAATACACTGTCAATATATAGTTCAGATGCTGTCCAAATAAATTTTTATACCTGATGTTGTGGCATTGTAAGGATTAAGATTTGCCATACGTACCAATCATCGTTTATCATAACATTATTGACCGTCGGTATGTATTACTTCGTGACAGTTTTTTTCTCCCTATCCGTGCACGGTATTTTTTGCCAGTGATTTCTGATACTTTGCGATTAACTAGTTTGATGGTACGCCCAGATTTAAGACCCCGCTGATTTGATCCGGGCTCGTGAAAACCCGACGCTTGAGGATACGAAAAAAGATGTTTACTGTTTTGCCGATATCTACCATATGAAACGATAAGACATAGTATGTAATATATTATCTTTACTGACATCTCATCAGAGATTTTAAAATTGGTTTCAATTATTTTTTTCTCTGAAAATATATATTTATTTAGAAATTTCTAAGCATGTTGGAAATACACCTAATCTGAAATGTAGAGTGATTATTTTGAAAGTGTTCGATGCTCCTTCAACTTAGGCATTGGATAGAAAATCGTACAGAATCGTCAATGCAAATAATATTGTAATTCAATTATTTCAAAGAGCTGATCACGACTGTGATACGGAATTCATCTAATAAGGGTAGTAAATCCGTTATGGTCGGTGGCAGATACAACGTTGATAACATTGAGAAAATATTGAGTCGGAAGTGTATTGTATGTTTATTTTTATTTTGAAAGTTCGTAACTTGGGAAGAAAATTAAAAAAAAAAAATTATGTCTTTAGGCAGTTAAATTCTTTTCTAGGGGTTCTCGATTTCTTCTAGAAATGCTGTTTCTTGTGCTTGGCTTCTTTTAATGGTGAACATATTATATTTATTTTTATTTACATATATTGCATTACAGCTAACGCCAATGCGACAAATACTTTTAAGATTAACGAAAGATCAAACAACTTAAACTCGGTAAGAATTTTTTGTATCTTTACATTGACCTATGTATTAGATCAGTGATTTCCAACCTGGGAGGCGCATATCCCTGAAGAGGTGTGGACTGTTGCAAAGGGAAGCGCGAACTGTCCAAAATATTTATTTACCCTTTAAAGCGTGTCTTTGTTACTTTTTGAAATAAATGATAGGGAGTCGTGAAGATATCTTTTTCTTTAGAGGGAGGCTCAGTTAAAAAAAGGTTGGAAACCACTGTCTTAGATCTCTCATTTAAATTGAAAATAATTTAAATTTTATATTGACCTTACTGATAGTCGAACCAAGACCCGCCTAGTTGGTAGAGTTAAGCGTTCGTTTAACAACTAGCCACAGCGGATGAAAAATATTAAAGTAACGCTGAAACAAATTACCTAAAACCGATGGACTCGGCGGTAACTTTGTGGAAGTTCATTTTATCACAAAATTTATATAAAATTTAAAAATGACTTCGATCATTCCACCTATTTTACATATTATCTAACAAATCTGTAAGACTGAAGATGCCTCTTAAAGAGACAAAACACGTGTCAAATTGAATTTTGTATAAATTTTGTAACTGAAACCTATTGACTTGTGTTTTATTATTTATAAATATTTGCTACAGACATTTACGCTTTTCAGTTACATCACACATAACGGATGAAAGCAAGTTTTAATGACCGATTACGAGTGTTGTTTTGCATCTTCACACAATTTGATTACCCCTGAAATAGAGGACAAGCATAGACAATGCGTATCTGGAAGGACCAAACAAGTTTTGTTGAGATTCTAACGGTGATTTCCATACCATGTGAAATATTTTTTAACCAACACAAATCGACATCATAGAATCAACCGTTATACCAACTTTAAGCTCACGCTAAAAGATAACAGTAAACATTTCTGGATAGCGAAGTCATTTTTTCTCTAATGATTATTATAGATGTTATGTATTGGCAGGCGTCAGCAGTTTATAGTATATATACAGGTAAATGATTTTAAATTTAACGCAGTTGCTCGATAAAGTTGACTAAGAAAGCATTCAAAATGTATTTTGCGGGATTACTTGTACCCTTAGTAGTGTTGTGCTTTTTTCAAGCCACCTACGCAAGGAGCATAGGTGAGGATGTTCACTTCGTAGTCTTAAAGTGTTACGCAATCGTCATAAATATTAATTAAGTTAGCAGGAAAGCAAATATTCGGATAGTGGAATTGTGATTGCGAATATAGTAAAAACATTTTTTTAGAATTCTTAATGGTAGCGGAATTCAAAGTGATCAATAATTTTTGGAAGAAAATTACAGTTTATATATAATATGGCTCAGAATATGATTTGTGAAATTATTGTTTAGCATATCGCAGCTTTAATATGTCAAAATAGTGGCACTATACAAAATTGTATGTTATTGAGATTTCGACGCCAGATTGTTAAGGTGACTGCACTGCATTCGATACAAAAACACCAGGCTCCTAACTTTAATTTTCGCCGAGTGGTATCGTATATGTCAACCACTCTTTACAAATCTGTCATCAGCATACAGTAAAATAATATATTGTTAAGTGACGTTTTCGGTAATAATATTGCTTTACTTATAATGCACACAAAACATAAAACTCAAAATTAATGTTATTTTACAACCTTTAATCATTCGAAAAATAGAAAATTTTGATTGTGTTTTGTGAGAAACTATGTTTTTCATTTTGCGCCACTATTAAAATAAAAAAGCAATAGATAGACGCTAATTTTAATCAGCTTTTAGTGTGAACTAAGTCTAATTGTAAATTAATTTTTACTAAATATAGCTGAAAACCCAGAAACAGCAGTTAAAAAATAGATTTTTAATGTCCTATTAACATACATCTAAATTTATAATGATTCTTAAATATGTTACAGTTCTATCAAAACAATTTCCATTTAGTGTGCAATGTTTATGGTTCGATATTCACGGATAGTATTTTTTTTTAAATAAGATTAGATACTTTTCCCAATAAATTTTAAAATATTTACGTTCGTGTTGTGAAATTTAATGAAAATAGTTGGATATTATATGCCATTACAATTAAATGTAATTGTGAAAGATTTCAATTATTTATACATAATGGTATTAATTGCGTGTTTAATAGGCTAATGTCTTTGTGTATCGTAGTTTAGTTATTGTATAAACAAATGTTAGAACATTTATTATTTTCCAGATTTAGGTGAACAAGTTGAAGACTCTCAAGCCGAAGATGACGAACAAGAAATTGTTGCTGGAAACGATGGGGTAGAAATAGAAAGCAGCAGAACCGGCAAACAATATGGTTTCGGAGGCTACGGCGGCGGTGGCGGTGGACATCACCACCATCACGAAAACGAAGGCTACGGAGGATATGGAGGATACGATGGATACGGTCAGGGAGGACATGGTGGATATGGACTAGGGGGATACGGAAATGGTGGATATGGGAACGGTGGATATGGAAATGGTGGATATGGAAATGGTGGATATGGTGGATACGGAGGATATGGAGGGTACGGAGGATATGGTCAAGGCTTCGATAACTATGATCATGGTCATCATCACCATCACGGATTCGGCAGAGGACTGCAGTCACGATTTGGAAACAACGTACCACAATTTTTCCCCGCCGGTCCAGTATTCCCGTTCGCTCCACCCCCTGGTACTCCCGCGATACCTTTCCTAGGAAACTTTAAAAGGCCTCTCTTAAGCGATCCTCAAATCTCGATTGCTATTGTAGGTCCTACATCAGATCAAAAGCAACCATTCCCGGAAGGTATTCAGACTCGTCCCACAGAACAAAGTGACAACCAAGACTCATCAGAAAGTGAGGAATTACCAGAAAAACAAAATGATGAGAAAGTACAGACTGGCGAAAAATATGTTAAGAAAAACGAGAAGGTTGCACAAAAAGATGGTATCAAAGAAGAAAAAAAAGAATGTACTTGCCGCGATAAAACCGAAGAAAAAGACGCTCCCACCAAGAAGCATTAGAATTTTGTGATAAAATCAGATTAATAAGAAATAAGCATTTATAAGTTATTTATTTTTTATTTTTACAATCGACAGATGAGCCGTATTTATTTATTTAGTATTTAACTCAATCAATTGAAAATGTTGTGAACTGAAACTATGTATTTTATTACACTTAGTTAATTATGTTTCAAGTCTACCATAATTACTGAAATAATTGTCTTGCCACTATTTGTATACCTAGACATAATGTTCGTGAAATAATAATTATTATAGTTTTAAATAAAAATCATTTGTGCCAACTTGTTATAATATTATGCATTTTGGTATTTGGTGTTTGTTATTCGTTTAAAATATAACACCATACGACACTAATTTTTATGTTATGTTTGAAAAAATAAAACACATTAACGAAATCTGCTTGTTTCCTTGCACCAGCTAATACTTGTATGCACACTTTTTGTTTTGAGTTTAAGCAATAGATGTCTCATTAGATTTAAATTTTGTTATTTTATTTTTCTAACGGTTGCAGTAATTTTGTTAGCACAGTACTTTTTAACTTTAATTCCAAATCAGGAAGTAAACAATATCTAAATTTATTCATTAAGTAAATTAATCATATTACTTTTCCTCAATTATTTTATAAAAAAATCAATAATAAAAATATTTTTTTAAATATATTTATGAAACAAACGATAATACATAATATTATAGATATCCTTAGAATATAATTAACATATTATATTAAAAGTGCTATAAATTTTTTAATATTGCTTTAAAAATTATTATTCTTTATAAAAAAATAGTATTATATAAGTATGTTTTGGTTAAGATGCAATTATTTATTTAAAAAAATAAGAGGTCACTGCTTAAGCACGCCACCAGCTCCCAGTTCTTTTTTTATAGATAACTGTTAGTCCAGTATAAAAATAAAGAATGCTTAACTCAATTATGATGTTTTGAAGTTAGATTTTATTAATTTCACGATTTTTTGTAAATAAGTCACTTAACAATTGGTCTTAGTTATAGATGCCGGGTCCATGGAACAGTGGTCGACGTCATTGGGCTTCACGGGCTAGAATCCCAGAACAAACAGCATTTTTTAAATCGATTTCTGTTCGAAAGCATGGCTGTTTGTGATGTTTAAAAATTTCTCCCCTCCATTCTAATCTTTAAATTACAGGGTGAAGTGAGAGTGATGAGCTAACTAGTCCTGACTTAAAAATAAAGAGAGATTGAGCAATTGAGTGGCAAGCAGGTGTCGTCGAAAAACTTCTGTTAAGATTCATCCATTAAGGGGCCATATGGTACACATTGAGAGCGGAGATGGACTTTAAAAAAAAGTCGTACCGCTGTAAAAAGTTGTAGACCGTTGCACTCACCCTTTAGCCAAACTATTTTTCATCCATTTCTACAGATAAATTTGTTTTATAGGTAGCATGTCAGTGATCGACCTATACACAGTGAAACTTTTTTAAAAACATAAGATTTAAAACAGGAGTGGGGAACCCTTTCGTTTCTAAAGGCCGCATACATTTATCTGATTCAACATAAGGCCGCAGTAAAGAAAACGTCGACACCACTCCCCTATTTTTCAACCCATCAAGGGTTGATTACGCTCTTTTTCCAAGCGCTTGCGTATATATTTTTTATCAAATTGAATATTTTGATCAAGTCAAAAGGCGTCTTCATCTCATACACTCCTAATCTAATCCCACACGACTCTTATGGGGTATTTCTTGTATGGGAAGTTGATAATCATTCGCGCATTTAAGGGCGTATGAAAAGACTAGTAGTTAAGTAATTGTCCAAGCTACGCTTCGTTTTTAGTGAAAGATAAGTCATATAAGATATGTAAACATCAATTTTAAACAAATATTCCAACTCTTTGATCTCAACAAATGAAAATGAGACCCAAAACCGTTAATGACTCGGCTACAGTAACAGCAAAAAAATAATTATAAAGTAGCATTTGACATTCTGAGTATTTTTTGACAATGGTTTATTGATTCCAGGAAGTTTGCTAAACATACATATGTTAATTGATCTATCGACACATCGTATTAACATTGATTGACTGAAAATTTCGAGCGGCAAGTCGAAATAATCGTTTTTCATTGATGCTGAATCGCGGTCGAAACCTATTGTTACTTAATATATGATAAAAAAAGCCTCCACATTATGTAAATTTTAGTATATAATATTACACGTATATGTGTGAAATGGTATCTAATAAAAAAACTAGATTTATTAACTAGGTGAATAAAAATGGAATTATTATACATTTGAAATATTTTCTTATATCAAGTAAACTTTCTAAATTTGCGGAGCCCATTTTTATTTAGTCAAAAATTTTTCTGTGATGAAATATTTCATTTATAATTTTTTTTTTATAACACAATGTGTCGCTTGAAATGTATTGGATTTAGCAATAACTTTGTGGAAGTTCATTTTTTATAGAAAATAAATTTGCTAATTTTGTTATTTTTACAGGTTGTGTAAAAAATTGTGACCCGTGTTTCACTTCTTTGAGAAGTGTCGTAAGGCTATATCCATACAAAATATTTTTTATTCTTTTTTTTATTCTTTATACTCGTCGGAGTGTTTTTTTTTACATTTTTATTTGTAGTAAAATTGTTATTATGAAAAAATCCGCATGATGTTTGTTAAATATAAAGATATTTTTAACTATTTATCACTTTTTAGAGAAAACTTTTAGGATTTTTACTATGAATATACACCATAAAGAAGACTAAGGTTTCATTTACTACACTCAAATATATAAATATCATATCTACAAAATATTTAAAAAATCTATGTGATTCAATTACGTGCGCTTACTTTAAAAGTTTTTATCCAGTTATTACATTCTCATTTCAGTAATGAACAACTGAAACAATTTGACATATGCTTTATTGTTTTTTTTCTTAAAGAACATGTTAACTTAATAAGCAGTAGTTGTTTCATCAACTTTGCGAAAGCTAATTTGAAAATGCTTCTCAATGAGGCAAAGCACGTTTCGTAATTTGTCTCACAATCAGAGGAAAAATAAAATTAGTATATTAAAAATGAATTTTCACAGGCTTGCTGCTGAATACGATATTTTTTTGGATATCTTGTATAATGGAGTGGTTTCAGAAATGTCTCGAGAGTCTAAGATGCTTTCATAAAACAATGAAAACAAAATAACAATTTTCAATTGAACGTTAACGTTGAATACTTATAAAATAATATTCCGTGAGTAGTGAGTAAATGTAATTATTATTCATTACTAAGTACATACGTGAATGTACGTATTATTCTTTGAGACTAATTATTGTATATTGATATCTCAGGTAAACCACTGTCTTCAATATACATATGATTAAATTACAAGGTGAGTCGAGGTGTAATCGAGACTAGACATCAACGTATAAGAAAATATTTACTCATCGTATACTCTCATGTTCATTCATCACAAATACTTACATTATCAGCTCACGTGCTTGATTAAACAGTAAAAAAAAACGATTTCTTTTAATACATTTAATGTAACAAACCAAATAAATACTTACAACTATTTACAGCGAATTATAATTTAAGTTGAATCATACAAACACAAACATCGCATTCAGTTAATATTTTATCTAATAAGTTATCGGTCGAAAGTGAAATCCTGGGTCTGAGCGTTGGCTGAGCTCTGAGATCCAGATGCTCCGAAGCCTCCCAAGCCCTGGTTGAAAGATTGCGTGCCAGCATTAGCTGAAGCGGAGTTGGCTCCTCCACTGAGACCGCCACCTCCCAAGTTGAAGTTTTGGGTTTGTGCGGCGGCACTGGCTTGATTAGCTCCGCCTCCGAGACCTCCTAAGCTTTGAGTTCCAGCATTAGCTGATGCTGCTCCACCGGATGCTCCTAAGCCACCGTGGCCACCACCACCACCGCCGAAGTTAAAGTTTGATGTTTGAGCGTTAGCAGATGATTGGGATCCTCCTGCTCCGAATCCTGGGAAACCACCACCCTGGTTGAAAGTGGAGCTTTGTGCGTTGGCTGAGTTGGCGCTACCTCCGAAACCTCCACCGAATGGGTTTCCATATCCTCCATTTCCATATCCACCATTTCCGTAGCCTCCTGGAGCGAAGTTTAAGCCTTGGTTTTGGGTCTGAGCTGACGCGGCGGCGTTAGATTGGCTGGCTCCAATGCTTGGTGGCTTGTATCCTCCGAAACCTCCACCGAAGCCTCCTTCACCTCCGTATCCTGGGTATCCTCCTTGTTGATATCCTCCCTGATATCCTCCTGGGAAACCTCCCTCACCGCTACCATATCCCGGGTACCGGTTACGACGGGGAGACCTTTGATGTCTGGAAAGAGTCTGCAGCTGAGACTGATTCTCTAAAAGGAACTGAAGTTCGCCTTCGGAAAGGGGAATAACTGAAAAAAAAATGAGAAAAAAAAGATTAAGAATGTATTTTTTATTATAAAAATATAAAAATAATCACAATTTATGCATACATATTTATTTATCTTAAAATTAAACAAAGCTTAGAAATCACATGAATTTTAGTAATGGCTTGGGATAAACTTGTCAGCAAATATGTAATATAATTTCGATCTGTATTTCGGATATGGCAAAAGATTTTTATTGATTTTTATTTATTGATGAGTTATTAAAAATGAAATAATAAAAATATCAAAAGCCCAAACTATAATTATCATCAATAAAATGTAGAGAATTAATTTAATATGGAAAAGTTGTTATCAAAAAAAAACAAGTTTATCAAGTTTTAGTTGAGCCTAATCAATATTGCCATTTTCACAAAAAATCGTGATTGTTAAATTATCTACACCTGCGTTGTCAAAAGGTTTTTGAAAAAATCGTGCCATTTTTTTCTTAAAACCAATTATAAACACCTAATAAACGAAAATTGATGACTATTTTCATACGTGTGCGAATAAAATGATGTTATTTCTAAACAGAAAAATAGAATATTTAATGCGACGAGCACTAAAACAAGTTTTCTTTATTGACGTTAAAAGTTTGAATATACATTAAATAATATTCAGCGGCAGCTACTTCAACCGATCAACTTTGACATTCAAAATATGACGATAATGATTTTTTGGCAGTGAAAAATCCGTTATCGTTAAATTTAATTACTTCCATACTAATTCTTAATCAATTAAATATTATTTCCCACTTATTATAAGTGGGACATTTTTTTTTGTCAAAAAATAAATATTTGTAAAGATAGTTTTTTTGGGTCAGTTGACATGACTTTCTCATTTAGTGGAATGTTGGTAATTTAGAAAATTCATTTTGCTTTAATCATTTCGGTGACACATATTAATTGTGATTACATATACAATTTACAAGAAATACGACAGTTATAGAAAGATATAGAACATGTCAATAAATTAAACAAAATATGAAAAAATGCATTCTTAAAATAAGATTGTTTTAATAGTATTTGTAGGGACATCAAATATTATTTTGCAATTTATCTATCATGTAAATTTCTATACCACAATAATATTATTAATTTATTAATAACCTCCCTTTAAAATGATTGCAATATGAATTTCAATGATCAAGTACTATATATTGTGTGTAGAAATATATATTATATAATGTAAGTTTTAATTAATGACAATTTCGATAAGTATTCTATTTTTTATATGAATAAAAATTAAGCACTTTCCGTATTTTCTTAAATGAAAATGGCGTCACTGTTGATTATCTAATGTAATGGTATTAATGAAAACTTTTAACTCACTTTGGAAGGTGGCGGCATCCGCGCAAATAGCGGCGGCAAACAGAACAAACGTAGCAACGAACAGCTTCATATTTGCAACGATGATTTCAATTCGCGGGCAAATTCGTTATGATGCCTAGCACCCGATCTACCTCGGCCTTTATACATAGTTCACTAGTATGTGTCGCTGCCTCTATTATGTCCCCGCAAGCCTCCTCTTCGGCCCACAGGGACTGCAAACCTATGACGCGCGAGAATATCCTTTTAACTGTGATTAGTAAAAAAAACTTAACGTCCTTTTTTATGTAAGTAGAATTATAAAATTACTATAAAGTTGGACCCATTAGTTTTGAATCACAAAACGCTCGGTGATTTGTGTTTGACCAGTTGAACGGAAGGGTAAAATAAAATAAATGTTGACTCATGGAGGATTCGATTAATTTAGACATTAATTATTAAAATATTAATGATTTTATAAATATATATTATATTGAACAGTAATTAATATAAGCAACAGGGTTGAAAAATATACTTTTTTCTCAATCAACGAAGATTGAACTATTCAAAAAAAAACTTTGATAATTCATATCGCAACTAAACTCAAAATTTAAAATTGAAACGTGTATAATAATTTAAATAAACAAATAGATAAAAATAATAAAAACAAACAATGAATTCGGGCTTTGAAAAATTTAAATGGGTGCCATTAAAAACTAGAAAAATATGAAAACGACCCGGATGTGCTCGGATTCAAGTATTTTAAGAGTATAAGTTCTAGGATTATTTCTTCAGTATCGTTTACGAAGTTATTAAATATTTTGTCTAAATCTTTCACGAAGAAAATCATTGCTTAACGACTAAAAATAGTTTATGGTACGATTTATATTTTTACCCGTTTAAAAGAAGCAATATGTCAACTCTAGATAAATTTACACCTGAAATAATTGATTCCTTGATAATTCAATTGTATGAATTGATTATCATGAATATCACTGATTAAACGTTGACATACTATGTAAAAATGAATATATTTCTAAACGCACTTTTTAACTTAGGGGCTACATGTTCAAACTTAGTATTCAAATAATAAATACCCACTTTTCCATAATATGTTAATGCATTCAAATAAATTAATGAACATATATTTCTACGTAGACAATATCATTTCAATGTAGGAAATTTATGATTGTGTTTTCAAAGAAGAAGACAACTAAAGCATTACTTATTAAAAATATTATTAATTCTAAAGATTTTTTCACAAAATTCCTCTAAACAAAACATTTTCTTCAATTAATATTGATATCCAATTTAATTGTGTATTCGCTAAGTTTTCGATTTTCGAATAAAGACTTAGTATGAGATTACTGATCTTTCTAATTTTTACTCAGTGCCTGTTTATATTAAAGGTTTGGAGTTTACCTATGCATCGACATCTTTTAAAATAATAATTAGTATTAACACTTATTTGGATACATTATAGCATCTGATCAAAATATATGATATTTTTAGATAATATTGAATTTTATTTGTGTATCTGTAATAATGGTTTACAATAAAATCTGAAAATTGGCTATCAAAGCGTCATCATCAAAATGAAAATGCAGATGAATAACTACTTTAAAAATATTATTTTTTTTTGGAAAAAAGATTTTTTCTGGTTCTTTTTAAAATTGAGCAGTAATTTAAAGTTTGCCAAAAGGGTTGTAAATAAAAAAAATAATATTTAAAAAATATTTTAATTAAGAATATTGAAAATTTAATCTTTAAATGGCTCATCAACACAATTTACGAAACGTCAATTAATTTAATTCTGCATTCAGTTGACAACATTGTGGTAAATATAAAAACTTCCAACTAAACAGCTAAAATAACTAAATATTTTATGTCATCTGTGCAATAAAAAAAGGATTATCGACCAATAAAATACATATAAGTCGAATGGTTGTGTTTACATGAAAAAATACAATAATTTTAGCAAGTATAATATTTAAGACTTTGTTATTTGTGCTAAAAAATGAACATCTATAAACGTTTGTTGATCTATAAAACTTCCCTGAATATATTATCATTCTGAAATAATGTTGTTGCTGAAGATGGAAACTATGTTTTGCTTTGTAACTGAAACATTAAAAATTTAGAATTAATTTCACTACCGCCTTTTAATAATTTAGAATTTCCTGTTCAATCTACGCGTTTGGTATTTTAATACTATTATTTAGCAATATGCTTATATATCTCTTTACTACTTTATATATCTTTTTTAGTAAATCATAATGTATACAAATTAATACAGGTTCAATCAAGAAAATGTTAACTGCAAATTTTTAATAAGTATCTAAATAAAAATTTTAAGTTTGAAAAAAAATACCTGTGAAAATTGCGACTAGGGTTTTCCCTAGTTACAGGACTTACAGGTTACTAGGACTTACAATTTTTTTTTAAATTATTGAAATTATATTAGATTATATTTAAAAAAACTCATCTGTACTAATTCCACTACTATTAATTATAGCATTATCAATTCAGTAGAATAGTTAAACGAGTATTTTATGTTTTGAATATACTTAATGTCTTTCCATCAAGTATTGACAGTGAAAATTCTAAAAGTAATATTAAATGATTCAATAAAACACCAATTTATTAGATTAGAACTACTTCCAAAATGTACGTTTCCATTATAATTTTGGCCGAACACGACCCGGGTTTCGCCTCTCGGCATCTTTCGGTGCTATCCAGTGCCCGAATACACTCGAACTGTTAAATGGCCAAAATTATAATGGAAACGTACATTTTGAAAGTAGTTCTAATCTAAAGATAAATTTCCATCAAGCACCTTCAGTCAAAATTCTAAATTATACCAATTTATTAGTTTTAGAGCTAAGTTGCGTATACTTCACATTTTATCTTTTACCCTAAATCAACAAAAAAAGTTGTTTGTTAATCCGATAAAATATATTATGTGTAGGTTACGTATTCCTGCCTTTTCAGAGTTGATAATATTGAAAAATTTAAATGGTCAAACAATGAGTAGAAGAATATTCACGCTGTTTTTGGGGCAAAGGTAATGATATTTTTAATATTCTGGTGTTATTTATTATGAAAGAAATACTACTTATCGTATAATGGTTAAGATGGATAGACAGGGGAATCAGCGCGTTGGCAAGGGCGACAATCATAAATAATCATGCATTTTTCGGGAGGAGCGATCCAAAGAATGGTTGCCAGAAAGAAATTCAAGCACATTGACTAGCATATTAAAATAAAATTTATTCAGTAATATTCAGGAATTGTATTTAAACAGTACAATACAATCTAGAATATTGTATTTTAAAAAAAGAAGTTGAAATTTTCGAATAATAAACAAGAGCTCTAGCAAAATTCTACGAATAAAATTTAATTCCATTGTTCTATCTTGACGTTTTTTTGCATGAAAAAAGTTTATATCACCTGTTATCGAGCTAGTAAGTTCATTCATTCTTTTATTTATTTATTATAAATAGAGTTTTGTGCAACGTGTCTTAATTTGATAACTATACGAAATATATAATCTCTCTATGGCTCGATAAATTATGCGATAAAATCATTAATACAACAACGAATTCGAATAGATGATTTCCACAACAGAATCTTAAAATATTTTATTTAAAATTTATGTTAATAGAAAAATATTTTAAAAAAATAGCACTTAATCATCATTAATTTGGATTAAATTATTGAGATAGCTATAAAAATAAAATAATGATAACCTAAATTTAACGACATGTTTTTAGAAAAACTATATATTGTAAGAAAGAATTATATATGATTTTCATATAAATATAAAACTACTAATAACAACTACAAAAATATATATAATTATAAATACGAACAAAAAAATCTTTCATTGATAAATAATACAGTATTATTTTATTCAATAAGAAGAATATTTTTTTAATATTTGCCAAACCTAATGTGTCACTGATCATAAGTTAATATATGATAAGAATACAAGGAAGAATATCAACACATGTTGATTTTATTTGTAATAAATACTGTATCCAAAAGATATCATTTTAAAATATAAAAATATTGATTATTGTCTATAATTTGAGTACTCTAAGCAAAATAAATCATCACATGTTCTCGGTTTGAACGTATGAAAAATCCCTTGCAGAAGTCTAATAGAACGAATTCGATCGAAACTAATTTTAACTAAAATTAACAAAAGAAAAAAAAAACAAACAATAGTCTGGCGACTTTTTTCAATCGTTTTGCGAAAAACATTATTTTTGGGGCTTTAAACCCAAAATAAATTCTTCGTATTCTAAGAAATATCAAATGTAAAAAAACGTAAATGATTTTCTTAATACAGTTCCGCAAAATTTGTAGATGAGTTCAGTTTGAAAAATATGATAGTTATTTTTGTGATATACAGCTTTGAATATGGGTGAAATTAATTAGCTCATAATATTTAGTTAAAATATAAAGCGTTCTTATAAAATTCTAACAAATGGGTGTTGCAAATAAACCAGAGTTATTAAAAAATAATAAAAGATCTTCTGCAAGTCTAGTCATGTTGGATGAGTAAAAAAAATATTTTTAATGTACGTTGTGGGCGACACACATAAATTTTAAAAGGTCTGTCAGAGTGGCTTTTATACTATGTGCTTCCTGCTTCGCATGCATGACTTAACTGTGAAAAAGACATCTCAAATGTGGAGATACAATACAGGGTAGTTATTGCTTCCTCCAGGAAATATCAGGATACCTTTACAAGGAATATTTATACAAATATGTCCACCAAGTCAGTTCGAACTACAGTCATATCACAAGCATAGTATTTCAGTTTTATGTGACTTCTTTTGAGAGAGTCCTTTCAATAATGAGAAAGCCTTTAATGCTGTTATGAAATTAATTGGGTTATAAACGTGGGGCTGGGTTATAAACGACGGGTAGACCATTGACTTCTCTTATTCATTAAACTTATTGTATCAATATTTAAGATAATAATAAAAATTTGTTCAAAACATTTTATTTTTTCTAGTATGTATATATTTTTTAAATGCACTACAGATAACAAAAATAATAGGTTAATTGAAAGCTAATTATATATTAGTATACCGTGGTGATTCGTTATATCTTAATTGTTTTATAATTACATTTCATATTGTTTTTAACGAAATATAATACATAATTTAAAACAGATTAGTTATTCTTAAATAAATGTTTCGTTAATAAGTAGTTAGCAATCACCCAAATATAATACATTTCAAGTTGAACCACATTATCTAAAAAATAAGGCAACGAGGTACTTGTTTAAAGATTTAGTTTTCTCGTAGCACTCGAACGCTGTTTTGTGTAAAATTGTCATTAAAAAGCGTACTTTGGGAACATTACAGATATGTAAGTAGACAAACTAGAATTGCTTAAATAAAAATAGAAATTCAACTATATAATAAAAACCTTTAGATTAAAAAAAAGTAGACGTTACAAAAAAAAGACATTTTTTAAAAATGTGTTTTAAGATTTTTTTGTTGAAAAAGTTTAAAAAAAAAATAGGTGAAAAGAAGCCGATTTTAATCGTTATAAAAAATGTTTTTTACTCTCGAAAAAGTCATAATAGTTTATAAAAAACAGTTTCCATCCTTTTTTGAATCAGTTTAGTCGTAATTTTTTTTAAACAATTTTAATACTTTTTTTCTGACTTTATGTATTTGCATCTTAGAAATCCTCCAAACAATTTTCCAACGATAAAAATATTTCCATAAAGAAAGTTTGTCGTAATGATCTAGTGTTCAACTTCAATATTGACGAATTTGTCAGGCTTCGACGATTCGTTAGTATATACAATATATATTTATTTATTCTAAAGTTAATCCTTAATTGGTATAACGGTGAACTTAAATTTAAATACACACATGCCATTTAGAATTGGAAAACTCAATAAAATTATTTGTTTTGCCGTCCACGAAGAGATATATGAAATATGTTTGTATAAAGTATGTTGTAAACAAAGAAATACATTACACGACAAATTTCAATTAACGTACATTGATATTAACAATTTATAAAATATTGCAAGCATATTATTTTTCTGTGTAAATGTAATAAAAATATTAAAAAAAAGAATTTTTTTAAGTATACTATAGGAATATAAATTTCAATATAAAAAGGTGATGTGCAATCTAAATGTATAACGCATGCTTGAAGTTGAAAACAAGTGTGAGCCTCAATAAATGATTATTTTAATATATTTCAGGAAAGACAAAAAACGAAATGAAATAACCGTTTTCAGAATTTTCTTTAAAAAACCTAAAAAAAATTGAACGTAAATTTAGATACGTAATGAATTAAGCTGATTTTGATAAATTAATTATAAAATTTTGAATTTTGGTATATTTCTGTTAAAAACAGTTTTCCGTTCTAAAATAAAACCATCTAAAACACTTTCGTCACCGCTATCCTACAGCAATATATTTTTAAAAAAACTTCACGGACCGAATTAATCAAACACGTGTAAAAAGTTTATTCCTCCGTAAAATATAAATTTGCAGGAGTTTTCAAATTCAATGTTTTTTTATTTTTTTTTATGGAAGTAGTAATCAATAAGGCGGTATAAATTGGTTAAAACCCAATTAAAACTTGAATAAATCATCGATAAAAAACACATATATTATTGAACGTTTAGCTGGCCGTCGGGTATTTAATAAAGAGAATTGACAACCTTGTGTACACTTCAACTCATTTACAATCGCCTGACTCACCATTGTTGTGAAGTAAATTATTTTTTTAATTAATTGGCAACCTGCCACATAGTAATTATAAGGTATCGCCGGTCATTGTTTTATATAAATATATATAAACCTCCGTCTAGTAGATATTTTCCTTCTATTGGTGGTGTCTTTCTATCGGAGGTTGGTGAACTAAGAACCATACGTCTCTCTGTCCTTTAACAGTAATATTAGATAACAAAAGCTTTATTGAGACACTTACATATGTGGCGTAAGATTTTTTTGTACAATAAGAAGCAATGCATATGCATTTTTGGAAAAAATGTGATCATAGCATGTCGTTTTATGATATTTATTTTTTGGTATAAAATCATTCTGCTTGTTTGAAAACTTTCTCATTTGTTTATTACTGAGCACATCTATTATTCTGACGGTCAGTAGCATTAAAGATAACAAAATACTGTCCATTTAAAGACATTCCAGCATAAACTTCTTGACTCTTTTTCGATAAAACCAGTCTGCTTTGAATGTTTATTGAGTGAAGTATAAATATTTTCATTTATTTTTCAGCTGGCTCAAATTTTTTACTTGGGGTAGAACTCGAAAAGTGATTTGAGCTTCGTGACCATAGAAGCCATTTCAAAATCAAAATAGATAGACGGCTATTCCGTTTCTTATTTTTTTCTCCATATACAGCCGTAAAGAATCCGAAAGAATACTCTAAGAAGGATGCCCCTGTAAACTTTATATTCTTATTTACACGTATGTTTTTTGGAAAAGTTAACATTTCTGAATCTTCATATGTATTTTTATCTGAGTGTAATAATAGGGATCAGAGCATTAAAAAGCTTTATGTTATAGGTACTAAAATGTGTATTTATAACCATCTGTTACACAGTTTCAGTTCCAAATCTGTTTTTTGCATAAAGTTTATCATTTTCAATTATGAAATTAAAATATAATATTCGTATTCCGTTTTAGTAACTTTTGATATTATATTATATATGCTTTCAAAATAATATATGTACTAATTAAGGTCTCCGATCCCGGGATCCCGGAACTTGAAATCCCGGGATTGTAATAGTAGTAATCCAGGGATTTCAGGATTGAGGATAAAAAGTGAAATCCGGGAGTGAGCTAAAAAAAGTCTCATTTTTTTTTCATTTTAAGAAATCCGTAAATTCCCAAAATTTGACATTCGGTGAGCAAAAGTTGTTGATTTTTTTTTCACCTTCTTTTGTAAATAATTTTACATTCTCTCAAATCCAAATTCCAAATTTCTTCACGGTTTTAATTGTGAATGATCAATCCCGGCATACTGGAATTAGAAAAATTGTGAATCTCGAAATCCCGGAATTGCATGCCCAGTAATAATTGTTAACTGAACTGATAATCTCTGAAGCAACAAAATAACGTACTGATATATGCGGCCGTGTATTTTAAATCTGCCGTGGAGCGTTTGATGGGTCAAATGAAAACGCGTGAATCCGCTCGGAAATGGATTCAACCGACAGGGAAATGTTGACATCGCATTGCTTTGCCAAAATAACTGCGCGCAGGAAATGTTAGCGCCCTTGACCGTCACGGCAGCCATGTCGACTACTACACGGTACTAGAGACGCTGTATTTATTGCAACCAATGAATACAATATCTTCTTAATAATTTTTAAATACACCTACTTAATTTTGCTAGTTTTGTTAAGCTAGTATGGCCAATTGATAATGATAATAAATCGATATTGTTCATCATTGAGATGAATAATAATGTTTTATCCTCTGCAGAACAATTACATATAAATAGCGAGCTAGTACTCAGTGGCTTAGTTGTCAAGTTTTGCATACGTTTACTGTATGGATGTGCAGTTCATGAAAATTAAAGGTTTTATTAGTTGTAAATAAATATGCTTCTTATTAATTATATGACATTAAACGTCAACTTCACGCATAGCAAACTGTTAAGTGTGGTCACAGATTAAACAATCGTTTTGAATATTCAAATAAAACAATAAACTCTGATCACATTTTTTTATGTGGTAGTGACGCTACTGCAGTTTTCTGTTTCAAGCTCATATAGCTTTACGTAGTTATTTTTACGAAATAAATCATTTTTTACTAATGACAGTGTTGGTGGATTAACGTATTCAAAAAAAATATTGAACGGCTTATGGGTGTTTTTCTTAATTATTATTTATTAATTACAACTTTTTATTGTTTATCAAATTATTATTTTTTGGTTTAAAATAAAATATCGAATTTTTATAAGAATTTAAGCGTATGAAAATATTTATGAGCAATATTTTGATTAGGTATGTTTAAAATTTAGGCACATTTGTTTCGAACGAAGGTCGGCAGGTTACGATACTTGGAAGTGAAAAAAATATTGATAAGGTCGCGACCCGTTCACGGTCAAGCTACCAGTGTCAAAAAAACTGTTATTCTTTTAATAAGTAAATTTATATTTCCAAGCGTACAGGTGAGTCTATTTAATTAGAAAAATATGTACATATTGTGGTTTTATATTTATTCACGACAGTTATTATATGATGTACGTTATTTTAGAAGTTTTAATACTTATTATCCAACTATGTATGCCCCCAAATCATTTTAAATAATATGTGAATATAAATCCTCTAAAATTGATAAAATATTTAAGACAAATACATTAAATAAACTTGGGTTGGTCAAAAAAAATCTATTATTTTTTATAAAAAAAACTAGAAGCGGATTCACTTATTGCGAGAATTACCAACTGATGGTAATTTTTGAAATTGAAACGGGCCCTGATCTTCACAAAAAATGGAAGTAGTACAAAACATTGTGTTTTTTTTTCAATTTTCCCTCTGCTAAGAATTGACTGTCAACGTCTTTAACGTAATTATTGTATACAATTAAGATCCAAGCGAAATATTTATTGACAGAGATTTTAAGAAAATTTCTGCTAATTGCAAGATATCAATTTCATTTTCGTTGAAATCTTAATAAATAAGAGTTGTTGAACAATTGTTTAATATTTTGTAGAAGATGTAAATGGTAAAAAAAAATCGTCTCATGTTTTTCAAATAATGTCGCATTGAAAAAATAAATATTAATTTTGCACTGGAGTTGGAATACTTATTTCTTTTTTTATGTCGAACGCTTTCTAAGAATTCCTTTCTTATTTTTCATTGATTTCAGGTTTGAAAGTTTCTCATTGAAGTTACAAAAGAGTATTAAATTTGTTTAGTTTAGCCATATAAAGAAATAGCAACGCTCTTAAAAAATCTTATAAAAAAAACTCATAAGAATTGGGTCAATAGTAGTTTTTTTTCCATTTTTACACGAGGTCGTTTTATAACATATCAGTCGTACGATAGTACTTTTCCTAGAATCTTTCTGATCTAAATACAAACCAAATATTTAATGGGTACCTAAATCTGGAAAAAATAAAATAAACCGAATCGATACATTATACAGTATATAGATTATTTTGCTTGTCAGTAAGATTAACTCGTGTATCGTTTGATTATTCATTTTAATTGACAGTTTGTGCATACAAACAGTAGGCCAAACGTGAGAAGCATTTTGTTATGCCTAGTGCAAGGAACTCCAGCCTTGATTAATTATATTTTAAATTTACACAAAGGATCTGCTTTTTTATTTATGGTTTGTCCTTGCTTTTGATACCTTAATAAATAAACTGAAAGTTCAATAAAAACTAAACTTTGCTGACACTAAATTTCCAGCGAAATATAAAATAAATACTCGCTTTTTGGTCGAATACAGCGTTGAAAAAACTCAATTAAAACAGATCAGCATCGAAACGTTTCATTGAATTTAGTTGACTGGTCACATACTTTTAAATCATTAATAAATGTATTCTCTGGTTTGAAGGTTATTTAAAAGATATCCACAACTTTTTATCATAATTAGAAATCAAATTTGTATGTAAAATACTTATTATATATTGTTTCTATATCATGAAATGAGTTCATTAAACAAAACTGTAACATTTATACTCGTCGATATGGTGTGGGTAAGTTTTTATAAACTGGTGAAATCCGGTTAAATTTTAGGTATATTGTATTTTACATAACTAGAAGCATCCCTACTCTTTCACATATTCTATGTGATAAAATATTAATTTAAAATACTCTAAGATACAAACAACTTACACGGCAACGTATTTGAAAATATTATTGCACATTATCCATATATTAAAATTGTCGATGTCTGGTAACACTATTTTTATGTCTGCTACATTCGATAAAATATTTTTTTTGAGTAATTAAAATTAATCTTAAGCATGTGATACATTATTGTTAGTAATTATACATTAACTGGCCATGTTTTTGACTTTTACTATTCCGATCGTTTGCTGAATTAATTTATTATCAATCGATTCGTTCCCCTTCTCAAACTACCAATGTTAATTATATTGACAAATTAAATATACATACTGACAAACAACAACTAGTATTAATTTGACCTCTGTGTATTTTTTTGTAAACCATTATTTTTTGTATCGTCAAATCACAGTAGAATAATATTTTTTTCTAATGTTATGCGAAGTGTGATGTGATTTTAACAATCTTATATTATATGTACTCAACAAAAAAAAATGTTAATAAAATAAAAACACCAGAAAAACCACGCCGAGAAGTATTGTTGAGATAATTTTAAGTGGACACTTATTGATTTTATGACAATATTATGTATTTAAATTATTCCTATGAGCAGTATATTATATATTATTAGTATACTTTCCAATAATTCGGTACAGAATAAGAACTTATAATGAGGTAAGAAATAATTATAACTGGATAGCTATTTCGGCGTATGCCTTTATCAGAACTAATCAACCAATTAAAAAAAATGTATAACTAAATACTTAGTTATTTTTTATCAAGTAAATGTCAATTCAATCAATAGTAAGAACTTACTTTACTAAAAAAGCTAGAATATTTGTTGGAATATATTATCATGACATAATACGATATTTTTATAGATATATTAAGATAATAAATATGCCATTCTTAATGGAAAAATGTTAGTTCTGCAGTCAAGGGATCACTATTCGTCATACTAGTTTATGGTGTCACAAGTTCGAATTCCCGAATATAGACTTTTAAATATTGATATTTCAAGCAATATAAGAATTTCTGTTAAATTTTACTAGCTTATTTCATAATTATAGCTAGTCCATTCCTAACAAGTTCGTTCTTTAAGTAGTAGTAAGCAATAAGAATCGATTGACTAAATACAAACCAATATTCGTAAAACTCATTGACGGAGCAGAAATGATATAAAAAAAACATTGCACTAAAACATAATTGCATAGTAAAATTCTTCTGCTGTTTATTTATGTTTTTATTACGCAAAGGTTTACAGCAAGCCATATCATGTTTGTGTAAAAAAACAGCGAATAAATTACTAGACTTCGCAGTCTGTTATTATTTTGATAATGGTAAGGCTTGTTCTGAAAATTCATGAGTCATTGTGGTATTGATAGGTTGTGGGGATGCCCCGTCCATTTGCGAAATTATTTTACGTCATGACCGTAGCGTATTAGCACGGTTAATTGGTTGAAATTTTTTATACGTACAAATTATTGCTCAAAAATATACAATTCAAAATTTTGACAAAAATTGAAAAATAAATGAATAAATTACGCATTATTTAAATCAAATACACGGATTTATAATTTGTATATTTTAAGCTTGCGTAAGAGCAATTTATTGTATTTCTACGATTTGAAATAAGAGAGATCGCCACGTAGATTATATATATATATTTGATACACGTTTATTTTTTAATCAAATTTATTCGTTAATTTTTGTGTCGTTTTTGAGGTCTTATATTTATTTACAAGGATCGAGACAATATTCATCAAGTCATTCTATTCTCAAATGAAAGCCTAAAGAAAGATGCAAAGTCTACGTCATCTATCACTAAATATGTATGTTCTTTATCAGTTCATTAAAAAAAATATGGCCATACGACAAGATTTTTTTTTATCAAATATTTTATATTTCTTTCTGTCCTGGCTCTTTATATTAAATTATATTGTACCAATCGCTATGAAGACTTGTTGGTAAGAGATCAGTCATCCAAATTTGGGTTTGACAATTCACCTTCAATCGTATGATATCTTTCATATGGGTTTCGGTCTCGAAACAATCATAAGCCAAATCAGACAGTTAGACTTGGTTTTATTTATAAAAAAATACAATACATTCAAAAACACCATGGCGTCCCAGAGAGAGAGTGGTAGAGCTAAACCTCTAAATGCTCTCACCATTATATTCAAAATATTTTTGCACTGATACAGTGAACAAAAATAGTGCAAGCAAACTAATCTTTTCATTAAGTCAAATTCTTGGGAAAGACTTTTATATATATTTCCTGTTTAGAACAAAGTAAGTGTCATTTGTTATATTTGCACTTATATTGGTATGATCTTACTAAGAGGTTTAAATCTTTCGAATATTATATTTAATAATAAAAAGCCTTCCCTTTTGATTGTGAACCATATTAGCCTTTAGCCATTTTTCTGTAAAGTAGTGCATACTAACATTTAACTCATCACAGTAGTGTCTGTCTGTGAGCATATACATATATGCTTTAAGTATGAATTACATATATTCATTAGAAAAAAAGGACACAATTGTCACGTTAAAAAAAGCCAGTAAAATAAGGTCAGTAAAGATCTATTCACTCCTCTAAAGATTAAGCTGTTTGTGCAACTAATTGTGAATCAAAATATTATTGTAAATACAGATTGAAACCTTGTTTGCACTCCAAATAACCATTTCCTGCTGTAAAATGAAAGCATTACCATACTTTTCAAACAATAAAATTGTTGACAGGTTCAACAAGTTGTTTATTTAATCTGACTGACGCAGACTTGCGATCAAACATGATGTACTTCTATGACGCTATGAGTTGACTAAATTTATTATTTAAATAAGTTAAGTGTAAAAGTGAAACTTCGCATTTTTTCTGCAACGCTCGAGATAAAATTTCTTTAACCCAGTCGTCATATCAAATGAAAAGTTGTATCTGCTTTTAATATTGTAACATAATATCGTTGACGCACAATATTAATAACCACTTTTTAAATTTCATCTGGCGTCAACATTCAAATGCACGCATCGAATTAACATTCAACTATTGCTTCCTTAACCTTTCAAATTTTCGTAAAACATAAGGTCTGCGAAGACTTCCCCGTGGATCAGCCGCCCTCCGACAGAACTGAACCTGTTTCATATTCAAAACAAATTTATTTTAATAATACAATTTTCAATATTATGAAAGTATTGATTACTTTTCATCTAATCAGTGAAGAGCATGTTAATTATGTATATGAAATCAAAGTTGTATCCGCTTTATACGGATAAATGATGCATATTACTTAAAATATTTATTTTGATTTCATTTGTGGTCTTCAAATGTGTATCTCAAAAAAAATGTTTCTTAGAATCCTGATTTATACAACTCGTTGTTGAATAAAACACACCCCATTTGGTTTTTTAAATTTTGAAATAGTTAAAATACTTCTGACTAGGTTATGTTAGATGTTATAATCAATCACGGGATTGCGGGATTGCCAAATTGATCGGTATTCCAGGTTTTCAGGTGTTTGGAACCGGGAATTGGATGCCCTACTTCTAAACATTAAAGATTTTAAAAACATAAATTATTAAATATATGTATCTTCGGTTATGAAAAGTTTTTCACGTTTATATTATTTGTTCTTACTACGAGTATCATGGATGACATCATAGTCGGAATAAATTTACTAAGCGTTCTAATATACCACTTATTAAAGCTAAATGTTGTTTTCCATGCATACTTAACATATTTATAGACGCAAAATAAATAAAATTCCCCAGTTTTTTTGTAAGCAAACTACAAGTTTTGCGGTGATTTCCCAGTTTCATAAAAATGCCAGATAAAAATATTATTTTTATTAATTAATATTACATTAAAACTCCCATGTATTTTAAATCCTCCATAGTTAATTAAAAGAAGAACTTGAAATTTAATTTGTGTATCACGTAGAAAATACATACATTATTATCAAACTTAAGCCAGGATAGATTAGCAGCGTATCTAGAAATTTGGAGCCTTCATGCAAACTTCACGTAAGTTTCCCCATCGCAATAATATGGAATACCTATGTAGAGATTTTTGTTGGATAGATTCAAGCTAATTGTTTGCTCATTACGAGTACGGACTTCACTCACGTTCTACTAAATCACAAACAATCAACTAATACATATAATTCGGTTTATAATAATATTTGTAGAACTAAATTCCTTTAATATTTTTTCACAGTTTAGTTCCTGTCAGCAAACAATCATAAAGATGCTCGTTGGTGAGTGGAGACTCAAGATCTATGTATACTGTGATGTTATGAAGATCATGTTTGAAAATAATAATTCACAAAAATACCTACGTCAAACCAAAAAAGGATTGTATTTTGTATACCGCTTTTTTCAGCAGCGGAATCTTTTCTGTCCACCCTTATTTCGAAAATCCTTCTATGATATTAATGATTTCAATAAAATATCATTCTTAAGGTCCAAATGTTTTTATTCTATTTCTTGTGCCTTTCCTTGAACAAGTTCTGAAATACATTAAGATATTTCTATAGTATTTAGAAAAAAGTTTTTATTTTTTTTCAATACAAAAAATATGTTTTGGTCAATGTTAGTGAGCGTATAGAAATCCACGGGTGCCATGGCACCCGCGGGCACAGGGTTGAGTATCCCTGAAATATGCTCGTAGCAAATAATTGTCATCTTAATCAGAATATTAAAATAATAATGTATTTAAAATATCGAGGGCTTGTATTCTGATGATATGTCAATGAAATATAACGTTTTTACTTAAGTAAAGATAAATTTATAGAAATCAAACTGTTGTAAGAGTTAAAATTGCTCATGTGGTTTTTAATCACATTTTACAGCAAAAGTTTTTAGATTAACTATAAACATATAAAGAGTAAATTGTAGCTATTAGTTCTGCCTAAAAAAAATGTATTTTATGAGGAATTTATATTTTTAATATTTAAAGCTATTATATAAAAACGAACAAACATAAATTATCGATATAAAAAAGTCGTTGAAGATATTCCTAATTCGCGTTAGATTTCTGTTTGTGATATTTTTATTTTGAGTTTGTTATGTTGCTATTTTTTGTGATACTTGCACAGTAATTAAAAAATATGTTTTTAATATACCATTTTAAATGAGATTTAGATTATATTTTGATTAGTTTTCTCGAACGGTTAGTATTCTCTTACTAGGTAAGGTGTGTCATCGATTCTGAGTGACAATCTGATTGCTGATTACTGACATCTCTCTGCGTTGTATTAAAGTAAAATTTTACTAAACCAAAACAAACGTACAGACACAAATTTATTTTATAGGCTAGTTTTATCTTTTGGACATAGATTATGCTAATTTTTTTACCAAAATGTTTTCTAATTCCTATTTTACTTTACATCATTTATTGTAATATGTTGAAACTGGAAAACCATACGAGCATGTGAACAATTTAATTGATTTGAAGCTCTAGGTTCCATATAATGCCATTTTATATAATAAAAATGTCTACTTTGTAACGAAAGAGATTATGGAGTATGGCACATTTCACCACAAATTGAAAATAAATATTTTTGTGTGTTATTAAATTGATTATTTTTTTTCTTCCTACATAGGTAGGATGAAAAAAAATAATATTAAAATAATTAATAACAATTAATATTAAATAATTAATTAGATATTAATTAATATTAAATATTACTTCGACTAGAATAGTCTAATCGAAGATGGAAAATAACATTCACGATTAGGTATGTAAGCGATTTTCGCACATTGGTTCTTATGTGTATCTTAAGCTAATACGAAAATTATAAATATTTCAAGTATTTTTATACAAAATATTTGTTTATGTTTTATATTTTTAATACAAAACATGGAGCAACAAGAAGTTTTTCGTATTATAATGATCGTTTTTGTACAGCCAGTCCCCTGTTTTTCTACTTTACAACCACGATGAGTCAAATTGATGTTTTTGTCTACTGCTATTCAAATAGGAATGCAACTAAAATTGTACCAATAAATAGAGACGAACACAAATTAAACAAGTGTTGCCCACCCATACGTTACAATTTTGGTAAGTAGTAAAACGTATTTATAAAACAGTTTATAAAAAGTTGACAGTTTATAAATGATGAAGAAAAAAATAAAAACCATTTGGATTCACCTCTTTCTGGAGTCATTTTGTGAATTAATAAATCTTCTAGATTCGTAATTGATTTTTACAAAACATATTGCTTTAATATTAACAACGTTAAAGATTATGACAATTACTTCAGGCATCAACTCAACAGTCAACATTATGCAAGAATTGTACAAATAATGTTTTGAATAGGGATATTTAATAATTAAACAATAATACGACATCGTCTTCATTCTTAACGATATTGTGTATGGATTCATATCATTAAAATCTGTAGCTCGTTTATTTATTTTAGAGAGTTCACGGACATCAAATCTTTGCAGGTGGGTCATTTTTCTGTTGGGTAACATTTTTTGATACAATCCGGCACGCCCGTCTTATTACAACATGTATCTTAAATGTTATGGAATGAACGCATAACGTAAGCTCATCAATATTCTTAGAAGATTAGAAAGTTTTGATATATCTTTATAACCTTTTGGAGACTTTGCACTAGATATAGGTAGGCAGTTAAGTAAATGAGTTCTTTATTCTACTAAAAAGTTTCGTCCGATGTATGGTGTTTCCCATTATTTAAATTGAAAATGCAGAAATACAGACAAAATAAAAAAATCATTCCCACCCTAATTAAATATGTATATTTCTCGAAAAACTGCAAATTAATCGTTTTAAATGTATTAGTCAGCAATTAAAATGATACTTTTGTTGAGAACTTATTCATTTAGTGCCCAAATTGTCTATATCATAATTTGAATATTGTATTATACAACAATTGTATAATATGTAAATAAATCAATGCTTGTTTTCAAACGAAATAAATATAAACTTTAAAAATCATATCGCAAGATTTAATATTAATCAATGTTTGTACATTTTTTAAGTTTTTGTCATTAATGAAATGTACCAATTTTGAGCGATTATAATTTGAGGTTGAAATATCATCAAACACATTCGGTAGAAATCCTAAATATCAATCACTGAAATTGTAAGTCACCACAATAAATGAAACCGAAATGAGAAATTAAATCATAAAGAAATACTATTTTTAAGTGGCATAAATTATGCGAGAAAATATAAAATGTTAGCATTTCGATAAATTGTATTTATAGGTAAATAAAATAACATATAAATAAATCGTGCTGTCAGTTTTTCCTTTAAGTTATTTATAGCGCTGAGAACACATTTTTAAAAATGAATAATTTAAAAAAAGGTCGACATAATGATATGTTTATATTTATAAATATATATATTGACGAAATCAAAAAACAATATTCGATTTTGACTATTTAAGCTCGCTATTATATTTTATATTACGGCAATGTTTTAAATTAAATAATTAAATATAAAATTTTACAAAAAATCGCATAAAAATACCGTATTTCATATAGTTTGACAAATCGGTTCCAAAAATCATAACATCGCGAAAAAAAAGTATCAAAAATGTATGAAAAACTAAAATTTACTGTTCAAATAATTTTTCGTAATCACGTTAAAGTGAAATCTGACAAATAAAAGTCGTGTTAAACGAGGACTAGGTTTATTGTAAAGTTAACAAGAATAAAGATTCATATATTTATCAATAATTGATGTAACATTTGACATTCTCATATAAAATACAAATTATTTTTATTAAATACATAAGTATAACAGAATTATATTTAATGTTCTCATTTTGATACAACTTGTGTTTCCATGGCTGAAAGGAAATAATTGTCATAAGTCATATTCTGATTCAATATGTTTTAGTAATAAAAAACAGCTTAAATTTATAAAAAGAAATAATACAGTTTAGTTTCAACGACGATTATTCGGCGAATTCGCTTTATATCGATTTTTATTTGAGATTTACAATTATTTAAATATGTAGTATTGACTTTCTAAGTATTGTGATTTACCCAAATTTAACTGAAATGATATTGATGTCGAATATTTAAGCATAAATTATAATACAAGCAATAAGTTGTTCGAATAGTAATATCAAAATTTCTCCCGGTAACCATCCCCACCTTATTATTCTGACAGATTACATTACCTTTTAGAGAAGCACTAGTGAAGTAGTGAATCCTTGAAATATCTCTCATTCACCTTGGTGTATTCGCTTAAAAAGGATGTTTGTTGAAATATTTATCATATAAGCATGCTAAGAAAGAAGATAAAACGGTTAGTACAATAAAAGGTCAATATCCTCTCAGCAAATAAAGCTAAATTAATTTATTTACGCGTGTGAGGTGAACAGATGCCTTCATATACATTATACAGTATATCAATTAGTTAATAAGTGTGAAAATCTATTTTTTTAATAAAAATGATTTTATCTATCTTTTATAAACATATACATATATATTGCTGTCATAAATAAAAGGACTGAAAATCGAAAAAAGGCATATTCTGGGCGGTGAAAAATAAACTGTATTTTCGAGTTACGTAAATGTGACTTCAAATCCCGTTTTTTATTTCATTAATCGATATCATGGATCAATTACCTTGATTAGAAATAAACTTTTGTACACATTCTGTCCATGTGTCATTTTGCAATCCAATGTTAAGTAGTAAAAAGTCCTAAATATATTTCTACGATAATGAGTAAGTTTAGTTTTATTAGTGACTCTTCATTAAAAAAAATATATTAGCTTTTTTAAAGCATTTTATTTATCTTTTGTTTCAGAGTAAGGATTGAAGATAAAACTAAAATCACTTCTTATGTTCAATTGCTCAAAATATTTGTTTTGAGTTTAGCTGTGTTTTACACTATGATAACAGTATACTTACATTATGTGTAGTATTAAAAAAATGTATACATTAAAAGTCACATTCCTTTATCTTGATAGTTAACTATAAACATATTTATAAAACAAGAAACATGATGTTGAATAGTCATAAAAATAACTAATATCAGTATCGGAAATTTTAATGTAAACAAAATAAACTTGTTAATGTTTGTGTATTTTTAATGATATGATGTCCAGATCGACACACAAAACCGATTCAAATAATATTCCTGAGTTGCCAATAATACTTGTATATTTCAAAATAAATTTTGTTTCAAATTTACAACAAAATTCATGGTGTAAAATTTTAAATCTTGAATAGATTTGTAATTTTTAGTAATATTATTAGTTTGGCGACGTAAAATTTTAATATAGCGTATCACTATGAAGACAATTTATTACTCTTATGTTGACCTAACAGTACCAGATTCGATTTTCAACCAGTTTTTTTCGGATATTTTATTCACCTGACGATAATATATTGAATTGATCTGATAATAATAATTTATTTAAGAATTTTGAAACTTAAAGAGCTTCCCAACGAGGTTTGAAAAATAAAATTTCCTTTCTTATGTTAAATGTGGTCATATCTTTTGATTTAAATTTTATAAAGTCTTACATTGCTGTGAAATGAAAATGTGATTTAAAAACCGATAAGGTGTTTTATGACAAAACTTTGGAAACACTTTTATATTTAAATGAATTCCAAACAATAAAAATAAGGGATGGTTTTTTCATAATAAACTTATGTCCCTTGTAAATCTATGATAAAAATAAATTTACTATATATGTAAATCTTTTAAAAACATTATTTTTTATTCTGTAATGGTGATATTATATTTTTGAAATTATTTGATTTCATGTTATATTCATGAAAATAATCCATATAATGAAACCGGACACCGGATGTATCTTGATAATTGGTGGGAGATTAGGATTTTTTATAACTTTCTTTTAATAATTTGTAATTATTTTGAAACGACTATAAATGTTTAAATAATGGCAATTTCAATTTTATTAATCGCAATCATTTCCATATAATAATCATGTTTTATTTTAAAGTAATTATTATCGGGTCCGTTGTTGAGTTCCGTGACGTATCTCACGAGTTTGAGTTCTAGTACGAACAACATTTTCTTGTCCTAGCCCTATCCTTCTATCCCTACTACTCTCTTCGGAAAAGAGAGGTTGAGCAACTGAGTAACAAAGAGTTCTCTAAGAAAGGAATTCCTTTAAATATAACATTAATAACATAACATATACATATACAATATATATGTGTGTACAAAATAGAAAAACACCAATAAATAAATTATCATTTTACAGAACGGTATACGAGAAAAAAGGCTGAACAAAGTTTCCTAAATATTTTTATTATTAGACAATTCGTGAAAAAGTATTACGAAAAAAAAACACATCTAACATTTAAAATTATTTTTATTTCAAAATTTTCGATACATAAATCGTAAATTCATCGATTGCAGTTGTAAAATTTGATGAATATTTTTGAAATTAAGACAACTCAACAAATTATAAATAAATATAAGATAATTTGGTTTTAAAAAAAAATGTTACTTTTTATTTAGATTATATTTCATAAAACAAAAGAAATAAAAGATCACTGCATGAACATTTAATGGGGTTTTATTGTGAAAATCAACAAAAACAATAATGGGGTGTTAAAAATAATTTAAAATATTGCCTTGTGGTATGGCACTGTTATAATTCGTTACTGTGTTCAGTTCAAATCCGTCGGTCCCTTGGCACTTAAGAGCAGATCTTTTTCTTTTATCACAGAATGAAATTGAACACTTTATTTATTTCACAGAAATGTTTAAGAGTTTTATTTAGATAAAACTTGGCGATTAAATATTTATGTGCACAACACATAAGATGAAATTATGAAATTTAATCAAATAAATCATAATGAGCTTCTTTCTTCTACTTCAATCCTTACTCTGAAACAAAAGATAAATAAAATGCGTTAAAAAATATATTTTTAAAATGAAGGGTCATTATTAAAAATAATTTTACTCATTATTGTAGAAATGTGCTTTTTACTACTTAACATTGAATTGCAAAATGATACAAGAACAGAATGTGTACAAAAGTTTATTTCTAATCAAGGTAGATTTTGAAATAAAAAAATTCTAATCGAAAGTAATTTAAAAATATATGTTTTACCACTTAAAACATCAAGTGGATGGTTTTATTGACGTTATTATTAAATACGATACTGGTATAATGTAATACTCTCAGCTATATGCAGATTCAACAAACATGGTTCCTGACCGACTTTAATTATGATGTAAAACAAGATATGTCAAATTACCTTAATAATGAATTGGACTACCGCTTGGGTAACCTGGTGGTCCGTAACTTGACGACGGAGCGTGAATTTCAATCGGAGCGGAATATAGAGGACCTCCTCCTCCGCCGCCGCTGTGTCCACCACTATGTCCCAAAGAAGGCGCGAAAGATGAGATTGGAACGCTAGAAATGCCACCACCATGGCCTATTGGCAGGACTAGTCCTTCTGAGTAACCTCCTCCGTGACCTGATCCTCCTCCAGCTCCACCAACCGAGTAAGTTGGTCCGGTATGGTAGTTGTAAGATGGTGCAGTGTAATAATTAAATGAAGGTCCACCACCAAGTCCATGGCCGCCTCCTCCGCCTCCTCCTCCACCATGGCCTGCTCCAGGACCACCTCCGTATCCTGCACCGGGCCCGCCTCCATGTCCACCGCCGTATCCAGCTCCTGGTCCACCTCCGTATCCTGCTCCAGGTCCGCCTCCATATCCACCACCGTTTCCAGGTCCCGAACCACCTCCGTGACCGGAATCAATAATGACGGGAATAGCGACTGTTTGGATTCCACCTCCTTGTGGTCCTGAGTGTCCGCCTCCGCCTCCGTAAGATCCGGGGTATCCACCGCCGCCATTTCCGCTACCGCCTCCGTAAGATCCGGGGTATCCACCGCCGCCATTTCCGCCACCGCCTCTGTAAGATCCGGGGTATCCACCGCCTCCGTAAGATCCGGGGTATCCACCGCCTCCGTAAGATCCGGGGTATTCACCGCCGCCATCGTCATCGGATCCATCTAAGAGTCCACCAAGTCCACCAAGTCCACCTCCGAGTCCACCAAGTCCACCTCCGAGTCCACCAAGTCCCCCACCGAGTCCACCGAGTCCGCCTCCGAGTCCTCCGAGTCCACTTAGTCCGCCAAGACCTAGGCCCCCACCGAGTCCACCAAGTCCACCGAGTCCACCGAGACCAAGGCCGCCTCCGAGTCCACCGAGTCCGGCGAGTCCCGCAAGTCCACCAAGTCCACCGAGTCCACCGAGACTTCCGAGACCACCATCATAATCGTCACCGTATCCACCCCCGCTTCCACCGCCGTATCTACCGCCGTATCCGCCGCCGTATCCGCCGCCGTATCCACCGCCGTATCCACCGCCAAGTTTACCAAGCAGTTTACTCTTGAGAAGAGAACCACCTTTAAGGAGAGCACCGCCTTTAAGGAGAGCACCTTTTTTAAGAAGAGAAGCACCTGCAAGACCTCCCAAACCACCGAGCAGTAGTCCCTTTTTGGCTCTATAAATAAAAAAAACACATAATGTAGTTATTTTGATTAAAAAAAAGAAATACCCGCAGATTATGGGACTGGCGATATGTTATTTATTACATAATATAATATCGACGCTGATATTTAGTTCACCAAAAATGCGTAAATATAATATATTGACTCTTTCTTTAGTTAATATTTGTTATGTGAGGTGTAGTCGCTTTCATAATTAGGCAAGCATTTTTAGTTTAAAATTAAACATCAATTGAATAGAAGACCATGCCGTGTGTAAAAAATATTAACTAACTATACATGTTCGATATTCAGAATCCCTTTATATTTCCATGAAAAATAAAAACTAAAACATCGCTTACCACTCTAAAATGTCATAACGAATGAATAATAAATTTTAATCTAAAGTTGTAATCAATGTAGAAATCTTGGTATTAATAAGACTTGTTTTCAAAGACGTTTTCTTAATGTTATTTGGTAAGAATAAATTTAAAATGTTGCTAAAATTTGGCTTTCCCCAATATTTTCAAATTAGCATTTTACTAACACAAGATTTGACCTTTTCAGTAAAATAACGACATATTTTATATGTAATAAATATCATCTAATGATCTCACGGCGAAAAAATATGCAAAATTTTGATAAATGACATTAAAATTTCACTTCCTGAATTAGGTGGAAGAGAAATATACCAAAAAAACATGATTAAATATGCACTGTTAACGCAAAATAAACTTTCTCAACCATATAAAAAAACTATTATAGTCGTTCTAAATGTATAATATAATTTATGTGGTTTCCAAATTTCTACTTTAAAAGTGAGTTTAATATTAAAATTTTAATATATCATACGTTCAAACAACTAGCCCAGTATAAAAAAGCTGTATTTTTAAACAAACAATAAATAAAACTGAAAGTTGTCCTTGCATAAATTTTATATTCAAAAGCTTCATCGCTCGTCATTAGATTTATATTTATAGAAAAGATGGAAAAAAATCCAAATCCATAATAGACAAATGTATAGAAGATGAGCTTGTCGAATGTTACATTCAATGCTTTAAACACGTTGTTCCTCACACGCATTCACATTCACACACACATTCCTGTATAATTAAAATTTTGTATGAAAGATATGAAATCGTTTTAGTATATGCATATTTTTTTCTAACTATATAGTTAGAAAATAATATGTCAATATTGACATATGTATGTTTATTATACGTAAAATGTGTTATTGGTTTTTGGAAGCCTCTCATCAAGTCCGTTTAGTAATTTTTAGCCGCCCATATGAAAAATCTCACATTCCAAATAAAAAAAACTCGGAAAGTTAATATTAGTTTAAAAGTTGTCGTAAAATAAACGTTATTTTCGTAAAAGCAAGATATTCGGTACCTAATATAAAATAAAAATTTAAGTTATCGTGAATTACACCGTGAATAGCACTGTGCTCAAACCTGCTGATATATTATTTTTTATTCAACTTTTGACATTTTTTTTTTACTTTCAACACATTACAATGCCTTATTTGCCTCCGTTAATGTTAAAAAAACGTATGGACATAACAAATTATTGATGGAAATATCAAATTTAAATTTATAACTGTAATTGGATTCACGTTTCGTCACTCAGTGAGTACTGTAGCTTGATTGAAAGAGTTTCATTCTTACCCAAGTCCAAGTCCAAGAGCACCAGCACCAAGACCAGCAGCACCAAGACCTAAAGCTCCAGCACTCAGAAGGCCTCCCTTAAAGAGCTTGTTCAGCCTCAAGGTACGCTTAGTTCTAACAAGTTCTCCATGACCATTATCTTTGATTTCTGTTACTTCAATAGGGATTACCTTGGGAAAATATTTTATTATTAAATGGTAAGTATAATATAATAAATTAAAAAATATATTTGAAGCTTGAAAAAATATAAATCGTATAATTAAAAAAATACCTGCTCTTGTGTAGTCTCAACAGGTACTAATTGTGTATACTGTTGATCTTCTGCTAATGCGACAACCGCTAGGGCTACCACCAGGAAAAACAATTTCATCATGGTGACCAGTCTGTAAAAATCGTAACAATATGATTTACAATAATTTTAATAACATATGTTTTTATGTTCATAAGATTACATCGCTGTTCATTTTTGTTGATCCAATCTTACCGTGATGAAAAATTCTTTATAAAGGAATCAACGCGTTTTCATAAATTGCTCTATCTGTAATTTGATGATTTAAAGTGTATACATTACTGCTCATCAATAGAGAAAACCGTTATTAAAGAAATAGAAATAAAGTTACAACAAGATTTAAAACGTAAATTTTAGGTATCTTCAGTTAATTATGTTAAAAAATTTGAGTTGGAATATGCAATAGAACCGTGTTAAAGTAATTAGGTAAATTTAAAAAATGAATTCATGCTTTTTCGTTGTTTAACTACATGAATACTAAGCGGACACAGGTGTCCGGAACATATGCAAGAGAACACGGATGTTCAAGACATTTAAAAAATCAAATACTTGGTATTCTAATAGAATATAAGCAATATTTTGATGAATATGTGTAGTGCTATCTATACTGAGTCAATATTGATTTTTAAAATATCGAATTCGAGTCTATATTAGGCAAAATTATTTTTCTCAAAAACACGCAGTATCTCTGGGACATATTGATGATTTATTTTCGCGGTATTCAAACGGTTTAAAACATCAAGATTAAATATGGTGGCAAGTGTTAAATAAATCGTCGGCCAGTGTTTAATATCACAGGTATAGTATGATACATCTGTTACAAGAGTAATATTGTGCAAACAGATTCACTTTAATTTTTGAAGTGAAGAAATAGTCCTACATATAATAAATTTATGTTTAAGACACACGAAACAAATGTAATTAGCATTCATTCGACGAAAGAAAAGCTTTTCAATGTGTGTTAGTATTTAGCACTTATGAATAGATTCTATTCAACAAACATACAAGATGATATATTGTCAAGGTTACAAGAGAAAAAATTCAAAACGGCAGCAAAAATATAAATAGATTATTCAAACATAGAACACGGTAATGTATCAAACACGACAATAGCAATAATTTGTGATTTTATTATTCGTAATAGCAAATAATGAAAGTATTAAATAACAAAAACTACTTATTTCCAAGTTTTGTGTCAATACCGATTAATTTAATAACAAACCTTCAAATATCATGTGACCATTCTTATAAAATTAGCCAATATTTTAACACTGCATTGCCAATTTTACACGATTCCGTAAAAATGTAAAAGAAAAAGCAAGAAAATAACGCTCATTGTGATAACCAAAATTACGCTTGCTTGTACATGTCTGATGGAAATCGGATTTATTCTAGTACACATTTCACTAGAGTGGTGATCACATTACGAGCCATAAAAACAATCATGAGTTGCCAGTAAATGGGCCGTTTTTATCACTAGTTTATTTTCTTTTGCAATCAACTCTTAGTTTGCTAAATCTTAAAAAAAAATAACTGTCAAATGCAACACGGAGACAGAATCTGATATTTAATGCAAGGACGCAAATGAAACCTGTACTAGCACTGATGGATGCGTTAAAACTGACCAGTAGGCAAGTAAAATCACATTACCGTAAGTCAATAAAAATGTATTTAACGAGACTGTTTACTCAAATTGTTAGAGATACAATGTATAAAACACCAAATATAAAACACGAATTTTGGCTTTTTGTAGTTGAATATTTTTTGTCACCAAGTATTGAAATTCTCCAAACAATCACTGTTTTCGATAAATCTATAATCCAAAATATAACCCGTGACATAAGGCAGGTACGTACATTTTCCGTGTGTCTGGGGTCAAGCAATCACCAACTGAACATTCGGCGAAAGAGCATCGTTTTTATAAGGTGACATTTCACACCGCGAAGAAATTTCACGCGTTGCCCCCACCAGTAAAAAAAACAGCACACGCTGTCCGTATCCGTGAACTCAACATTATCCTGCATAAACCACAAGAAAATTCTATTGAGTTGACATAGAAATGAGGAGTGGCTGGTGCAGGGTTGAACATGTTGTTACCTCAAAGAAAACGACACGAAAACGTCTTAGCTTCAAATTATCAAACAGGTAGCGCATTGAATCGGTCTAGTTTGCGAATATGCGATTACGTCACTGGCATTGTTAAAGAAACGCCTCTGTAGAAATTAACATAAATCAATCTTCTTTGAATTGATCCTATGGGTCAAACACAATTTAAATGTGTACTACAATGAGCTACTGATTATGCGCACACATTTATTTTACATCGTCACTCTCATTTCTTAATTTTTCATTCTTTCTCGCATAAACATACTTATCTGCAGTGTATTTTATTTCAATTTGTACATGAATAAATCGAAGTAGTAATCTCATCAATTTTTTCTTTGTATACATTCAAGCTATTGAATTTATTTCAGTTTTGTTTTAAAATAAAAAGTATCATTTTAAATTAACCCTCCAAGGACGAGCGTAACCATATGGTCACAGTAAACACTGTTGTCTATTGATTCCACTATTCATCCCTTTTCTACCGGAACATCGTTGCTTTTACTCATTTTTGGTTAAGAAGGGTACAGACTTCAGTAAGACATCAGCCGCAGGGACAGAAACGGCCACCAAAAGCACATACGATTTTTTAAATTTCCGTTTTTTTTAATGGACTTTTTGAAACTGTTAGTTATTTTTTTATCAAAACATCAAATTATTTACAGTTCTTTTGCTAATATATTTGTATTGAAATTATGTTAATCTAAAGAGGTCAAATTGTAAATATTTGAAAAATTTCACGTTTAGCTATATTTCAACCCCGAATGTTTGCGTGCCCATACGGTCAGGCTCGTCCTTACTACTGTCCGTACATAATATAGGAGTTTTACCTACTCTTATAGTGTTTCCAGCAATGTCCAAGATCCAATATGAGAGAGAGAGGCTTTTCTCTCCAAGCCTTACTACTGTCCGTACATAATATTACGCGGTAATAAAAGGATGAGCATGACCATATAGTCATGCGGGGTTTCTATACAACGACTTGGCGTTTTTTTTTTTAAATTTTGTTAGGAATAAAAGTTATCCGTGATTTCAATATGGCTTAAAAAATATTTTTATTATCGAAAAAAGCTATCGTCTCTGGAGGGTTTTAAATCGCTATTCATCACATAAAATCTCCGTATCACCCTAAGCCTAACAGTAATATTTCTGTTAAGCTTATAATATAAGTTTTTAATGCTTTGTTGTTTTTAATAATAAATAAGATATCAGTTTAATTGAATGAATAAATAGAGTAACACAATTTAGAGCTGGTAACCCTGGTGTCACATATCATCAATATTACACTACGATAGAAATCATAAGTTCGAAACGAAAATTGTTATATCACGCACTTCTTGTGAATACCAAGGGTAAAGACTCATAATTTTCCTTCTTTTAATTTTATTTATATTATGTGAAGGATATGCACGTGACTCTTTAAAAAAAAAATGTTTAAAATACGCTATGCATAATGGATATTTTTTCTACTTTAAGCTGTTGTTTCACTAATTCCTGAAGTATGGATTCAAAAATATTTATAATAAGTCAATTAGTTGAAAAATACCAGCAAGTAGATCGAGATTTCTAGAGACGACAGAAAGTAGTCACATGTTCCACCTTAGCAGACATGTTGAAGAAGAAGAAGATTTAAATATTAAAATATAAATAACATAAAATAAAAACCATTCGTCTTATATACCTTCTTGTTTAATAAGACATTTATTTCTGTGGTAGATTAAAAAAATATGCTTTAAATAAAATGTTTTTACGGTGATAAACAAAAATAAATTGGTTTGGGAACTTTAAAAGAAAACTGTAGTATTGTATATCCGCTAGGTTTTCATAAGATGTAAATTTAGTTTGTCAATCGTTAACGTTACGTAACGTTAACGAAAGGAAATTTGAACATTTTCTTTGGTGTATAATATTAATATTTTTGTCAATCAAATTTCTCAAATATACATATATATAAATTTCATTCAACATTCAAATAAAAATAACATTTTTTTATCCGGTTGCTTGAGAAATATTGTTAACATTTTATTTATTTAAATAACGTAGGATTTCAATATTTTTAGTCATTTTTTTAATGTAAAATTTATTTCATTCATAATAATTAAATACAGTGATGTATGGTAAACTGAATTTAAATAATTTTTCTCATTTATAAAGAGTGAGGTATTATCAGTGGCGTAAATATAAGTGAGCACACGTGCAATACAGAGAGTTCAAATGTTTGAATAATATTTATATTTTATGTTTTCGACGATTATATAATAGATTAGGTTTTACATTATTGCTAGGAGGAGCTTCATTCCGAAATAATTACACCAGACATAGTTCCAAAATGAAGATTGACAGTGTCTGCCGAAACCATCGTTACGGCACTGTTTATAATTTAACTATTATTATTTATGTGTTTTTTAAAATATACATAAACAATATTACATATTCATCGTGAAATATAGTTGTTATTTAATAATTAATCCCACTTTCAATGCTCAGCTTCCTGCTTTTATATCATAATAAAGCCAATTTATTCATTGTTCTGAAATACCAAATAATTGTTTAAATATATTTCAATATCACAAGATCAAATATAATATAAATGAACTTAGTTGCTGAATTATTTTATAATGTAACCTGTTTTGAATCATTTAAAAACCGGTGACTTTTTTTTACGAATATTTAATACCAATTGCATTTTGTTGGTAATTTTCCACAATCTGGTTTCTCAAAAGTACACGTTTTCAGGAGACACAGACATGAATGTACTTTATTCTACCTTTTTCGCTATCGCTTTCCATCGCTACAAAATACCGTTGGAATGGCTTTTTTCTCAATATCTGTGAAGATGCTAATAGGGTATGAAGTAAAAAAGTTTTCATTCACGCCAAACCTAGCACATGACCATATTATTTATTTGCCAAAGTTTTGTATTAGATTAAATAAAACACGAAATAAAATATATTTTAGGATACGATTTAATAAAATATGAGTGTATTGAAATTTTAAATTCATTTCGTCAAATATGGCATACCTACGTGTTTGTAGAAAATTAACGACGATTTGAATCTAAATCCATTAAAAATCTTCTTCAAACATCTAAATTCTTTAGTGACTAAGGTCATCATAGCATTTTATTTTCTTTTAGAATTTTTATTGATAATTAGTATTGGAAAAATCTTTCGTAGCACGCTGTTATTAATTCAAGAACCTTTATCATATTTGCATTTTAAAATGTTGCAATGTATTAATTACAATCATTTGTATACAGTCGGGCCTTGTATAACACGGTTGTGTAGTACCATAAAAACATCGTGAAACGAAAATCCGTGGAAACCATATAGAAAATAAATCAATCGTTCTTAATCGCTCTCGTATTTTTATCCAATAGCAATTCTATTTTTTTCGTTATTTTTTTAAGATCGGTTGCATGTTTTCATCACTTCATTTTTTTGAGATTTAACAATTAACCCTCCAAGGACGAGCGTGACCATATGGTCACAGTAAACACCGTTGTCTATTGATACCACTATTTATCTTTTTTCTACCTGAATATCGTTTCTTTCGCTCATATTTGGATAAGAAGGGTACATACTTCAGTAAATCATCTGCCGTGGGGACAGAAACGGCCACCAAAAGCACATGCGATTTTTTGAATTTCCGTTTTTTTAATTTACTTTTTGAAACTGTTAGTTATTTTTTTATGAAAACATCAAATTATTTACAGTTCTTTTGGTTATATATTTGTATTGAAATTATGTTGATCTAAAGAGGTCAAATTGTAAATATTTAAAAAAAATCATGTTTAGCTATATTTCAACCCCGAATGTTTGCGTGCCCATACGGTCAAGCTCGTCCTTACTACTGTCCGTACACAATATTACACGGTAATAAAAAGAAGAGCATGACCATATAGTCATGCGGGGTTTCTATACAACGACTTGGCGTTTTTTTTTTTTTTTTGTTAGGAAAAAAAGTTATCCGTGACTTCAATATGGCTTAAGAAATAATTTTTTTATCGGAAAAAAACTCTTGTCTCTGGGGGGTTAAGAAATATGTATGCTATAAAATAAGCCGTTGCTTTCATTGCGCGTACATTACATCTTTATATAGTATTTTATGTTATGTGGCGAAGCAATTTTGTAATTTCCTCTTGAATTTTGAACTATTTTCCATGATGAATCATAATGACATGTCGAATATTTCTTTGTGATGAAATGGTCTAGACCAGAAATGCACAACCATTTTTTTCTAGTGTACTGGATAGAAACATAAAATTTAACGCTCAATTCTCTTTTTACACTAGGGATACATTCCAAGTATACCAGCCATGAAATATAACCATTTAAAAAGAATAGGTGAATATAGATAAACGTAAGATAAGTTTTTTTACATTTGACTGTACTATTTCAAACCCGTGAAAAAATATTATATGATCAGGTGTACATATTTACTTTTTTTTGTAAACGTGTTGTATTTATAATTCAAAAGATTGTGCGATCTTCGTCTTTGTAAATTTTAAGCTTCTTAAGAATTTGACTTGATATTAAACTATAATAAAATAAGTAAAGTAACCTTTAAATATTAAGCTGCAAAATAGAATCCAAATGTCTATCAGTAAGCCTTATTCTTTGAAACAATTTATTCTGTCTCGTATACGAAAAAGCTTACCCAAAAATACCACAGTCAATCAATAAATCACTTGAAAACTGTACTTTATTTTAATTTTAAGATGAAACATTCGAAGGATGTAAAAAAACATACGGGCCGCAGGTTTTGCATTTCTGGTATAGACTCGAGATTCAACCTTTTTTTTTTGGTTTGGGACGCATGTCGGTTTTTGATACATATCATAGGCCACAGCATATTAATATACATAATAGAGTGGCATACTGTGCACAAAAATACAAACGTATCTAAAATACTCATTCGCTTGTGTATTTTTTTCAATCGATACCAAATGTTTGAAAAAGCATCTGGTGATTATGATTGTTTTAGGCCTCACATCAAATCTTAATAGGGACGATTAAATTTGAATTATTATACATAGTTTTGTTTGATGTTTTCAAAACCCATTTTATACCAAAATATTTCACAATTCATTGACCGTGCCATATCAAATACTTTTTATTTCAAATCTGAACGCATTATCAAATTATAGCATTATTTTTCTATGTACATAAATATATTAAATATAACAGAGTGTTCTTTTAATTTATTGCATCGATTTCAAGCAATGCACCTACTAGTTTTTTAATTGAAATAGTTAATTCAATAAAAAAATAAAACAATGTTAACGATGTCAATGCTGTTAAAGTGCACTTCAAATCAATGCTTCGATCATTGTATTATAAAAGCCATATCTTTAGTTGAAAGCATAATGGATATTCAGGTCGACTAACTGTAAACCTTAAATTTTTTAACTATGGCTGATATTAGGGATTGCAAAACCGGACGAATATACCAATACCGGTGCTGCAAATATCAATACCGTTATTACAAAAAAAGTTTCAAACGAATCAAAAAAAAAAAAGTCAATTGGTATCGTAGTACCACGTAAGTAAATCAATATCGGTATTTTTAAATTTCATAATTTTATAAAAAATATCGCCATTAAAAAATATATCACATTCGTCATTTGCTGTAACGAGTATTTATAACTATAACATAAATAACCTACGGTTCCTTAATATATATAAATCCATGTCCGCTCCCATTTATCTCGAACAGAAGTGTTTCTATGATAACTACTTGTTACTCAGTTTCTCAACCTCTCTTATTTTCAAAGAGAGTAGGAATATTAGGATAGGACTTGGACAGGACAAGTGGTAAGCTTATCGCTCTCGTCTCGTCCCAATTTTAGGATAAGATGGGTGGAAGGCGATAATTCAAGACATCACATAAATCTATGCCAACTCAACCATGCAGACAAACAAAATATTAATACATCATTAAAAGACTCACCAATTCTAGAAAATATTTATACAAATCTCAGCAAGCTTAAAATGTTTATTTCATCGCGAATAGTTTTATTTAAATATGTGATGTTTTCTGTTATTTAAAAATTCGTTTATGGCTATGGTTTTAATACCGAAATACAAGAATTTTCGCATTTAAAAAAACCGATATTTTGGTATTGAAAAACACAACAAATACCGGTATCCCGTCACCTTAAGTGCATGATGCGTTACAACAAAAGTCGTGAAAATATAAAAGACCTTTTTGTAAGTCCGTCACTCATCCTCTTTCTAGCAAGCTAAGGTAGAGTAAAATGGTAATAAAAGGCTAAGATTAGGGTATCCAATCCCGGAATCCTGTCCAATTCTTTGATTCCAAAATTCCAGGATTGTGATAGTACTATTCCCGGGATTTCGGGATTGAGGATACGAAGTGAAAATTACCCTAAAAGTTTTTGAAAGTAGCTAAAATTTTTGAAATCCGCCAGCAAGCTATAAAAAAGGTCCCACGTTTTTTCTTTCGGGAAATCCGTAAATTCGTGGCTCTTTGAAATTAGTCAGCCAGTAACTGAAAGTTTCAGAATTTGTTCCTAGTGATCCTAGTGACCCAAGGAACCCAGGATTTGAAAATTTGAAAAAATCCCTAAATCCCGGGATCACAAAAAGGGTTCGGGATTGGATGCCCTAGCTAGGCGACTTTTCTTCACTATGTTTTCATAATAGGCTGATGGAAACCAAGAAAACTTGACAGGCATACGTTGAAAAAAAAAATATTCATAGAAAAAGTTTCTATGTAAAAAAAAGTGATCGGCAAACCAAGGAATTTAAAATATTTCATAACTTCGTAACGACTATGGAAACTACGCATTTATTAGCTATACATATTACAGATCTAGTTAAACGATGATGTTGCTAATGCTATTGCCTCTCTCGATAGTTAAACTGTATCACCAACGTTGGGCTGCCAATATGCTAACAAGGGGCTCGGTTAATCTCAAAACATTTCTCGGTGTTCTAGGTAAGGGGTGAATTTTTTATCACTCCTATGCAATATATGCAACGCTTAAATAAGCAATCGATTTTAACTTAATACACTTATAGTATGTAACAATATGCAATTTACCTTAAACTAATCGATCTAAATGGTCAAAAATGTACCACTGTATAAACTGAAGCACTCGTAGATAATACATAAGTCTGAAATTGCAGTTACATACTTATTTGATATGAAAATATTTTACAGTAATTAATGTTTTCTCTTAAATTAACAAGAGACTCGCCGACCTTTGTAAAAAATAACAAGGGGCTCGCGCAAGCCTCTCCAAACCCTTCCAGCCCAACCCTGTGTATCACTAGCATGCTTGATAAGAACGACCAAAGAGTGCATTGGATAATAATGACTCGTGTCAGTCTACGGTTGGACCCCCAATTTAATTAATTTATCTTGTTTTTAAACAAAATAAAGCTTCCTACTCCCCTGTTCAACAAAATTAATACATATAGTATTTATTTTATTGAATTAAAACATATGTATATTTTAAGTATGTTTCCTTAAATTCATTTTTATGGTGTAGTCGCACGCATTTGTATGTATTTATTATAAATGTGATTAAAATAACCTGCAAATTCGTTAATTGTTCAAAAAAAAATACGGATAATAATCTTGCCGAGATTATGAAATGGTAAAACTTATTATATTGTTAAAACTCGTGCGCACAGGTGTCTTCTCATTTGATATCAAATAGCTATTTATCAGGGACGTTACAAACCATTTGCATGTCAAATGTACATTTTTTTATAGTTTTATAAAATTTCCTCATTGTAAAATTTATTCAACTGTTTTACGTTACTATCATCGTATTAAAATAAAACTCGTCATCGTTTAAATATTTTCGTTATTCTAGCGACGTTGTCGGATTTTTTTTTAAATGGCTGAAAAAAATGTCGTACACACAAACAAATATACAACTATTTTAGTTGGCATTTTTTTGTTGTTCAAATATCGTTTAAATATAAACTTGTGCAAATAATCTAGTTATTCCAACATTCATGATTATTTTTATATCACTAGAAATGTATTGTTTCCATGCTCTTCTTACTCCAAATAAAAAAGGATAAATTTTATATTTTTTAGGTCTGTCGATCTAAATTGGGAGTGGACATGGAATAGCACATCATGAAAAATGCACAACTTTTTATATTTTACTTGAATTAAAAAGACAAAAACTCTCAAAACCAGACTTTTAGACACAATTTTTTGTCAAAATTATGTTGTATTTCTTTAGCTAAGTGCTTAAAAGCCATAATTTCTTTAGTATTATAACGATAACAAACTTCATTTATTTAAATTCACTTTTAAACAAATTCGAGCTGAAAATATAATACATTACTTCATAATTATACATTTGCCTTTTCATGTGAGCTTAGAAAAGTATATTTACTGTTTTAAGCTTCCAAACTGCATGCCGGCACTGAAAAAAAACATGTATGGCAAGGTATTTGATTTTCTCAAAATCAGATGACACACTAATGTAATCTTGTATGTTATTTAAAAAAAACTTTCTTTTGTAAAACGTAAAAAGTTTTACTACCTAATCATGAATAATTTGAAACAAATACACGAGTAGTAAAGATTTTTAATTATAATTTTGATCGATCGAAATATAATAGTTTTTGGTCATTTGAAATTTTAAATATTGCCAATGAAATCTTTGTTTTTGTAGTCTGTGCTTATTTTTCTTTCTTATTGTTTTTGATTTCTTTTTTTTTATTTTCTGTTGGTTAAAAACAATCATTTTTTTGTAATCTTCAAATCATATATATATTTAAATCCTATAAGCTGAGAGCACTTATACCTGTAGTATGATGATTCAGTTGTATAAAATTTTATGCAATACACCAGTATTAAAATATTCTGTCGATACTTATTATATTTTTTTAAAACCTTTAATAATATTCTTGTTCTTCAGTGTACTCATTTTATCCACTTCAAAGTGGATAAAAACAAAGAAAAATACCTTGGCAGTTTTATTACTTTATCTTAAAAATCAAACTTACTGTTTAAATTGGTTAAATACAATACAATATATTATTATTAAATAACAATTATTTCAAAAATATGTAACAACCTGTGGAAGGTGAGTAGATGTTACTTAACTCATGATAGCGTGACCATTACATGTAACATTATAGTGCAGGCATGTTAAACTCATTAACCACCAAGAATCAAATAAACTATTGCACGTTAAGCCGCGAGTCACATTTAAAAAACTCAAATAAAGAGTATCCTTCTAATTAAATAATAATCGTACAAATGCAAGAATGACGCAAATGAAATATAATCCAAAAAAATCTGTTAAATATATAAATTAAACAGTTTTTTATTTTTTCGAAGAAACTTGTCAACGTTTTTCGTTAACCAAATCTTCAAAATTTGGAAAAAAAATATGCCTCAGTCTATACTAGAAAATATTCCAACCGGTCGTTTATTTTACATGATTGCTGTATGCTGCCAAATTCTTCAACAATAATACATAACATGTTTAGGGTTGTTATGCTTTTGAAATATAATAAATATAAAAAAATCTGTCCGTATTTAGAAAATATTCTTGCTTTGACAAGAAATTTCATTTCATTTCCATGCATATGAAGCGTTATTTGTTGCCTCTTATTTTTTAAGAAATAAACTTTGATTATATTTGTATTATTTTACCGGTATATTATGAATATTCATGTTTTCTTCTTCTATATGCTAAAATATAGAGATGCACATAATAAATAATTGACGACATATAATAAATGTTAATTACATACGGCTTGGATTGACCATTTTAGTTGCGTAATGCGGATACGAACATATAGCAGTAAAAGACGCATTATTTCGAGAGCAAATACTAAATGAAAATGAAAATAATTTTCATTTTTTTTTTTTATATTATCGACTGTAGGTATGGATTCCAATCCGGATATTCGAATATTTGATATCCGGATATATTTGGCCCTTTTTCAACTATTCGATATTCGGATATTTGGGGAACATCCGAATACTATTCGTAATAATTTTGAATGAAATATGTTACAAAATTTACGAAAGATCACATCACAATTTCTCCACATTTAAAGAAAAATTATGGATTCCCCAGGTAGTGGTGTTTTTACCTTCACCCAACACGGGTGTTATCAATATCTTTTCACAATACTTGAGTTTGACGAATCGGCTCGAATTCGGGGCTATAAAAAATCTTCAATGCCGTAATTTGATTCATTAAAGAAATACCGCTGGAGTAACCGATGCAGTTGCAAATTTTAAATATTGTAATACAATGGAACGATATTGAAATATGTATTTATATGTTTTGTCTTTATCTAATACAGAAATGTGAAAATATTGAGTCTTAAGTTTTTATAAAATGTATATCATCAGTGAACAAAGAAGTTTTGATCGTGTAAAATCTCTTTTTGCGTGCACGTTATACGATTATTTAGTAAAAACTCAGAAATCGAGACCACTGTCTACTAGCAAACAAAGCCGGTTATTCCTTGTTTATTAAAATATATTTTTTTAAATCATAGTTTTAAAAATATTTTGTATATGATATATTTGGATCAAACAAACAAAAAAGTTAGACGTGTTGTTTAAAACACTTCTAACAATAAAGTCAACGTCAACTGCTACTAAACGAATATTTTCAACGGCAGGAACAATTAAAAACTAAGTAAAAAACAAATATAAAATATGAAACATTAGTTTTAAAATATGCATTTTTGAAATTTGAATAAATGAATTTTATTATAAATGAACTCGTTTTTAATGTAGGTAGTATTTAATGTAATATTTTAATATAAACATATAATGTATGTATATACTAAAAACTATCCGGATAGTTTCAGTTTTACTATTCGATATTCGAATAGTTGATAATGACGAATAGTTGGAATCCCTAACTATACGTTAAGGCGAAAAGACGTAATACACAAAACAATTAATTTTACAGGAAGCACAGCACACATTTTTTAATGATTTTGGGTCAAAGCCAAAATATTGAATAGACACAACTTTTAAATGCACAAAGACTGGTCTATTATTGACTTAATTTGATATTAATTGAGAAAAACTTTTGTGTAAGTCCATTTTCTTGGCCGCAAATTTCACAGGACTTTTTTCCAAATGTAGATACTTATTCTACTTTTGCAGCTGTAGCATATATTGTAATTGTCGCAAAATGAAATTTAAAAATAAACAGAGGGCTACATCCTTTTGCCTTTCAACAGTAGATATTATTATTTTACCAAAAATAATTGTGTAAGTGTAGTAAAAATTCTTTGAGGTATCTTTAGGCAATATACTTGTGCTGAATTCTCCCAGCATATGTTAAAATCTAGACATACAAAAATGAATTATTTATCAACAAAACTTATTTGTAATAAAATATAGAAAAAGAAAAAAAAAATAACTACATAATAAATAAAACATGTTTAAAGAGTAAATAAAATATGTTTACTTGAATTATTTAATACGAATTTGGATTATTTTATGTACGTATGAGTGTAACAAACAATATTGAATTTTATGAAAAAAAAACCTAAATGGTAATAAATCATTGAATCATAAATGAAAAAAGAAGATTACTTAAATAGTTGCATACCCAGAAGATTTTACTTTCAATCAATTACGTACTATCTGTCCTTGATTTCAATTCAATTCAAGACAACTACATTTTAAACAACATTTTTAATGAAGATCATGTGACCTTTATCGATATAATAATTTTATCGAACACACATTATAATTGTAGCAACTGAAATAGAATTGGGAAATACTAGATTTTCAATTTCCAATATACATTCATGTGACACTTGTTTGACACATTTTTTTGTATCAATGTGTGTAAACTACCACTAGATATAAGCAAGGTGTGTCATTCCTGCCAAGGATTCTGGTCTTTAATGTGAAGTGCTTGTGCTTTCATTTAGTACAGTAATTTTACATTGCTTATGACTAGTGCCTCCACGAAACTTTCCGTAAGTTAAAGAATGCTACAAAAAGAGTCACTCCTTTAAGAGAAGGAGGCTATGCAGCATCAGAAAAAAGCCACCAACGGAGTCATTGACGCGACACTATTTATGATATCTGAAATCAAAGATTACAAAATATGCCGAATAAAAACGAAAGAAAATTACATTCATATTAATTTGGCAAGTGAATTAAATGTCAATGAAATGAACTTGCTTTTTTTTGAAAATATCTAAATATTATGATTATCAAAAGTTCATTGCACATTGATTCATATGTTGTTTGTTCTCCTTTTTAATATGCATCACATATTCATATGTCTTGTTGATTTCCTAAGTCATTTCGTAAATTATACAGAGAAATTTCAGACACTCTCGTTTTCGTAAGTAGGTTGTTTGGTAAAATTACGAAAAAGATTTTATAAAAATAAAACAAAATCATTCGCATTAGTATTTATAATAAAAAAAATGATAATTTAAGTTGATTCGTGTCACTATGCTGACACAAAAGACTCTTTATTGACGTGTCACTAACATCAGAAAAAATATTGTTGGAAACATCAAAGTATAGTAAAATACATTTGTATGAAGATTCAAAATGACAAGCATGTATGCCGCTGTAGTATGTATAAGAAAATTAACCATTCTATCTTAATGGTTAAATGTTTAATAAGAGAAAGAATGAAAGATGTTTCCAGACTGGATCCCATTGAAATTTAAACGATTTTATCTTATGTTAAATATTTATTTAAAATTGATGTGATAAGTGTTTAGTGGATATTCGTTCATAAAATGAGTGTTTTAAAATTATAATGATATACTAAATTATAACAAAAATAATTGAAATTATTTTTAATAATTTTGGTAATCAAAAACATAATAGTATACTTTAATTTAAGATTTCGACTGAAGGTGCTTGGTGGAATTTCAATATTAAATTTGATTCGTTCAAATTATGTACACACTGAAAAAGGACACGTCTACTTTTGCTAATCACTTAATTTCGGAAGGTCACGTGTTCAATCAGGAACAAGGGATAAAAATGTTACACCCAAATACGGACAGTCATAAGCTCTTTTTCCAAGAAATTTTAGAAATTAATAGGGCACAGTTGCATAGTCTTCCGATTTTAAACGAAATATTAAACCTTCCGGGCTCTCCACTTCTAAACCCTATATAAATAATATCATAAAACCTTTGCCGACAAGCAAATAAATATAATTCTTAAAACCACTCACTACTCAAATCTTTGGGTATTCCCATGAGCTTATCCTTTTCGCCAGCGATGGCTTTAGACTCAGTGATACATTTATTTAATATATAAACACGAAACATCCATTTACTAAGCGTCAGTTCAAGTTCATCCGTGCGCTTGAACGTCTGAAGATGCCGAAAGGCGAAACCCGGGTCGTTAGTGACAAAATCTGTGGGAGTGTACATAATTTGAACGAATCAAATATAATATTATACATAACAGTAATAAATGAAAAGAAATAACACATCGTTAGATTGAGGTTGATGATTGAAAAGCAACAAATAAATATTATAGGATCTGCAAGGTCGTACATTGAATCACTGTCGATAATACGACTACGAAATGGGGGGAAAAGGTTTATAACAAAGTGCTGTGAGTCTTTAGAGCTCAGTTACGAGTATTATTTGTATGTTAATTAAAGAATTAAAATGTAGGAGCTTAGACTTCTATTTGTATTTTTAATATTGGGATGTGTGATTTGCTTCCAAGAGCTACTAAAGGATAAGAGCCCGCTATGAAGGAAAAAAACGGATGATAGTTAACTCAATGGAATACTTTACCTATTATTTATCAAGGGTTATACAAAAGAAAAAGAATCTAATGTTAAAACCCACGAATTACCCACGATCTGCCGGTATTTGTATGTAGATTTTCCAAAAAGATACAAAATTGGCGAAGCTCTTATTGATTTCTGTTTTTCGAAATTGATAGGATACATATCATTAGTTTAAGTTTATAATTTCTTTAAAACTAGCATGAACTTTTGAGGCTAAATTTTTTGTTTATATTACTTGTAAATTTAAATAAATCAATCATAACCCATTTTCTACATTTAAAAAAATATACTCATATTTTTATGAGCTTAACACAAAATTTTTGGTACTCTTTGTGGCTTTGCATGAAATATTAAGCGGTCATATTGAATGAAAACGATATTAAATTTGAATCGTTCAAATTATGTACATTCATAAAAAAATTGTCACTAACGAGCCGGTTTCGCCTTTCGGCATCTTCAGGCGTTCAAGTGCATGGATGTAAAAAGGTTATAGACAACATAAATCATAAGTGAAATAACTAATTAAGTAAGAAGCAAGCGGTAGAATACACCCAACGTGTCGATTGTTTATACCTTTTAAGTTTACACAGTAAGTTCTTTAGAAGAATCCGGTAAAAGCTAGAAACACCTCATAACCTATATTAATAATCTTTATATGATGGTAATATTGCAAAAAATATTCAAATTTTATCAAATATCAGTCGAAAGAATGCAGATTTGTATTATTTAAATGAATCTCGTGAGAAGAAATGAATATTGAACGTTAATCTCTCGTAGAAAGTGGAAGTAAAAGATATTTTACCGCAAAATCTTCTAAATAAATAACATTAGTCATATTATTTTTTGAAAAAAAAATGTTATTAAAAGAATGCATATTAAGTTTTTATTATTGAAACGGCGATCAATTTCCACTCATATAATGATTGTGTGTCATAGCAAAGACAAGGTGTCGTATTTTTCACGTTACTTTTGTGGTTGGGTTAAGTGGTTTTTTTTGTATCCAACATGTGTTTTGAAAATGGTAAAAATACAATCTATTCATTGATAACTTAATGGGATTTATCAATAACAGATTAATATTATAAAAAACTTTTAACTTAGTGAAACATTTATTTCTTATATAAAAACGATACATTTATTTACTAAACGTCGGTTTAAGTTCATCCGTGCACTTCAACGTCTGTAGATGCCGAAAAGCGAAACCCGGGTCGTTAGTGACAACACTTGTGTGAATGTACATAATTCCAATGATTCAAAATTAATATTGAAATTCCACCGAGCACCATCAGTCGAAATTTTAAATTGGGAATCATTTAACAAACAGGATCTAATATAGGTATTTTTTAAAAGTATATGCAGACATTAGCTTCGTTGAAATATGCAAGACCCAAATTACCCTCGCCTGTAAATAAAAAAGGTCAAAACAATATTTGTTAAAGAATAGATTGATTTTAAAAATATTTTTTTTATTGAAATATTTGATACCATTGCTGAATCAACACATAAATAATAGTCTGATAACATTTTTTTCTTCAAAATTCGATGATTTACAATAAATACTTAATACGATTTAACTTTTTTCTCTAAGAGGATTTAAATTAAAAATTAGGAATTTTATTATATAATAATATATTTTCAAGTTTTGTAAGAATGTTTTTATATTTCAAAATTATCCAACAAAGTTATTGACACCATATTAGAACGACTGCAACAATCTGCATAATAATAGTGAAGTAATAAAACTGTGTGGGAAAAACATTATAAAGGGATTTTTATTTTCTTTGTAAATGTCAAACTGTCCACGTGTAGTGTTTTTATCAAACAGCTAAGCTTCAGCGTTAGAAATTGCGACATTTCTATCTGGTTTTCTAATCAATAATAAATCCCTGACCTGGTGTATTAAGAATATTTTAACTATTAAGAAATTCGTATTTACTCTAAAGTAAATTATTCAAACTGTGTTGTCATATATGAACTGTATTTAAATTTCTCCAAATTAAAGTATTGAGCTTTGTAAAAAAACCGTCAAAAATACTTGTATTAAAACCGTAAGAACAAGAATATATTCAATTCAGAGAGTTTAAAAGTGACGAAGAGTGACTGTTTCCCAATGGACAAATCATTGATTGAAAGACATTGTGAGATGTAAAGAAAGTAAATATGCAAATAATATAGATTATTTAAATACCAATATTTTATGTGCAGGAAGAACCTTTATGTTCTTAATACGTTACACAAATTTTTAATTATTACTTTTTATAAATAATGGTGAAATAAAAATATTTTATCTAAGTTAATTAGTTAGTGAAAAAATGAATAAGTACTCAAAGAAAGTCTTGGATATTAATTCTTTATCTGAAATAACTCAGTAGGTGAATTTATTATAATGGCAAAAACAGCATGTAATCCTAATAATAATATCATATTTAGCTAGCTGGTTGGTCGAGTCTAAATTTCGTTTACTTAGAACACGGAGGTCACGGGTTCGAATCCCAGTACGGGCAGTTTTTATAGATTGATTTTTCAATCGATTTATGGATTACTGTCCGAAGGTATGGATGTATGTTTTTAGTGATATCTTGAATTCCTTCCCCCGCATCCTATCCTAAAACGGGCGCAGTGAAAGCGATTAGCTAACCACAAGTCCTGTCCTAGTCCCATACTTATATCCCTACTCTCTTTGAAAAATTATGTTGAGATACCTCCATTAGGAGGCCATATGCGGACATGGATTTAAAAAAAATCATATAATATTTATAATGCATGCGGATTTAAAGGCTTTCTGATCAATGTTAATCCATATATATTATAACTATCTACGTAACATAAAATATTGTGACTAGAGAACTTTATTCATAAATTTTTCATTTGTTATTTACTCAGAACTATCCATTTCTTACTTTTCAATGTCTGCCAGTACGGTGCTGATATATGATGTAAGCTAGGATTATTAATGAACTTAACGACATACATACATATTAATACAAGGTCAAGGCTTTTAAAACGTAAAGTTATTCGTAACATTGAGGGTGATCATTTTAATATACATATTTCAATTTTAATTTTTGTCCTTGCAATCAAGATTTTATATGTTTAATTTATTATGTAATTTGTAAACAATACATACATATATATTGGTCTCACAAAAATTCCGTTTCATACTTGCGATTAACGAATCATGTCCTTTAATATTGTAGTATTAGTACATTTAATGTTTTATTGTTTTATAAACATCGATCGCCATACGTTGACAACACGTAACCGACATTTTTTCATAAAATGAGTTATGCATATCATTTTCTTTTTTTTTCAACCTCTATTAAAATATTGACATCTCATAATTTACAAAAAAATAATTTTCATTGAAATTATTCTAATGTTGAAAACACGTAACAAAAAAAAGCCCACCAAACTGCCAGAAGCTAGTAGAAGAGCTACATCGTTTTCCTACTATTTGAAAACACGTGAGAAAAAATTCCAACATGTTTACTGCAACATTTTGTATTAGGGAGTGGACAGTCCGTAACTGGATTTTAAAAAATGATTACAATTATGTATATTTTTTTCTATTATTAGATGGATGAAGTTCAAGAGGTAGGTGTATTGAATTGATTAAAATACTTGGAATGTTTTCTCGTATCATCATGAAAGAAGAAAGATAATTAAAATTGTTAACTCTTATCAAACATTCTTTTTAATAAAAGTTTATTTAATTAATATTGTGTCAACAGATTATTTTAAATATACATAATAATTATTTTACTCCAGTGTCTTTCATTTTCATTGATTTCCCAATACTTATTTATTTATACAGTTTTTTGGCTCTCCTGTAAAATTGAACAAATGTCGGTTACGTGTTGTCAACGTATGGCCATCGATATAATGTCTTCCTATCAAGAATCGACAGTGAACACCTTATAAGAGTTGAGAGTATAAAAATTACATAATTTATTTTAAACTTTTATTACATTATAGACTGCGGTCGGATGATGAATGTTTTTTCATTTTTATTATTTATTACATAAAAGAATTAATATTTATTATAATAAATTCTGAATCATTATTTCTAAAAATTTCATTCATTCGATACGATACGATTTAATGCAGACCGTCATCTTTTCATCGCAATATTAAAACATATGTATTTTACGATACTATTTTGTTTGTCATCTTTTCATAAATATAGTAAAATACGCATACAAATTATAATACCATTTTAATAACAACAGTGTGTAAGCAGAGAATTTTTGAAAAAAATGTGCTTTCAAATTAACATTACTTTAATTAGTTTAGTAGAATTAAACTTTTTCTGCTCATATAGTATTCATAAATAAAATTATGTTAAAAAATATTCTTTCCATTTTATATTTCCATATAATTTTTATTAAAATACATTTAACTTAAATATAACTTATGGATAATATCATAATAATAGAATGATGGCATCGTACTTATATTTCTAGGAAATGGAAAACTACGGTAGTTAGTTCGTGTCATCACAATTGTTTGGTGTCTACCACCACCTTTTGTAGTATTTTTAAAATCTAAGAGTTTTTGGTGAATTGTATATCTTATTCTGTTTTTTAGATCTAATGCAGTTGATCATATACCATAAAACATACGAGTTGGTTTCCCACCACCACCCGTTGTGTATATGCAGCCAACGTTTAATGGCCGCCGTCCACAACGCTATCGACATAAAAAAGGAGTCTACCCCTCACATTCATGGCCCGAGTAGAACTGCACGGGACTGCTTTTGAACCATGCACTAATGTGCTTAAAATAATAATAATAATAATAAAAGTGTGACTAGCTCAGCCACTTAAATTAAGTTGATATTAAGTATCTTGTGTATAGTCCGTATACTGAGAGCTCATCGATGTAGACGAGTTTAATGACTTTAGAGAGGAATCAATTATACAATTTTAAATCTGCTAAATTTGGAATACGATTGGCACGTTACGAGGCAGTTTAGATGAATAAACAGTACTATGGTCGAATTTGTTAGCCGAGTGGTCACAGATTTTTTGTCTTCTTTGACCGAACAATTTAATACATTGATTTTTTCAGGGCTGTGGAGCTGTAGTCGTAAAAAAACGGGTGACTCCGATTCATTATTAATTTAGTTTAGCGAATTTAAATTACAAAAGTTTATGCAAAATCATTTTTATATCGTACTTGGAGAAGCCCCATTCGTAAATGATACATCCTTGGTATGTTATATATATAATAGGTAAAGCGGAAAGACATTAAATAAATGACATTTCTTTCCGCTTTACAAAATATATTTTCACTACTCAAAAATTCTATTATATATATGCTTGAATTCTTTCTAGCAAACTTAAAGCGTCTCTATGAATCGCTCTTCCCGAAAAACGCATTTCATTTTATGGTTGTCGCCCATGGCAACAAGCTGGTTGGGAAGTGTTTTGTTTTTTTCCTCAGTCATTTCTTCTTGAGTTTTTGATGTCAACTGCGAAACGACAAGAGCGTAATTTTCTTAATAAATAACACCAGAAAATTAAAAAATAGCATTACCAGCACCCCAAAAATAGTATGAATATTATCCTTCTTTTTTTGTGCACTTTGTTCTTTCATATATTTATTGCATTAAATAAATATCTTCTATAAATTATTAATACGAACACAATTATAGATTTATAGTGTCTTGAGCCAAATCCAAAACTTATAAAAATTATAGAATTATAATATTAATATTCAAAACATATGATAACCTACAAAAATATTATTTATAAGATGTGTACTGGGCGATTTCTCTTAGCGTGTATGTAGGTAGTATAAATTAATATGCTTAATTCCACAATTTATGAGAATAAACTGAGTTCTGTTTTAAATGTGATTGTCGTGGGCTTATAAAAAAAAATATATTTATTGAGATGATTATATTATAGTATGTGTTCATATTTTCAAACTTACATAAATTATTTGTTTGTTTTCTTAATTAATAAATATAAATACAACACAACCTTAAAAATGTTTACAATTATTTTGATTTATTTAAAACGATGAATTCAAGCTTAATTTAAAAGACTAACAATATTTCTATAGTAAGGCTCTGGTACCAGATAGCCACTCGGCCGTGGAAAGGAAAAATGACGTATACCACACATAAAAAAAATTCACGAGGCAAAAATACATTTTTTGATGATTTTGGGCCAAGGCAAATTATGAAATATACACATCTTTATAGTGCACGGAGACTTATAAAATGGTGTTTATTTGACTTCTTTCTTTATGTTCAAACTTAAAAGCTAAATTAAGATACTAATTCGGAATTTGCAGCTTACAGCTTTTTGATATAACGTGTATACAGTTGTGCACATTGAAAAAAACTGTGGGTTAGGTCTTTTTTCCTTTCTACTGTCAAATGTTTAGTTTAAAACTTATTGTAAACATCAGAGATCCGCATTCTTATGTTTAACGAATAACGAACACAATTCTCTTTGGTCGACGAAAAATCACATGCTTAGTGAAAATAGAATACTTTAACAGCAATTATTTACAATAATCATAATGGTTCAGGTTTTTCGCGGCTTACCAAACCCATCATACGTTTAAATATAATTATCGTGTGACTATAATGTAAAATATATTTGATGATATTATTTCGGGTTGGTCTTCCTACAGTTTTATACATATAACGTCTTATTCTATTTGAAACGAACACTATATTTTTGTAAACTTGTATTTCACAATATGGAAAAACAGTATAAATGTTTAAAAAAGTCATAAAGAGATTCTATCATAGTTTATTCATATGTATAGGTTTACGCGTTTTTTTCTGTATGCATAATATTCTACAGTTTATATTCCATCAAGGCTAATTTCGTAAAAATATAAATAATTTAGTAGAAATCCAAATAATGTGAGCGTCTGCGAAAAATCTCTATTTAAAATATATTTTTTAAATTCTTTAAGAGTTTTATTACATTTAATTCAATCATAAAGAAGTATTGCATATATTAAAAATAGTAATTTCAATGTTTTGCCTTATCCGCTATCAAACAAAATAACGTATACACTTTTAATAGCAGTAGGTCGTATCCGAAACACAAATTAAGGCCCAGTTTTTTTTAATATGCTGTTTTTAATTAAAATCACTTGAAACTACTGGATAATGATGGTTAAATCTACATTAAGTTTGCATATAAAATAAATTCATATGCAATCTTTCTTCGTAAATGAAAATGAGTGTATTCTATTAAGACATCATATAAGCATTTCTCTGACTATTTTATAAGCGGATGGAACTAGTTGGATTAAAATAGAAATTGATTACATAATAAAACTTGAAGATTGGTAATCGAAACTAGTTCAACCTTTTTTTAAGTTTAAGTATTTACCGCAGTAACAATCATATTTGAAATAATTGTTAAAGTTATAATAAATGATATAAAATAAAACGTGCGGCATTTTGTTAATAATTTCCTCTTCTAATTAATATAAGATCATTGTATATTGACGAAGATGCATTTAAGAACATAAATTATTTTTACTGACTTTCAATAATTAGGCCACCAAATTTCTGTCTTCGGAAAGAATAAGGGCGGGGAAAGTCACACTAATTGATTTGATGCCTCTTTTTCACTTTCCGTTTTAGGATCGGATCGGAAATGAACAAATTGAAATGAAAACATAAATGCTTGGAAATAAATCAATGAATTGATTTTATAAAAATAGCTATCTCGAGCCCTCGAAAAGAACCTTAAAATTATGAAAATAAATGATAAAAAAACCCTATGTTTAATTGGATAATTGATATTTTCACTCTTTCTCAAAATATTCGACATATAAAAAAGTTATTATATTGTTATATTTACGTAATTTTAATTCAGGTATTTTAAATTTTCAGATACTAAGCGGACCGTTAAATTTCACATTCCAGTGGAAGTGGTTTATTTTTAACCCTATCTAGCGTTAAACTCTGAACGCTCATCTTGAATGTTAAAGTTTGCAGCCAGCTGTTGTTGACCAGAGCGGATAATATTACAAAAAAAAAATATCTATATATATAAAACAAAGTGGGGTTATTTACACCACGTATATCTCGAGAATTAGACCACGGTTTTCAATGATCTTTGCTTTATTAAATTTGTATGGGCCTAGAATAGCAGAATAAGCATTAAAACATCGGAAAAATATCACGAAAAAGAAATTATAAAGAAAATAAATATCTCAGTACAATACGTTTTTTTAAATTTTTCGAATCGAACGCGGAACATGACGTATGCAGTTTATGCTTAATACACTAGGTGGCGTTGGTTGTAAAATTCATTTGTTTCATACTTTGAATTAGAGATGTACCGACGAACTTGGACGAACGTGTCAGAATTTCGAAACTAAATCTTCAATATCCATTTAAAAAAAAAACTTTTAGGAATTTATGTTTCATGTTCATCACCGTCGCTAAAATTTATACTGAAATGTGAAAAGACAAATGAAAGTACATAAAATCAGAAAGTATGTAAAAAAAAATCAGTATACTTTTCATGTATATTATATTGTTATTGAATACTATCAAATCATTATTTTATTTTTGATCCCCATCTACAGTCAATCCTGTTTTTATGCAATTTCAAAGTAATGCGGTTTTTTAGAAATGCATTTTTTTAAATGTACCATATTTTACGATATATAAAAATGTTAAATATTACATTGAGAGCATACATCGTTGTATTTTGGATAGAATAGAGAGAATCATAAACACAACCGACATTTGAAAAAAAATACGATTTCGGACTGTTTAAATCATGTTGCACCTGCCATCGCTGAATTAAGGCCACCTACTTAAGTGTGTTACAGTCGATAAAACCTTTGAAACATCGGTAATATCAGCTGAAATGATTACTTTAGCACACGAGCTTGGTGAAGAAAGGCTTGATACCTTTAGCGAAAATTATATCGACGAATTACTTACAGATAAAGCTATAAGTGACAAAGATGTCAATAATTTAAATTTAATTATTGACAAAAAACCAGAATACAATGACGAACTGAAAGAAATTCTGCGATCATTCACTGCGAAAATAATTGAAAAAGGTCTCCGACTTTTCAGTAAATTAGAAGATCATTTCTTTCTAAATGATTCAAATTCTGATCGCGCATTCAAGTTTCAACGATAACTTAAAAAAAATTATATATGGGTATAACCAGTGCTTTTTTTTGTTGGTGCCGGAACGCACTTTTTTCGAGCATTTTCTAAGAAGGTATATTATTTATTATATATTCGAATATCATTTTGATAGAATTAATGACGGCTTTTCATATAATGCTTAGAAAATAAAACAAAATATACATATTTAAAAATAGAAAAAATAAAATTAAACATTTATTAAAATTTCGAGAAAAAAAGGTGCCGGAACGCCGTTCCGCCGCGTTACAGGGTAAAAAAATCCCTGGGTATAACAAACTGCATAACCAATTAATTATCGAAAAAGAAAATCTGAACAAACTCTGATCACTAATTTTATTGTTAGAAAACGACCATACCATGTGTGGAACATTAAACAAAAAAAATATATTTTTTTCTAATGTAAGATAATCTCATAAATATAATATTGAAGATTTGGAAAATGTTGCGTTTTTTGTTGTATTGAGAATTTATATCATTTCGTAATATAAAAATATGAAAATTTAGAATGAACTTTCGTAAAATTATAAAAAAGTATTATTTTAATAATTTTGAAAAGATCCCTGTCACTATGTTGGTGACATGCATTGAGAACAAATTTATCCTAGACCAACACATTCCTTAGCAACGGCCTTTGTTTGACAGTTACTGTCAAACAAAGTAGTCGTTTGTCAACATTGTGAAGATGTAATTTTATTATTTAAAATACAGTGAAATAAAGAGGTACTAGCTATGCCAAGTACTTCTAAACCAATTCGTAAGAGTGCTTGGAATGGTTTTCTAAGAGTCTTTCAGTTCTGTGAACATGAAAAATCTGAAAAAAAAACCAATAATTCCCTTCGGGTCGACATCATTGAGTCACTTCGAACTGTCAATGGCGTAGTATGCCCAACATTTTGTGCTGCATGTCAATAGCTCAATTTGCTTAAAAACTATACTCATTGGGACATGACAATCGCTGAAGCAATTGTTTCTGCATCTCCAAGTCAGATACGCACATTATTTGCTATCATTATTTTGATATGCTTCCCATTGAATCTACGAGAACTGTGGAACAAGTACAAGAATGACATGTCCGAAGACACTTTACACCGAATTCGCGTCAGTTCAGGGAATCCCGATCTCGAGGTGAATGAGGAGATACATAACCAGGCGTTGCTTTTGATCGAAGATATGTGTTACCTCATGCGCTGCATGATGCGTCGCCAGATCAAAGAATGAACGACGCTTTCAATCGAGAATCGGAACGTAAACGTGAATATGATCGAGATGCATTGAACCAATCACTTCGAACGAATGTACCTTTGTTGAACCCCCAACAGAAAGTGTACGATACTTTAATGAAGGCAATTGATGAGGGAAATGGTGGTTTATTTTTCCTCCGCATTGGAAGCACTCAACTGAACTATGAAAGATCAGCGCAATGACTCAAAATGTTTTGGAGGCGCAATGATTCTACTATCTGGCGATTTTCGCCAAATACTACCAGTCATTTCAAGATCGACCGATGCCGATGAAATAAACGCTTGCCTTAAAACATCGACTCTGTGGCGCTATGTGAAGAAACTTCAGCTAACGACAAACATGCGAGTTGTATTTCTAAACGACCATCTGCCGCAGATTTCTCCAAGCATTTGCTGACTATCTGTAACGGCCGTGTTCCTGTTGACGAATCGAACGGATTGATTTCGATTCCACCGAATTTTTGCAATTTCGTCTCAACGAAGGACGGCTTCATCAACAAAATGTTCCCAAACATCTAATCACAAAAATCGCAATTGGTCGAGTGAACGAGCAATTCTTGGGGCTAAGAAAAAACATATGGATCATTTAAACTTCACAATTCAAAATCAAATCGTTGATCTACTGCATTACTTTAAATCTATCGACTGTACCACGTGAATAACATCAATGTAATTTAAATACTTTTCATTTTGAATTTTGAACAATTATTGAACTTAATTCATTTTGAGTATTCTTTCAACTGAATTTAATTCAGCCAACACAACATTTATTGATTCTGAGGCGGTACGAAGTTCGTCGGGCCAGCTAGTAATATATGTATACTAACAATAATCAACGTAATTACATATCCTAAATCTTTTACAAATCTTTGTAAGTATTATAAAAAAAATGAGTATATGACTTATAATATCAAAACCACAACTTTTTGAGTATTTGTAGTAAATATGGTAATGAGAAGAGTCAATGTCATTCAAAACAAGCAGCGCCCTCGCAATTTTTAATTTTGCATAACGCTGGCTGTCACTCTAGTATCCCATGCCAGTGTCGGTCGGTTGGAACAAAAAAACAGATATGTGGAGTCGGTGTCGAAGGTCAAGGAGACGGGTGTTTTCCCGGAGGTGTAGACGGAGTCGGAAAACCGGAGAAAACTAAATTAAAGATAAGTCTATTCATCAAATTGATTGGTAAAATCTATTTGAATCTATTGTAGTAACTAAAGTGACCTGGTGGTAAACAGATATGTTTGTTAAACGAAAATATTTGAAAAAAAAATCGAAGTCGGAGTTATTTACACCTGGAGTTGGAGTCGTCTCTTTTTTACCCGACTTCAAACCCCTGCAGGTATTATAGTATTCATTATGTTATGAACTTGCACTGATGTGAAACTTATCGGTTCTTTCGAATTTTTAAGTTACATATTCGCGAAATGTTATTAAATTTGTCAATATGTTTTTCTAGGTTAAAAAGATGAAATATTTTTTTCTACTGAACTTTATACAATTTCAAACTTCCGACCTCATTAAACATTGAAAAAAATACTTTATACGTGAATTCTCGACTTAGCGAGACTTAATTTATTTTTGTGAGTATAATGGTTTGAAACTAGTCATCTAGTGATTGTCATCTGAGATCCTGTAAGACCTGAGTTTAATACGTAGCTCAGTAAATCGCACAGCGTATTTTTTTAGATTATTTTAATCTGCTAGACTCGCTGTCGACACTTTTACCAAATTGTAAAACAAACGACTTCACAGGCATTGTTATTGACTCTTGATTATTTTTTTAACCATGTCCGCTTTCAATGCTTAACCAAGTATCTTAACAAGAGTTTTTCTACGAGAACTTTTTGTAGATTGATAATTACGAAGGATATAAAGAATAAGGCAGGACAAGACTAATGGTTGGCTAATCACTCTCTCTCTCGCTGTAATCCGTTCTTTAAGGATTATAATGGTGGCGGGGGGATTTTCAGCTTGTTTTATTTATGCTTTCGAACAGAAATCGAAAAATCACTGAATGTCCGGCATGGAATCCAACGTGTTGACTACTGTACCGTGGACGACCCGAAATTAAAAATAAGTATTATAAGTAAATTGTTTTTGAATAAGGTTTACTAATGAGTAAATTGTATTGCTTTTTCTGAGATAGCATTCAATTAAGCTGGGTTCGAAGTAAGTACTTCAAATCACAAAAATTGTTTCGGTGATTTAAGCAACGCATCATCTGGCTGGATTTCACCCACAGGTCTTAATATATCGACCTTTGAGCTAGACAATTGAAACAAAGTACAAATCTAATCATATGCTTATCATATTAATATCTTTTAAATTTTCTACCAATCTATCAAATAACATCACGATGCGTCTAAACAAATCATTAACATAATAAATAATTCACCATATAAAAGTTCATTGTCACCGCTATATTTGATTATTAGATACAAATATTTTAGCATCAAAATTTCCAATATATTATTTTTTTGAATATTTATTAGTCATGACGATTTTAAGGTGTGTGTGGCTTGTTAAATAAAAATACATATCTCGTTAAGAAAATTAAAAAATCATTTATTTTATTGAATGAAAATAATAGTAGAAAGTTAGAAACTAATATTTTTATGTCATCTTACCGTCCAAATGTTCAAAATAGCTTTGACATAATGACGCCCTTTTCTATTTTCACATTAAGTATTTAGTTAATCTTGATAGGTAAGATTAGTTTTATAATATTCCATCTGAAATGAGAGAATGTTATTGTATGTATGCATGACGCAAAAAGATTGGTTAAATTTATTGATATTGTTTCTCATTAGCAACCTACGATATGTACGAAATTCAAATTTTATTTAACGATTTCATAACATTATTTAGGTATAGTGTTTATATAATAGTTTTAACTGGTAGATTTTCTCAAACACTAAAACTTACCTGCGCGCGCATATTTTAACATAAATCAACTTTGTCAATAACCGAAACGTGTATAAAAAAGGCAAAGATCGGTTAAATGAAAACGTAAGTATTTTTTTTTATGCAGAATACGTTTTTTCTAAGGATGGCTCCTAAAGTTGGCGGCCATGAAGAGAAAATCCATTCACTACTGTAAGATTTATAAATGTGAGTTTATTTACGTGAGTATCTAAAAAAACATCAATTTTTAGTTTCCAGATGTGTTTCTAACATTTAAAAACTGTGTTTTTTTCAAAAATGAAAATTGTTTGATATACATATCTAAATTACAGTTTAACATTGATGCAACCATTATCAAAGATCTAAAACAATTTTTGATCCATACTGAATTATGAATATTATTAAGATATTATTTTTACTAACTGGTCATGATTTAAAAAATGTGGTGTTATTTTTCTTCTTAAACATTCATACATCATAATATCTTAGAATGAAAATATTTTAACTGAAATAATTTACAAAGCTTGAAGTAACTGTGAACACTTTAATAATGATATATAATTGAATAATTTCAATAAGTCATTCCAAAAAATACATTACTGTGTTATTATGTATTAATTTTTGAAGAATATCGTTTTACATCGTCGAACAGTGATATTTGGATAAAAATAGCTTTGTTTATTTTTTTAATAATGCCTAAGATATGCATAAATATAGCATACACATTTTCGTCACAGCAATAATTAGTTGCATGGCTTTATAATATGTATGTTATAAAAAAACATATTTTTTTGGGAAGTACCAGAAATTTTCAATTCCTCCACAAATTGATAGAAAAAATGGAAATACCCATCGTTTTAAATTGCTACGTAAGTTTCTTCATATGTGTATACTAATAACCACAAACGATATGTTACACAAACTTAAAGTTAGATCCGCTTCACTTGGAAATCAAATATTTTTTTGCTACAACTGTTTGATTAGGGCTTCCAAGCCGGCTTAAACCGAAACTGGTTAACCGGTTTATCGCGTGTTTTGAAAAAACCCGAAAACCGGTTTATTTCCTTCGGTTAACCGCGTTTTATCGAAAAAAGTCTTTTCTTGTTTTTCATTGTTTTTTTACTAAAAGAAAAATGTTTAACAATGAATTTATTGCGTAATATAGGAAACAATTCACAAAAAAATACATTTATAAATACATTTTGTAGAATAATCTACTTCTGTCTCAAAGTTGTCCATGTTTCTCTATAACCAAATCTATAACCTTCAATCTTTTCTATCTGAGTAACAAAAAACTCTCGCCGAAAAAATATTTGTTGAGTTCATATGCTCCACATTGGGAGTTGGGACATACATAATAAATAAAGTTAATATTTTGGTATTCTACTCTACTTTTGTCTAAACATTGGATGTCTTGTCTTATCCAGGTGATATGCTTAAAAAATTGAATGCATTTAAACATCGTTCTTTGGGTGACTTTATAATCAAGCTATATTTTTTTTATTTGATGTATACTTTTTTATCATAAAATATTTTTTCACATGTTATAGTAATTGTTACATATATTGCCTTCTGTGTTCTTGTTGTAAGTTTCAAGTTCTAGTATCGTTACTTTGTCATGGCAAACAGGTTGGTAACTAGAGTCCCATTAAGATAAATATCGTTTTTTTGTTTGAAATTGGAGTATTAGCTGTTATGCCAAATATTGAAAAATTTCTACGATTTTTTTTTTGCGTACCTACCTAATCAATATACATGATATTTCGGTTAAAACCGGTTACCCGGTTTATTTGTCAGAAAAAAACCGCAAACCGGTTAGTGTTTAAGTCCGGTTAATTGGAAGCCCTATGTTTGATGTATTAACATAGATTGCACCTACAGACATTAGTTAACAAACGTTTTTATGTTGTCTTGTAAAGTTGTCTTAATAAATATTATGATGTCTCATGCCTCCCGGGCACTTAATATCTACAAATTGAATATTACCCGTCGTTAAAATCGCGTAAATGCCAAAACTCCCCGAAAAAAAAATCTTTTAACTCATTTACAAAAAATAACAGCGCGACATCTTTTTTTAGCTCTTCCGTGTACATAATAAAACAAATGTGGCGGCTAGGGTATCCAATCCCGGGATTAAGATAGTACTGGTATTGATATCCCTACTCTCAAGGGTATCGAGACATATATGAGCAAATTTATTGAAAATGATTCATTGCAGTACAATCAATATATGTTATAGTTACTTTATACTACTTTATGACCTGCATATATATAAAAAAAAACACCCATTTATTGTAGTGGCTGGAGGGTGCATGCGCCCAAGATGCTGGAAGAAAGGGCAGTGGACGAATGATGCTTAATTTAAGCCCCTGAGAAGTGAAATGAGCCAAGTGATATTTAAAGAATAATCGAATTCGATGCGTTATAATATTCTACAAGTCTTAAAGTATCGTAAAAGTGAGGTGACTTTAGTAATGACACACTGCAATAGTGCTTTCTCCCTTAAATAAAAATATCCAATCGACAAAAATACTAGGTAAACACGTGTTGAACTTGAAAGACGAATAGAAAAGTTTCACCATTTTGATACTTGGCTCACTTTACTTCTCAAAGGCTCGTTTTTTTCCAGGTTTTTTTTGTTGTTGTGTGAATCTCTTGGAGGTTTATTAAAACTTTAGCGTTGAATAAAATTATTTTCTGTTCCAATATTATTTTTATTTTTTTTTAACCATGTCCACTCCCAATGTGGAGCATATGGCCTCCTAATGGAGGTATCTCAACAGAAGTTTTTTTCTACGAGAACTGTTTGTTACTCAGTCGCTCAACTTCACTTTTTTCAAAGTGAGTAGTAGGGAATGAAGGATAAGGCTAAAACAGGACCAGTGGTTGGCTAATCACCATTGCTACACCCAGTTATTAAAGGATCAGAAGGATGGGAGGAGAAGAAATGATGTGAATTGACGTCACAAACGCCCAGTCTTTGATCACAACCTTGAATTGAATAATTCTCAAATTCACTGTGATCTGATGGGGAATCCAGCCCAGACATGCGTAATCGGTAGAGCAAGCTCTAACCAACTGGGCCACAGCAGGCGACACCTCATTTTTTTTTTTTTTTTAAACCATGTCCGCTCCCAATGTGGAGCATATGTACTCCTAATGGAGTTTATCTCAACAGATGTGTTTCTACGAGAACTGCTTGTTACTCAGTTTCTGAACCTCTCTTTTACTAAAGAGAGTAGGAATAGAAGGATAGGGCTAGGACAGGACTAGAGGTTAGCTAATCGCTCTCGATACGCCCCGTTTATAGGATAGGGTGGGTGAAAGGGGGAATTCAAGACATCACATACATCCATGCCTTCGAACAGAAATTCATAAATCGATTGAAATATCAATTTATAAAACTGTCCGTACCGGGATTCGAACCCGGGACCTCCGTAACCGAAGCCAACGACGTTGACCACTCGACCACACAGGCGGCTGTGAAAATTAAATATCTCTTAAAATTCCTACAGAAACAAGGCTAAATAAAAATGTACTCTCTGCAAATGTCATCACATTATTTGCAAAAGAAAGTTTTTGTCGATCGAAAACCATGTTAGTTTTAATCTGTAATTTATTCCGATCAAGAAAAAGAAGACTTTATAATTAAAAATCAGTGAAAGCTAACACAATGTCCGGTTTTTTGTAAAATCTTCCCATAAGCAAAAAGATGCATCTCAACAGAAAATCGAATTCAAACAAACAACATGTTTATTGACTAACAGTAAAACCAAAGTACAAAGAATTAAATTAGAAGAAGTTAATAGTAGAACCAAATAATGTTTTTGAAAAATACAAATAATTTAAAAAATCTTTTAGGAAATTTAGGAAAATGCACCTGATGACCTTTGTCATGAAAATAATTCATTGATAAATCAATAATAATTTGTGAGAAAATTGAAACACATTTTATGTACATAATTTTGTGGCAAAATATCAGTGTATTTATTTTTATGAGGATTATATTTTGATCATTATTTTGTTATGCCATTACGATCAGAACTATTACGTTATTACATTGGCGTTATTTTTATTTTTGTTTTGTTATTATGAATTTGAGTATTTACATAACAAGTTTACAATTGCAACGTTAGTGAATTCACTTATCACTTTTAAGGTGTTCACTGTCAATACTTGGTGGAATGGAATTATAATAAAAACAATAAAAGATCAATAATAATCAGGACCGGTTTCGCTCATCGCGAGCATTATCAACTGATAAGAAAAATATATAAACAGTGCTATATATACAAGTTAAATTGAAATAAAAGGTGTATGAATTCATTAATTTTCAGTGCTTGTTTTGAAAACAAAGGTGGGGGAACTCACTTCTTGTAAATCTTTTTTTCTAATCTATGTCCGTTCCCAATGTGAAGAATATGGCTTGCTAATTAATGGAGGTATATCAAAAAACGTTTTCTTACGAGAACTGTTTGTTACTCAGTTGCTCAACATCTTTTCTTTTTTCAAAGAGAGTAAGGATAAAAAGACAGGGCTAGGACAAAACTAGTGGTCAATTAATCGCTCTCGCTTTGCCCCATTTATTTTAGGATTGGAAGGCTGGGTGGAAATATTTTAGACATCATAGACGCCAATGCCTTCGAACAGAAATCTATTGAAGAAAATGCTGTCGCGGAAGCCTCGTTTTCCTCTGAGTGACCACCGATCGACGTATTTTAAAGTATTGAAAAATTTCAAAGGTGTTAAAACAAATTATAGCAACAACAAAAAAATCGAATAATGAAAATAATTCCACCGCGTTACATGTGGAAAAGGAACTGTTTATATTTATAGTTAGGAGTTTATCAATTCAAATTTATTTAAATGAACTTACTTTATATTATAGTATATTATAATAAAACTTTCGCTTCCGTTAATGTGTTAACTGTCAATCCTTGGTGGAAAAACATAATATGTATCAATAATAAACGAACGCTAGTCCTGATGATTCAATAAAATTGTGGAGTAAGAAAAAAAGGTATTTTATTTGTAACAGCTATTATTTTGGTAAGCAACTATATTGTAATCGGTGGTAATCATCCGACGTCTCAAAACGTAGTGAACAACGAAATGGAAAATGATCAAATGATGTCGGTTGTAATCAAACAATAAGATAATTATTTCACATTGTTTTACTGACATGTTTAGTTACTGAAAGTTGTCACCAGCAGAATAAATCGAGTTAAAACTTAGGTTTTTAAAATCATTTTGAAAATATATCCAATAGGATTGTTTTTTCTTATAGCATTCACCAACGCTTGTGAACACACTGGTAAACAAAATGAAATGTAAAATAAAATAACACACATTTCTTACTGTTGGATTACAAATTACAGTCCTTAAAAATAAAACTCACAACGATTACATTTCAAAATTTCGAGATTCAACCGCAGAAAATAATTTAAAAAAAAGATATTTTACTTATCGACATTGTCAATAGAGAATATATTTAAGTTCATGTTTGTTTCCCAATTAATTTTTTGTATCGTTAGTTTTAGGCATTCTTTAATACAGGGTTTCTCAAACTATGTTCCGCGGAACACTGGTGTTCCGTGGGACCTAAATAGGTGTTCCGAGAAAATTTGTGATGGTAATATACGCTGCAACACATTTAAGCATCTTCTACGTCAGGGGTCACCAAACTTTTTGAGAAACGGGCCGGATTGACGTTTTTAAAAACGTACCGGGCCGGAGGACAAATAAATTCTTATTGGAACCCAATCAGGATATTAAATTATATGAGGTTACGTATATTTATATGTAGGCAATAGGCATACTTTATAACAAATTAAAAAGGAGTAAAGTACCAATAAAGGCATTCTAATTATTGAATTCATTTATTTGTATAGTTTTACAGTTTTATATTAATGTTTTTCATTTATCGATTGAAAAAATTGAGAGAAATATAAACGTTTATATACACATTAAATTACATACATAATATATATTTAAATATGATACTACCACGTGTAAATTTTTATTAGTACGAAGTGTACAATTGCTTGGATGAACTCACAACCACGGCATGAAATTGTAAATTTTATATTTATTATTTGAATAATTTATATACGAAAAATGGGAACTTTTGCAGGGCCGGATGAAAATCTTTGGCGAGCCGTAGTTTGGTGACCGCTGTTCTACGTTATATTAAAAATCGAGTGATGGAAAATCTCCATTGATGTTTATAACGTCAAATATCTAAAAGTACAGGCTGAGATTTTTGATCACTAAGAGCTTTGTTTACTCATATTTTTATGTAAGATGTTTTAAAAATAATTAATCGATAAATAATAAGTGATTTAATAACATATTTGTTCATGAATATTTTTACTATTATAAATTACCCGACCTAAAAAAACAAGCTGTGTTCCAGTAAAATTTCCAGATTTACGAAGTGTTCCATTGCACAATAAGTTTGAGAAACCCTGCTTTAATATATTTGCAAGCAAAGAATATACATGATGTTAAATTAAAGCAAATAACTTTGAAAATGCCGATACTACATTTGTATTATTTAGTTATAGGTGTAATAGAAAAATTCATAGCGAAACCAACGACCGGAAAACAGGTTTTTTAACATTTTTGCAAAATAGTTTTGAGTCAACAGGTGCCATTGTAAAGCTTGAACAAATCTGATTCTTTGGCAAATATTTTCCGTGTTGGTATGTTGTCCTTTAGAAATATTTGTAAGTTTTATTTTGATGAATTAAAAATCGAGAAATAATTAATATATAACTATTTTGAATTTCACGATTTTATCTCATCTGCTCGTTTTATTTCGCATAACTTGAACCGCTAACTTCTTTTGATAATTGAGAATCGATATATCGTTCGCAAACACTTACATAAGTGCTTGTCCACGTAGCTAGTAGGGATTCTGTGTCGAGACGTCCCGGGACTTTTAAGGTTTTTTGCTGTCTTAAGTCCCGGGACTTTGTTGTTAAATGTCCCGGGACTTTAGAAAGCCAAATTGTATATATTTTAATTTTGAAAAAACCATTCTAACGAATAAAAATTGGATGCAAGCAATCGTTAATATGACCTTAAAAGTTAATTTTGATTTTAAATAAATTTACATTGGTGTCTATCATCTGATGTTGTTTTATTTACAAATGTTTTTCACTATTGTACAAAGTTACCAATGTCTCAATAGGACAAAAAAGGTATAAAAGCTGTATTGTGATTTGTGAAGTAACGGTCATAATTTTACTCAATTCATTGTTATTTTTTCAATGCATGTACCGTTATCATCCCTTTTTAGTACATACATACAAATATTTAATTTAAATAAATTTATAATTTTATTGAAGGGGAAATAAAAGTCAAAGTCCCGGGAAGCCCCGGGACTTTGACTTTATCACGTCTCGAGTCCCGGGACTTTGAAAAACCCGAGACTTCAGAATCCCTAGTAGCTAGTGTTTGATAATTTGCGCGCGAATGTCAAATGCGTGTTCGCCCATGTTGCTGGTGAGATAGCTGTCTTTTAAATATAGTAATTGTAATTTTAAATAAAGAATCCATCATCATTACTATGTTGAGAATGGGCATGACTTAATAAAAAAAAATCACTTTGATTACTGGCACTTTTTTTTTCAATTTGTAATGTTCACAACAAACTGAAAAAACGAAACATGCAACGAAATGCACTTTGCTTATTTTAAATACAGCAGGTATAGCAAAAGAAAATCCCCTTAATTATAAATATTATTATTATATTGTATAGTTATTTGATATAATATATTATAAAATACTTATGTGTTTATCCTATCATCTGCAAACATTGATTAGTGTCCTCGGCCGATTTCTCGGCCATGCAGAAATATTAACTGAGTAAGCTTTCACACGCATATAAGTTTTTTAGCCATTTTACGAGTGTTTCATTCAATTAAACATCATTCAAACAAGAAAAAACTTTTCAGTGAATAAGGCAATTGAATTGTTCCTACAATTTAAGATTTTGACAGAAGGCGCTTGGTGGAATTTCAATATTAAATTTGAATCGTTCAAATTATATGTCAGTTAAAGTTCATCCGTGCACTTGAACGCCCGAAGATGCCGAAAGGCGAAACCCGGGTCATTAGCGACAAAACTTGTGCGAATGTGCATAATTTTAACGATTCAAATTTATAATTGTTTCTACGATGACGCAGCCAGTTAAAGATTAGTTAAAGGCCCGAAAAATATGATCTGTACAAGAAGAAATTTCTACTGTCAAAAAACAGATTAATAGAAATAATAATTAACAGATTTTGCGTGATCATAGTGTTGTCAATGAACTCTCTAAGCCAGTTGTTTCCAACCTTTATGTTACTGCGCCTCCCTTTAAAAAATACCATCCTCGCGCCTCCCCATCATTTATTTCATATAATAATAAAGACGTTTTAAAGGGAAAATAAATATTTTGGACTGTTCGCGCCTCCCAGGTTGGAAATCGCTGCTCTAAGCGACACTCGTCGAACAACTAATAAAACACACCGAGTATGTGAGTGAGTTACAGTACATCATATGGTAAATGTTTGTTGGCACTTGGGCTCAGGAAATATAGCCGCCTTCTATTCACTCGCTTATTCATTTTACTCGTCGGCTCACTATGCCGAAAATACTCTCTCGGCATCGTACTCGGTAGGTGTAAAACAGGCATCATCTGTTAAATATGTATTTGTCACAAGGCTTAAAAACTGGATACACTTTATAATGCGTAGAAAAAATTTAAAAAAAAAACAATAAAATTTGGTATTTTACTCGAATACTATTATTATTTGACCTTTCCCTAAAAAATAATAATATGTAGAGTTTTTTTGCGTAATAATTTATACCAATGACAAATTATTTATTATAAATTGTATGTCAACGGTCACCGTCATCAATCAAAATATACAAAACTCACAATCTTTTTTTTTAAATATCGAAAAACTATTATACAGCTTGCTTGTATTATAACTATTAATGATACGTGTTTCGAATTTTCGAGATACATTTAATGATTAAATATTAATGTATGTGTATACTTTGTTTCGACTGTCATTACATTATTAACCCTTTCTTAACTAAGATGTGTAAATAGTACACAAAACTTTTAATCATTTAATCACTTAATCACTCTGTATATATAATAAATACTCAGCCTACAATTCAAGTGTTCCTTCCTTATACATTTACGTATTGAGTAATGCAATAATGGAAGTATTTTAGTAGTGTTATATATATGTCATTATTCAATCACGTTTGCGTGATGTGTAACGGATACACAGCTCAGGAGCACGTGTTTTTTTTTGCATAGCTTACTTTCCTTAGAAAGGGTTAACCTGTAAAAGTAGTGGGAATTCGGTTTTGAAGCCACCAAAGAACTTAGATGCTATTCATTTTACCAACAGTATTTTTGAAAAAATAATTTCTAAAAATTATATGTTTTTCATGCTGGGCTTGAGGTTGAGATGTCAACGCCCTCGACTTCGGTTGCGGTGCTCACGGGTTCGAGCCTCAGTATGAATAGCTTCGTAAATATTTGTTTATGGATTTCAGTTTAAAGGCATCTAGTCATTAAAGTAAAGTGTAGCGAGATCGATTAGCTAAACACTAGTCTTGTCCTAGCTCTGTCTTTCTATTTCAACTATATACTACAAAAAAGTGAGGCTGACTAACTGAGTAACAAGCAGTTCTCGTTAGAAAACTGCTTGTTCTTTGGTTGAGATAAGCTTCACCAGAAGTTCAGTGGTCTACATTCGAAGCGGACATGGTTAAAAAAAATAACATGTTACATTCTTAAAAAGATTAAAAGTTTGAAAAAATCTTTAGCGATTGTTCGTTTTTTATTAACGTAGTAAAATTTCCAAGATTCTCTCTTCTCCGTTATCTTCACTTGGCCTGATCTTCGACCTTCTTATTGAGTAAGGATTCTTACTTGGTCCGTCCAAATAGTATGCCCCCTTTGTAGTGGAGTAGGAAGGGGTCCTGCCATCCGAGGCAATCCTTGAATTTGCCGCCCCCAAATATGTCCTCTAATTTTGTTTTTAAATCACTTCAACTATTTATAAACCATGGATGTGGAGTTTTTACCATAGGTGGCTTAATTTTTTTATGTATAAATATAATTTCTCGCAAAATATTGTATTTATTTTTGAAAATTCCGCCCCCAAAAATGTGCCACCCCTCCCGCACCCCCTTTATACACTACTGTTCCTCTGGACATCTATAAGTGGTATTTTTTTCCAGTAAATGAAAGTCATAAGATACATCCGATACTCCTACATCAGCGATATTCAACCCTCGATCTATTCAGATTTGAATGAGGCCCACCAAATGCTTTTTCAAACATCTGGTATTGTTTGAAAAAAGTAACGTAAACGAATGAATATTTTGGATACGTTTGTATTTTCGTGTACTTACATTTATGTTATGTTACTATGTTATGTATAGTATGTGGTTAATTTACGTATTACTATTAATATGCTGCGGCCCATACGAAAAAAGGTTGAGTATCGCTGTTTTACATCGATACTGCAGCGACAATGAAGAAAATGATTGAATGATTCAAGATTACATAATATGATCTTTTATTTAGGAAAATAACCTTCAAATGATATTTAAAAAATGCATTAATAACTACGCCTAAATTTTCAATATTGATAAAACTGTGTTTTTTTTTTGAAAAATGTATGTTTTACATTGATCAACGCGCAGATTATTTGTCTTTCTCTTTTGACAGCGTTACAGTGGATGGGTGAAATGAAATTGAATAATCACATAAAACTTTCTTTTCCCATCTGTTTTTAGTTATTGTTAAAACTTCATGTAAATTATTGTTTTTATCGGCAAATCCGGGCTTAGGAATGATAGGCATATCAAAATCGTGACGTAAATGTATGATGACTTTAACCAAACTGAGGAGCAAACATTCAAAAAGTGATTTGTCACAAATTTTGAAAACATCGTTTAATATCAGATCTGATTGTCCATAATGAAATTTATGAATGAACATCACAATAAGTGTTCAAAAAAAGTTTTTTCTTATAAAAATGAAATCATAAAGTTGCCACATTCAAACAAACCGTGATTTCTCCAACATTCAAATCATCATATCCCAAGCTCAGTATTTGTGTGACAAATCACTTTTATAATGTTTGCTCCTCATTTCTAAAATACGAAATTTCTTGGATTGGTTTTTTAAAACAAACAGAATTTTTATTTCGAACATAGGTTACGCAGAGTGATCTATAATCAGGCAGTTGTGTATTATGTCAGCGGTGGGGTGCCTTAATGTCACAACAAGGGGTTCGCTTAATGTCCGATGTATTCGAGGTATTCCGAGTAATCATTTTTATTTGTAATAACTATTTGAGAAATAACACAGTCGCGTAGCAAGAGGTGTGCGGCAGAGGCGGATCGCCGCAGGCAGCACATTTTTGGGGGCGGCATTTCCGAAAATAACTACAATATTTTTCGATAAATTATATTTATGCATAAAAAAATTAAACCACCTATGGTAAAAACTCCACATCCATAGTTTATAAATAGTTGAAGTGATTTAAAAACAAAAATAGAGGACAATTTGGGGGCGGCAAATTCAAGGATTGTCCCGGGCGGCAGGACCCCTTCCTACTCCACTGCAAAGGGGGCATACTATTTGGACGGACCAAGTAAGAATCCTTGCTCAAGAAAAAGTATTGGGGGTGGCAAATTTAAGGACTGCCCCGGGTGGCAGGACTCCTTCCTATAACTACACTAACATGTTATTTAATATGCTTATATTATGTAACAATACAAATTAAACAGTAACATAATTCATACCGATATGTAAAAATATGTAATTAACTGAAATATGTAACATTTATTTTACTCAAATTCCGTATTTCAAACGTGATACTTAACTCTCATAGGTAATCAAAAAAATTAAATACTTGTTTGTACTAATTTCAATTTTAATTAATATGATCAAGACTGGTTTTGCTCATGACGAGCATTACCAATTGATAGCTTATTGATAATGCTCTTCATGAGCGAAATCCGCCCTAATCTTATTCAATAAAGTGGACTTTTGAATATAATAAATTTGATTCATTTGAAAAACAGACCTTTTAGAATTTATATTTTTTTATCAACATTTTGTAACACTATAATAAAATAGTTATAACAAGTGCATTTTCTCGTGAAGTTTTAAAAAAAATCACATTTTATCATACTTCATATTTTAATATATTGTATCTACACATTACACCCGTTTCAAAGATAGGAAAAGCCTTATTATGAAAAATCGTAAAATATTACGTATTGGATTCGATTGCTGATTTACTGGCAGCACTGTATTTTTCCCCATTTACAATTGATATCAGCTGATTGTGTTATCATCTGTCATTTATTTGTCCTACAATATTGACCGACATGTCAAACCATCGTTCTGGTGACGGAGTTGAAATAATAATTAACAAGATTCATTTATACCTTAGCAAGAATGATGAATAGTATGTTTGAAGCATATGGAAGTCTTGTCAGTAAAATGGGATCTCCTTCCAAGGGAGACTTAATGCCAAATAAAAAAGTACTTTGTGTCGGGTTGTGCACACTGGATATTGTTCAAGTCGTTAATAAATTTCCGGAGGAAGATTCTGATCAGAGGTTAGCAATACAGATAACCATATCTTCAGAAATTTTAATGTATTGCTTCAAAACTCTTAATTTGTTTTTTCCTTCTGCTAAAAGTGTAATATTTTTTTGTTATTCCAGATGTCTTGAATCTTGGTGGCAACGTGGCGGTAACTCTTCTAACAATTGTACCGTTTTATCTCAATTAGGAATGAATTGCGAATTTCTAGGAACACTAAGTAAAGAAAATCATGTTACGTTTTTATCTGAAGATTTTAATAAATACAATATAAGCACGGAGCACTGCGTATATCACAGGTTAGATTTTATAAATACTTAATATCGGAACCGTGTTGAAAGTTATCTCCATCTGACTAGAAACAACAGTGCGTCTTAAGGGTTCCATATTATATAACAATTTTGCATTAGAATCATTGCTGTAAATATATCATGATTTGAACTCTTGACTAGAATCATATAAGAGCTACATTCCGAATTTGTATCTCTTCATTCTGATTATACCAACTTCGCCCAACTGAGATCTATCAGTAATCTACATTTTTAATGACATGGAAGTACCAATGAAATGAGTTGGTGCATGAAAAAACTAACAGTATTGTAGTTCACTTTTAGGGTGTTCACTGTCAATACTTGGTGGAAAGGCATTATATTAATAAAAACACAATAATCCTTTGTACTTCATTCCACTTTATTTAATATGTCAGGACCGGTTTCGCTCATTACGAGCATCGTCAACTGATAAGAAATATAATTTAACAGTGCTATTTATACAAAAATGAATATATAACTGTTCATTTTTGTATAAATAGCACTGTTAAATTATATTTCTTATCAGTTGACGATGCTCGTAATGAGCGAAACCGGTTCTGACATATTAAATAAAGTGGAATGAAGTACAAAGGATTATTGTGTTTTTATTAATAGTATTGTAGTTAAATTATTTTGTAATAGTACCTAAGTGCTTAAACAAAACTAGAGGTGACATTTCACTCAAAGAGTTTCTTATCTGGTTAAGGACAGCTGGAGCCTGCTAAAAATGTGCTGGTAGCTGTATGTGTAATACTAGCAATTATAAAATCTAGAAATAATTAGAATCAGGGCTGTGGACTTGTGAAAAAAAATTGTCTCCGATTAAAAAAAGACATATTTTTTAATGACTACTAAAAAAAATAACTTTTTGTATTCTAATTTAAATAAAAATGAATCACAGGTCTGTTTTTTACACTTACACTCAAAAAACATGATTCCAAATACACAGCCTTGATCAAAAATAATAACAAGAGCGATATTATACTTAACTTGACAATATTAATTATTTTATATAGTAAATAAGTAGCAAACAAATCAAGTTTTATGAGTTGATTTCCGTTTTTGATTCATTCATTCAAGTTGTATCTAAGTTGAATTTAGCTCTATTAGAGTTGAAAACAAATAACTGCATGAATTCTACTATTTTTTGCAAGTTATTTATTTTCTCTGTCTTCCACTGACAAAACAAGTGATTCATGACGAATAATTTATTCTATAGAAAGAAATTACTTTTTCAATTCAAAGATTAGGTTTTTTTTTTAGATTAGGTCACAAACGCTGCATATCCAATGCTATATCTAATAAATTTTATTTCAGTGATTGCAAAGCGCCAGTATCTACAGTTATTTTATCCCTAGACACTGGATCAAGGTCAATATTACATTCCAATGCATCTTTACCTGAATTAAAATTTGATGAATTCAAAAAAGTACCCATCAACAACTATTCCTGGATACATTTTGAGGTGAACTTAAGATTCGTTTGTATTTTTTAATTCTATCTCTTGTGGTTACTTTTTTAATACAACATCTGTGTGTGCTGAGACTCCTTGAGCACAGGTTAGGTTGAGCAATACAGATAATACTAATTAAAATAAAAAATAATATTTATAAAAATCACTATATTCCTCGAAAATACATAATATATTTCATTTTCAAACTCACCCTAAACTGACAAATTTTGATGAGGAAAATTACAATTTCTCTATACAAAAGGAATATGTTTCAGATGGTTTTAAGATCTCTAGCGTATAACAACATCGACCACCTAAATTATTTTCTATAATAATAAAAACAGTAAAAGGGTCCAGCCACAGGTTTGCATGGGCTCAAGCTTGGCCTGCAGGCCAGGCATGGCGAATTAAGGTACTCGAGATTTGGTTCCCGGGTAATTTTATCAAATTTATGCCTGTGCAGAGCTCTTAACAGCTTAACGCCCGCCCGTTTTTTATAGAATTTCACCTGGCGGCCGGGCAATTTTGCGAAAAATTCGCAAACAATTGTAATTTTACTAAATTCACTATAATTTGTAAACCAATTGAGATATCTTTACCAAATTTAATTTTCTAGCTTCCAGATACTTTTCCGCATAAACCAATGCCATTTGAGCAGTGGTTCTTCATCTGTATATTGCATACTTATGTTGTGTACTGAAAAAACCTAAATCTACTAAAAGATCTTCTTTTAAAATATGCAAAACCTACTTTTTCACATTTTTTACGTGTACATACTATAGCAAATTTATATTTTTAAATAATAATACTATAAATATACATTACTATAGCAAATTTATATTTGCTATAGTAATGTAACATAAAAGAATATATTTCAAAGGAATATTTTTTAATTTATTTCGTAAACATAAGTTGAGAACCCCTGTCACTAAGTTTGAATAGGTCATAATATTATCAACCACTCGTTTAAAAATTCAAAAATTGTTTTCGGCCGTCATAAAAATGCAGCATCGCACGCCCAAGCAATAAATCACTAAGCAATTCGTACCTCTAAGGGCCCCGCCCCACAAATGCATCTGGACGACAGGATACCCTGCTAATATTACGTATGTATATCGTCGCTAATCGGGGAAACAAACCAGACACGATTTATAAATCAAATATTAAAACAGAACGTAAAATAATATAATGAAAAATCACATACGAAAAAAAAAAGTCTACCATCTGGGGGTGTTTTTTCACGAAATAGTTTTGTATAAAAATAATTTATTTTTTGTCAAATAATGCGTCAATATGTATACTACCATCTCTCGTTAACATTTGAAATCAAACTCAATCCTAACCAAGTGATTTTTAAATATAATGGAATGTATGACGTAGGACGCGTATATGCGTCCACGGCCCGCAACCGTTGGATTTCAAAGACTTAAATACGCGTCCACGGTCGTTAAGCTGTTAATACAGGATTCGAAAATGCGTCACGATATAAATATAATGAAGCATAATTACTATAGTCTTTAAACGAAGCAGGGAATGAAAAACAATACAAAATTATATGTCCCGATGTCTGCAAAACCAAAATTTTACCAATAACTTAACATATTTTTCACAACAATAATATTTTATTACGACATCTGTATTTACAAAAAGAAAATAATAGTACTTATTGTCTCACTACATGAAATTGACTTTGTAGTAAATAAGTCACGATTTTGTATTATTACAGGGAAGAAATATATCTGAAGTACTTTTGATGATGGAATATGTGGACCACTGGAATTCTACTCATAGCGATAATGAATCGGCAGTTCCTATAACAGTTTCGTTGGATTTAGAAAAGCCTAAAACTGAACTTTTGGATCTTCTACCGTATGCTGATATAGTCTTTGTGGGAAAAGATTTTGCCCGTGCGCGTAAATGTACTAACATGAGTGAAACATTGCGAAGCGTCTCCAAGGATACAAAAGCAGGGTACAGTACATCCTTCATTACTTCATTAATCAGCACAAAAATAGACTGCCAGATATAAGTATAGCAATAATTTATTATAAAAATATACATGTTTGACCATACTAGTATAACACAAAAAAAAAAAGATTTACCTTTATAGTGCTTGCCAAAGTTGGTGCTGCACTCCACAGGAGTTGCTCAATTTCTATATTTTTACAGCCATGAACACGAAAAGAAACATAATAATTAAGATTCATAAAAAAGGTACATTATTTGTTTAAATAAGCAGTAAAAAAGCAATCCACTAATTGTATGTTCGAAAACTGTTGTTTTTAGTTCTACAGTTTTTTATATTTATGAGTTGATAGCTATTTCGGCTTTCGCCATCGTTGGAACCATGCTTAAACTTACACAACCTTATTCAAATTACAATTACAATATTACACTTATTACATGTGATTCCAGTGTTTCAAAGAACGATTAGCAATCTGGGGTTTTTAAAACATTAATTAGGATAAATTAAACTGATATTTATTATTAATTACATTACATTAAATTTATTAACTATGGCTTTAGTGTTTCGAAAAACAATAAGCAATATGGGATGTTTCAAGGTAAATTAGGATAAATTATACTGATATTTATTTTTAATTACATTAGGAGTTTTTCGATAATGGTTTGTTCATTTAAGATGTTTTGTTTATGCCCGTTAATTTCAAGTTGCTCTAATAAATTTAGTTTTTGACCCTTATGACAAAGATGCAAAACGGTTGGCGCTAAACTTAAACTCATGTCATGAGACAAAAAATGGTTTGCAAATTGTGAGTCTGATTTTGTATTGTTAAAAGATCTTATATGCTCTTTAGCACGTGTTGATATGCTTCTACCTGTCTGTCCTATGTAAATCGCATTACACGATCCACAGGACATTTTATATATTCCGCTTCTGTCAAGGTTGTTGATTTTATCTTACCTGTTTTTAAGATTCATTCCTAAATTATTATTTACCTTAAATGCTATGTTAACCGAATGTTTAATTTCATTGTTGATTTTTTCATTAATTCTTCCTAGGTAGTTAATTGATCTAAAGAAGCGGTTCTCTTGTATAGTGTTAGGGTAAATAAGTTACCTTGATAGTTTTAATTGTTTTTTATGTAGTAAATTTTGTATCACCGTTGCCTTATACACAATGCCTGATACAAAATTTAACTAATACTTTTTACTTTTACTTTCAAGTCTTTGAATAATATGAACAAAAAGAAACTTGTTTTATGGGCACTCTGGTTTATCAAGAAAAAAAACATCAAACATAAATAAGAAATAATGAACACAATATTTTATTACTACATTTGACATGTTGAAACATTAATATTTGTGAAATATAGCGTTACTTCTTCTTCTACTTTGACCATATTCGCTCCTGCTGACCAACAGCTTCACTCGTTTTTACAAAACTGACTCTATAGTATTGGATTCAAAGAACATGTTATCACCAAATAAGGTATTTTCCATTTTGTGTTTTCAGGGCTACAATTATATGCGCATGGGGCGATAGGGGGGCGATGGCGAGAGCTCCAGATGGGTCGACTTTACAGAGTCCTGCATTTCCTCCGAGGAAAGTTGTGGATACATTAGGTGCGGGAGATACATTTTGTGCTACTGTCATATTCAGTTTGGCTAATGGAAGATCACTTCAAGACAGTATCTCTCTAGGTTGCCAAGTTGCCGGAGGGAAAGTCGGACACCGAGGATTTCAAGAAATTGCTAAAATTTATGAATCAATTTGCTCTAAAGCAGAGTCATAAATTTTATAGTAAACAATTATAGATAGCTTAAAATATGGTGCTAGCAATTAACCCCCGAAGATGCTATTTTAAATACACTGCCTTTGCTTTTTATGAAAACATTCAATAAAACTCCATACGTAATATTAACCGAATGCTTTACCAGAGAAATTCTCTTGGCTATATTTAAATTGTCAATGTATTCAGCACTACAAATAAATCAATTCTCATAAATATTAATAATACTTTGAAAGTGAGGATTGCACATAACTACATACATATATTAGAAGCTTTTAAAATGTTTACTCGTTGTTTTTGTATAATGTATTAAATGTGTCCACTCAATGATATTCTCATAGTATGTATTGTATTAAAACTATTATAAATTTTAAACATGGTTATTATATATATATATGGCTTTCCTATCAAATTATATATTTACTACTTTTGATGAATTCGGCAGAAACTGTGAAAATTCATTTTTAATATAAAATTATTATCAATAACTTTATTTCCGTTGTGACATGTGTCTCGTCTCTTTGAGAACATCATCAAAATAACTATTGTATGATTTAAGATAGAGTTTGTTAGCTATTTTCATTATTATTCATTGCAAGTTGTTTCAGACAGTGATCAAGATTGATAATATTTTGAGAACCGAATCAAAGTGTTCACTGTCAATTCTGAGTGGAAAAGCATTACAATATAAATAAACACTAATTCTACATTTTTTCTTAAGCAGATCTTAATCCTAATAAACAATGTGGAATTCGTACTATGTGTTATATAGGAAAATGAATTCAATTCATGCTCTGCTGAACAATTCCATTTGTCTTATATACGCAGTTTTATATTTAAACTGATAAAATATATACGTACATCACGGTACGTTAAATTACTTTTGAATGGTAACATACACAGTGAAATTTTGATTTATATTTTTCCGGCATTGTCATTTGATTTTATTTTTTTTCGAAATGTTCTCATCCAAAATTATAAAAGTAAGATCATATTGATCGTTAAAAATTGTATATTTTAATCTAATTTAGCCAATTGATGTTTGTTTTAAATAAAAACTAAAAAAATAACCCAGTAAAAAACAATTTAGACCCAAATATATTAGATATTCTATGCGTCTACTTAATTTATTTTTATAAATTTTGCAGTATCTTTGTAAAAAACCTTTTTTCATTTCACATTAAAATAGGATAGGTAACTTTGGCATTCCTTGGGTTGCCAGTGGAGTTACCAAAGTTATAAGTTAAAACATGCAGTTTTTAAATAAATAATTGCAAAATACAATGTAAAAAATAAAACAATAAAATGGTTAGAAAAACATTTATTTACTTACTGTCAATTTTTTTTAAAATATGGTATTCTGCTGACAGCATGATATTTTTATGAATGTTTATATAAGTATAAAGTCTTATTCTTCCTAAGCTTTTCAACAGTTAAGTCTCACATTGTTATCTGAATGTTAAATTTATACAAGAGAAATATAAAACATTTAAATAGAGAAAGTAATCAATGTTTAATTATATTAATACTCAAATTGTATATGATTTTGGTTAACTGTTAACACATTTTGTTGCTGACGAATATAATTTCAGTGTTCAGTCTCAGCTCTATATATTAGTATATTATGATATAACGAGTATAAATTCTATTTATGCCTACTAAAAATTAAAAAAAATATATGATAATTTAATTTCAATAAAAGCATTTCAAAAATAGCATCGTTGAACTATTATTTTACCGCCCATTCCTCTGCTTAAACATTCTATAATATGGCAATAATAAGAAATAAAAAGATCAATATAATTTCTCTATCAATATCACAAAGTTGTTTTTTCTTCATTTATTTTTTAAATACTGGCACATAACATTATAATTTAATCTTAACTCTGGGATCATTTCCCAATTCGACTATTTCTATATCAGTTGTTTTTTAGGATTTGCGAACAGACTATGAAAAAATAGCAAAATGATACAGTAAATGGTTAAAGTAGACCATATCATTAAACTAAACATATTAAACTATACATTTTTCATTTTCAAAGAGCAGATTAAACAAAGTTCAGATTCTTGACACAATCATTACACTTACATATTTATCAATTTTTAATATTTTTTTGAAATGGTCAGTTGTGGAAAAGAATCACAACATTGTAAAAATACTAAAATCGGGATACATGATTGGAAGGTTTCTCAAAAACCATTGAATCATAAAATCCTTATTTGTCATCAAGATTGATGTGTAGAATGGAATAAAAAAACTTAATTCATTATACTCTGTAATAAATATGAAATTTTTTTTAGCACCATTTCTGTGGAGAGATTACTTGGTGGAATGGGGCTAATTTAGGAAATTGTATCGGAAGAATTAATTAAAAAGTTATTTTAGATTGTTTCTGTGGACAAATTTGGCAACATTCGGCTAAATAATTTTTTTTATGATTTAACCAGGGCTGTGGAGTCGGAGTCGGAGTCGTGAAAAACGGGCGACTCCGACTACTTTTAAAAAAAAAATGCAAATTAAAAAAAAAAAAAAATACTCACGAAATTTATGAAAATTGAATTACGTAATAATTATTGTGATATAGCTTAATAATATTAAACGTGTAGGTGTCATGAGTCACGTCGAGCCAGTGAGTCACCAAGATCCACTGCATATGAGTCCGCGCAAAAGTTGTTGTTTCTTTCTTTCTCATGTCGAAAAAGTAGATTCGATATATTTTTTTTTGTTACTTGAAGTGCATACATTTATATGCACGCATTTTTTGTCTTCAGTCATTGTTCTGTATCAATCACGTCTGCGTGTCATTGCGTAATATATACAAAATTCTACAAATGCAGATTTGATAGAAGCAATGTTATTTTTAAGAATAAATTCAAATCAATAAAGTTTAAACTTATATTTATTATGTTTTATTTATCCCTATAACATGTATAAAATGAAAAAATTGGCTATTTGTTGGATTAACTGGTTGATCTGTAATTTAATACACATACATAGGAAAGGTAGACAAAAAACCTGATAAAATAGAACTTTTTTTTAGTCAAGTCATAGTCGGAGTCGAAGTCGGAGTCGGAGTCGTGTTTTTTTTTAACGACTCCACAGCCCTGGATTTAACACAATAAATTTATTAACTCATATGAACTTGGATAGAAGGCAACCCCGTGTTAACCCTTTGAGTAGTTCGTTATTTTTTTTACAAAGTTAGGTTTTTTCGTATATTTGTACTACAACTACACACAGAAATATAAAAACTTTTTTTTTTGATACGCATCAATCTGGGAAAGAATATTATTTATAATTTCAAGAAGTAAATATTTTTTTTGGATGTTAAATCGCATAGTTAAGAGTGTAAACAAATTCATCATAACTTTCAAATAATTTTCTAGAAGCTTTAACTTCAAATTTGGCACCAGATCTTTTTTTGCATTCATTTGTGAGCATGTGGCACTCTACTGACAACGATTTCAGGAAGGGACTTAACCCAAAATGGAATTTTACTTTCAATATTATATAGCTACCTATTTTTTTACAAATAATAACCTTTTTAAAGAATCTTTTGTTCATTTGAAATAAATAATAAAAATAATTTGCCAAAATTGACAGTTACATGTGCCCTTTATCCATATGTGAAGAAATTATGATAGTTCAATAAAAAAAATCCTGAGAATGACAATAGATATTAGACAACACAACATTTGGACGCACCTACACTGCCATACTCTTCAAAGGGTTAATATCCATGAGAAAATTCAACATATCACACCTTGATAAAATAGAGTTTGAACCAATTTGACAATGGTTACATCAAGTTGTGTTATTATTTCCTCATCTCTCTTAGAGTAATGCTATTTTATGTTTACATACAGCAAAGTCCAGAAAATTTTGGGTATGTTTTAACAAAAAATATTCCTATAGGTCTAGGTGGAATAGCGTTCTAGGAGTGAAATAGTAAAGATTTCGTTTTGTCAGAGGTGCGATATGCTTTAAGAAAATTTACATATTAGAAAACTTTCATATCCTATGCAGTCCCAGTACTGTGTAAATTTTATAAAAAAATATTTAAATCTTTATGTATGAGGTGATAATATAAAGTAATAATATCCCAATTTTCACTTATTTCAAATCAGAACTCTTTCTGTATAAAAATTCACTCCACACTCCACTCCACAATGAGGAATACTCCAATACCGTAAATAATTCTTAACATAGTCTATAAAATTAATTCGCATAACAGAGTTACATACTAGAATGTATTAAAATTGTACGTCTATGTTTTTAACCAAAGTCAACACCTGTATCCAAAAGCTCTCTAATCATAACTGTCGCTTGCCTTGGAAGTATTCGCAATAGATGTCCAATAAATATGAAATGTTTTGGAATAGAAACTTCTACGTAATTTCTTCGCACCGCCTCTATAATAGATTTTGCAGCCTCATGTGCACCAATAGTACCAAAATAACTGGGTATTCTGTAAAGAAAAAAATATTATTTCCACTGCAACATTTTTTTATAAATTAAAGATTAGAGATATCAGAGTTTGATAAAATGCTTTCCCTGTAGCGTTTATCCATACATGTATGTATATATGTAAAAAAAAAATCTCCATCAAATACTCTATCCTCGGATTGACTTTTGATCTTTTTTTCAAGTCACATAGTCCATGGTATTAGTGATAAGATGATTGATTGGAAAAAAGATTGCATTATAAAATGATGAACATTATCAATATAAGTGATATGAGTATTGCATAATATTTTCAGCTGATTTTGTTATATTTGTGTTTTTTTATGAATTTTAAAATTTATTTTGTATTTTGATTCAGATACTCGACAGATTCATTTTTGATGACTTGCATAATAAAATTAAATAAAATGTTTTAGTGATGATTTGAAAATTTTTCACAGACATAGAATGTCAATTTTATACCATTACTGGGTTAAAGATAAATGCACAGGCACATGAATTATTTTTGCAATTTTGTATGAACAATATTCCATTAATCTTATTAACTCTGGAAGCCCAATTGCTCTGTTTTAACATTCATTTAAAATAGTAAGATTTCACTCAAATAACTTGAGTTCTGAGTTAAATAAAAATGATGAAATTATTTTTATTTAATACTATGGTCAGAGCTTTTAGGCATTACCAAATAGTGGCAATAAAGCACTAGTTCGAAAGTAATAACATTAAATAAATAACTTGATAACCACTTGAGGTAAAATTATTTGCCCAGAAATCCACCAGATATATTTTTGAAAACATAAAAAACATAGTTTTTATTTGTTTGTGGGTCAAAATCTATTTCAGATATATGTACCTTAAAGGTTGTTAAATTACCAATAGACATTTAAAATATAAAGTATGCTTAAAATTTATAAATGATACCTCAGAAACTTACCTCAATCTGATATCTGTTGCTAGATTTGCGCTTAGAACAAATGGGTAAATATGGACAATTGTCACATGAACATTGTCACTTTTAGTAATACGTAATTCTTCTAATACTGATTCAGCTAAGCCTTGGACAGCAAACTGCGCCACACTAAGAGGCAACTGTCCTTTCTGGCCACTCAATCCTGCAACTGAGGTCAAAGCCACAATGTGTCCGTGGTTTTTCTTCTTCATTACGGGTAAAAATGCCTCTAAAAGCTGAAATAATGTTTGTGATGAATATAAAACAGTTTTGTAAGATCATTAGTGATATTCGCGCATGAAATACTCAACACAATCATGTGTTGTGTACATATTTCAGACTGTCTACAATAAATGTATGTATACGGCAATAGTAATGCAGAATTAATTCAGATTGTATTTAAAATCACATTGAGTAATTAAAATCAACAATTTTTTTAAAACTACGTGAAAAATACGAAATGCATAGATTCTGTTGATGTCTCTGATTTTTTGCTGGTATCTGATTGTAGTATTGTTTTTTTTCACGATTACCCTGATTGAATGCTTTCAGATAATCTCTGCATTTAATATATTTAATGTACTATAAAATCAATTTTGGCTAAACATCTTTTGTTGAAATGCTACATAAATAGTAATATGCAGCACATTAGGAGCAGATATATTTTGAACAAAAAATAAACAAAATATGTTCAGTGGATGTTGCAGTTATTTAGCTAGGAAGAGAAGTGAAACGTCATGAAAATTTTGTGACGAGATATAATCAAATTATATCTTATCTTCTATAGATTAATACTTTACATCATAGATAAGTAATCATTGATATCCAATGTTCAATAATTAAAACAACATAAGAATACATAAAAATAGCTCGTAAAATACTATGACCTACTCTATATGGCATTAATTGTCAATTCTTGATGGAAAGGCAATATGTTACTATTGTTAAATGAAACTTGTTTTGATTATTCCATAAAATTGTGGAAGTAGTAAAAAATATTTTGTAATTTTTATGAATATTGGTTACTCCTAACAGTTGATTCGTATTGTTTTTGAAGTTGCTTACCCAGAAGTGTGATGTCAATGTTAAGTCCATAGTCGTAGAAATATCTGACGGAGGTTCAGTCAAGAGTGAACGAGGACTGGGTATACCACAGCAATGAAACAGCATTGTGATTTCGCCAACATCCTTTTTGACCTTTGTGGCCATTTTTAAAACATCCAAACGATTTGTGACATCGCATGTGTAGTGACACACCTTTCCTGAATTGTTCGGAAGCAGGTGGGGGACTTCATTTGGAGTTGTATCGTCTACTGGCTCATTGATGTCTATGCAAACTACTCGGGCTCCCAGTCTTGACATTTGTTTGACTATTTCTTTGCCAACACCTCTACTTGAACCAACCACCTAATACAAGATAAAAAGAATTTGATATGACAAAATATATTAAAAACCATCAGGTGAGGGGCAATAGCTTTAATTTTGTAAATTTGTGAAGTTTATTAATAAGAAATATTAGTAAATGATTTTTTTTCATGACATGTGCGATTCTTGTTTTTGATGGAATACTATTAGAATTTTCAAAAAGTCCATATATTTCGTATATATAAAATATTTATGTTTTGAAAATAAGGAGCCGGTTTGAAATCTTTGGAGGGCTGGGGATTCGTCCCGCAGGCCGTAGTTTGGTGACCGCTGGTATAATTGATCAATTCATGAAACATCAAAAACAAATAGTTAATTTGGCCCTCATAATACTATTATTTCCGGTATGCTACAGATAAGATTAAAGTGCCTTCAGAAGTGATCTTTTCAATTGATTAACTCATGCCAACTAAAACATGATATTTTATGTTAAAAAGAAATACCTTTCACAAATAAATATATGTGTACTTCACTAATTTATTGTATAATATAATAATTATTGCATCCAAGATGTTTAACTATACAAGTTCAATCCAATACACCAAAATATTTAATTGAAAAAATGGTTGTTGATACACAAAATTATGCATAAAATAATTTATTTTTACCATCACCACCTCCCCAGAGACCGGTTTCATCGGACATGGCTTCAAGACTTCTAAAGCAGCCTTGAAAATTGAGAAAGATGAGTAGAACATAAGCCATGAAATATCCCATACTAAAATGCAGGCTGCATACAAACGTAACAACATCCGAATTGGAAAGAAAAGTCTTAAATTTTCTGGAATGCTTTTAACCCAACTCGCATCAAGGCCTTGTAAATCCTGGGGAAAAAACAAGTGGTCAAATAAATATTTTAGTGCGTTGAAATGGGTTTATTTTATGTTAAAATTCATGCTTTTAAAAACTCATTTATTCTTAAAATTATAGTTTTGGCAAAAATTTACAATGGAATTAACATTAACTACAAGAAAGAAAAATGCAAAGAAACTAAGCTAAAGGTGAACTTATTGTATGCCATATAGATAAAAATATATAAATAAATATTGACGAAGTAGGTAGCACTAGCTTTAACATGCAGTTTTAAAAACCAGAAGAACAGATTTTCTTATACGAATGCTCATTGACCATGTACTGAAATTATAAACAGTGGAAACCCGATCCATTGTGCTCCCAGTCATCGTTTTCCTGCATATAATGGTATTTTTTTTATGATCCTGGCCAAAAACTCATGAGAACTCATGTTCAATAAATTTTATATTGTTCCATGCATTATAAATTTTACTTCAATTGATAATTAGTAAAAAATATTTGTCATCCTTTTCGTATTATTCTTAAATTGGGAAGAAACTGTGTTGAGGTTGGTCGTAACCACTCAAGGATTTCAAACCATCGCACTGACCATAGTACTGACGGATCATTTGCATTGTAAAATAGTTAAACTTGCTACGAAAATGCCTCACATGTAGGACTAGCTGAGAGAGTGAAAATATTTCAAGATCAAAACCAGATCCCGCGCTAGTGCGGGTTACACAGGTAGGTGTGTAACCAGTATCCGTTAAGGCAAAACTAATTGATTTCGGGGTTTTATTTTCTTATGCAACTCAAGAGGTTTTGCTGCGTTGGTATGATTTTTTTGTATCGATTTACCTTATTATTTATGAGTGAAAATAACTTTTCGAAAAACAATATTTAATGTATTTAAAAAAATAATTTTATTAAAAAGTTAATACAATACATGAACACAAACAAATGTTACACAGTTTGAGATTTTCTGGAGGATTTAATTAAATAGATCTTTGCACAAAAATGGCCACTGACCGTCATCACCAGTGGCCACCACACATTTTGAACGTCATTTACATTTTATTTTAATAAAATGTCAGGGCATATGGCAGTTTGCAAGCAAGCTTTCGCTGACATGACAATTCACTTTCAATCGTCGCTGTATAAGTGGCAATAATATGTCTCTACATATCACTTTATTAAGATTTTTTACACAAGGAATCTTGCAGAATTTCTTAGTATTGTCTTAAGCTTCATTGTTTTATATGTGATATTATTTGATTTAATCAATACAGTAGAACTCCCTATAATGACACACCATACTATAAAACCCCCTACTATTTTTAAGACAATTTTTCTTACAGTGACATTACCCCCCTATAGTGACAAAAAATCAAAACCCTAATCGAAACTTTTTTTAGATATATCGTAAGCATTCATGCTAAAAATACGTTTGCGTATTGACGACTATTCAGTAGCTCTGCTTTCATTGATTTTGAAGGACGTATGTGACGTGTCATCCGGGAATTCATAGACGGTGATTCATCAACGAGGGGTATTCAAACTATAAACTAAGATTATATTTTTTCTACTTTCATATCAATGAAAAAATACAATTGAAAATCTCAACCCCCTATAATGACCCCCCTTTCTCATCATAGTAGGGGGTTCTACTGTATATTTCAAATATTGTTACAAAAATAGTTTATGATCACATGTTCAATATATGAATTTGAGTTCAATGACATGGATGACTGTGATTCTAATCTTCTAATTCTAATCTTCTAACCATCTAATCTTAAAAAGGGTAAAACTAACTACTAGTCGTTTCCTTACGTCAGTGACGGATTTAGCAATTTGGAGGAGGAGTTTTTAAAATTATTAAAACTGAATCTCAAATATACTGCCTAGCACCATCCTTCTATATTAAAACTCTTTGAAATAGAGAGTTTGAGTAACTTAATAACAAACAGTTTTTTAAAAACAATTTCTGTTGGGAGTCATAAGATTCATCAAGATTTATATTTTTTGTAAAATGGCTTTGCATCTTAGACGCAATTTCTTGACCTATGTTGTTTGCAAACATTGGTAAGATTTATTGATGTATCGGCATAGTTCAATAATTTGGATATGTAAAATTTACATGCTTTAAATATATATATGTATATTCACGAAGTGATGTGGTTCTATGAGCCAGGCATTTTAAGCAACCATAGTTTCTAGGGATGCAAATGGGTTAGTAGGCAAACAATACATAATTTTAGTATTAATTCCATTAATAGGTAAATAGAAAGAAAAAAATAGACCATTAAATCCATATTTCCTAGCGAGACCTGATGATTGACGTGTTTCTGCTTCTACACCAAATGATAAAAATATTAAAATACGAAAATAACTAGAAGAGAACTATTTGAATAAATAAATATGTGAAAAAACATTATTGAAAAGACAGCTACTTAACGAGAACAAAATATGTTGATAATAATAAGGTATAATTTTCCAATTAATTAAGAAACTGCATCGGATATCATAGTGAAAGACGAGGGAAACCATTCATCACTTTGACACTTTTTTAAAAAATAGAATATACTAATTTACAACAGAGTAATTTAATTACTACCATTTTATGTTTTTCTTAATCCGCGACACGTAAAAATACAGAACTGGCTGGTGGTATGTCGTTAAGAATACTGATTTTTTTAAAAAGACCGGGTATGGAGAGAAATAGTAAGATAAGAAAATGGATCGCTGTATATTTATCATTATTCATTAACTCACACATACTCAAATGTCTGGGATGAGTGTCTGGAAATTCTTGCCGCCTAATTTTTACATGATAAGAAGTTAATAACATCACTCGCACACATTCAAACATGACATTTCAAAACTGATAAGGTTTTTTCGTTCATTTGATATTTCAACGCATTCTGTATTCAGCAAGGTGAAATGTATGGTAATAAAACATACAAATATATAGGCATACTTAATCACTACGTGCTTCGCCGCAGCTATGCGACAACATTTATATATTACCAAAAGAGTCATTGACACGTTCGAACTTTAAGCCTATTATAGCAAATATCATAGTACATATTTAAAAATTAATATAATAAAATGTATTTTTTAGAAAATAAAAGTTTTTTATACGTGAATTTTCAATCAACTTTGATCGATTTATCATATTTATTTTAATTAAAATATTGTTAGAGCTCCCATTATAGGTAATAGGTATATTTAGGATCAGAAGATAATGTTGCAGCTATTTTGATTAATTGCAGATTCGTGATACTTGATAAATGCTATTATATTTTACTTGTCTATTATTATTGATTCTTATAAATTTTGACACGAAGTGTCAGTCAGGTTGTCAACAATTCACTCTACAAAAATTTATGATTCATGATTCACACTATACCGTTAGCCTTTGTTCTGTAATCAATAACAAATATTGAATCATATAACTTCACGATTCATTGAAAAGTCTTTAAATAAATTTCCTTGGACTATGTCTTCGGTTGATCCGGATTTGGAATTGAAAGTCAAAAAAGGTTTGCTATGTTCACTTGCATGTTAAATAATTTATTAACTGTATATTCATAATTATTTCAAGTTAACTGGCTTATATTGCTCACTTGGCATTGTATGTTTTCTTTTTAGCTACAGAAAGAATATCTGAGAATATGCATATCGTAGCAAATGAGCCTTCTTTAGCATTCTATCGACTACAAGAACATGTCCGTAAAGCATTACCACCAATGATTGAAAGAAGAGTAGAAGTCACTAAACTCCACCATGAACTTCAGGGTCGATGCTACGATGTTGAATATGCAGTTAGGTATACAGTTTAATATCATTATTTTCATTTTATAATAGGCATATAATGACATGATAACACAGTGCTTTGAATCATGGAAAGTACTGGTCTGGCTGTATACATGCTTAAACCTTTGTACAGGCTTCCAAGCATTGCTTCAATATACGAATTGCGTCCAAGCATACCTATATTTCTTTCAATGCTATTTTTTTTTATTAAAATTCCGATATTCATCAGATAAAAAGTTAGTTATAGACTAAGTGTATACCACAATATATTGAAATTTATCATAAGCTAAAAATGTTACTGGTTTGTTAAAGTTGTATTAACCTTTGATTTCCTAGCAGGGTCATTCAATTGCAAAATTCTTCTTATTTCAAGCATTCATTCGCTGAATACTAAAAATATCTAGCTAATATTTATTGTAATCTTCAATGATCACTCAATAAATGTAATGCAAATATTAAACACATATTTTTTGGGTCACTTTGTACCTAATAGCTCCTCGATCCTATTTTCGACGTTTTGGTACTTAACCCGCCAACGTCTCACCCGTGAGTCGCATGCGTATTGAATACTTCGATGTTGGCGGCTAAAGGGTTAAGTGTAATCTATTATTCTTTTGCACTTGTCAAAACATAAAAGATAGAATCTATTTTCATTTAAAATTAATGGCTTAATTTGAAATACAATACTTATAAACTTTTTCTTTCAGTGCTGTTAAATCGATGGATGGCGCTGCTAAAAGTTTTGAAAATATTCAAGACATGTTGAAGAATGCAATATTTTTAAAGCAACAATTGAAATATGAAGAAGCTAGGAAAAATAAAAAGGATTCAAGTTCTGTATACAAAAGACTCTCTGCACATATAACTTTAGATTTACCAGACTTACCAGATCTTTCAGGAGTTGTTCGAGAAACCACAACTCGCGTGGAAAATATGATGGCTCAAGCAAGAAATTCATCTTCTTCGTCACACAGTAATACAGCAGAATTACAGCGATCCCACACAACTTTGCACTGAGTCTAGCTGTGGAAATCCTGAAAATTAAAAAAATCAAACATCATTTGTGTGTTTATCGACAAATATTATTCTTCCATTGAATGAATTATTAAAACACGAATTTATAGAAATGTTAAATATAAAATTTGCTCGATTGAATTGTAAATAAAATTTTCATTTTATTAAAAAAAAAATATAAATTGTTCCATCAGATTAACAAAATATCTAAAGTGAATGATTTATTATTTTTAAGACTAGGGTTTGTGAATGTCTAGTCTAGACATGCGCTTGGAGCCTCAAAAATAGCTTATAGTATATAACCCACAATGCTTTTTTCAGTTTTGCTACATTTTTATTATTTCACGTGGAGTTTTATGATGTTTTTATGTTATCCGAAAAACAGGGCCTACAAATGTTATTGCGCCTGGGGCCTCTTATGTGCTTAATCCGCCACTGAGTATGAGGGTATTACTTGCAAACCCGGTTCATTCTCAAATTTTTAGTTTTAAATTACTTTGGCATGTTATTTTATCAGTATTATTTCAAGCCATTTTTGAGATTGAATTCTAAAAATACTTTTAAAATGTATTTGTATGTACTAAATTACATTCATGTTTCACGTTTCACCAATTTTGGAATGAGCCGGGCTTGCAAATAGCCAGATATGCATGAAATGCACAAATGAGTTTATTGGTTTCTTAGTAGAGAAAATTGCGATTAGATTTGATATATATAAATATGTACTTTTTGTACCTGGCTATTTAAAAGGAATGTAAATATATTTATTTTCAGATTAATTTGTCTAGTAGTACATAATTTTAATTTACATGTTCGTTGAGATTAAAAAAATGGTCTTGCTTGTATATTTGAAGGTATTTCATATATTTAATTGAGTGTTGCTGCAAAAATATACTTTTTACTATAATAAGTTACAATTTTTTTATTCAATGCTTTCTTAAAAAAAACTTGAATTGTATGGCTAAAAGACATGTAAATGTTGTGTATCACGACTAGGGATTCTGTGTCGAGATGTCCCGGGACTTGTCGTGTTTTATGCTCTCTTAAGTCCCGGGACTTTTTTGGAAAATGTCCCGGGAATTGTGACTGTGATTTATGATGTGCTAATAACATGTACATTTTAATTTTGAAAAAAACAATTTATGTGGTTAAGAAACCCACAAAAGGACTGATGTGTATTGAATGAAAGCAGGTATAAGAGCGGAGCCCCAATAAAAACGGACACAACATGGTCAGGACATGACACTTACCCGGGGTTTTAACAAAATTAAGTATGCATATATAAAAAGGATCTGATAGAAAAACATATGTTTGGGATTTATAATTTCGTAGAAGTCTCAAATACCATATGTTTATATATTGTAATATAACTGTAGTAAAAGCAAATTACAATATATTAAAATCAAGTTTCATACCTGATATTGTTTTATGTACAATTTTTTTTTCACTATTTCACAAAGATACCAATGTCTCAATAGGACAAAAAAAGGTCTAAAAGCTGTATTGTGAAGTTACAGTCATAAATTTACTCCTGACGGTGGAATTATTAAACATTTTATTAAAAAAATGAAATTTTTACTAGATAGTGTGTACTTTCAAAAGGCGCCTGGTGTATGTAATACATAAATACATGCAAATATTTAATTTCAATAAAATTATAATTTTACTGAAGCGGAAATAAAAGTCTTGAGTCCCGGGACTTCAGAATCCCTAATCATGACTCATAATACCATTTTTATTTCTACGCTTGTTTTTTTATTGTTAAATAAAAAGAAAAATATATATTCACATTGTATTCTTTTAATAATTCACAATGGTGACAAAAATTATTTTTTAGGTCAAAGAAACAAAATATGCCTCTTCAACAAGAAAACATATATTTAATAGATGTATCAAAGATTTTTACATTGTCGCTGATACCCACGTAATATTTCACGTCATTCGCAACTCAACTGCCACAAGTCTAAAATTACATATTTTATGTTTGGTATTACGTTTGATAGTGTATCATTCATACTATACTTAGTAAAATTCATGTCAGTCAAAGTTAGTAACTTAACAGCAGAAAAATAAATACATTCTCTCAATATATATGCATTTGATCACCCATAACTTTTTTGCTGTTGGTCATGGACATAACGAAGAATATTCAATGTAATCTGTTATTGAAAAATAAAAGAAAAGAGCATCGAAATCTGGACCCGTATACATTCCTTCCATTGGGTGCCATCATTAACTCATTCGCATCGGGGCATATTTACCTGAAAGCCGACCTGGTTACGGGGCATTTTTGCGAAATTGTGCAAAAAACTAAGTACTTTCGTAAAAAACGTATAACTTTAAAACTGTATATTTAAAAAAAAAATTGGACACCAGTTGTACAACACTTTGTTGCATAATAACTTATATATTTAGCCTGCTTTTATTTGTGATACTCAACCTTTTGTATTTTTTAAGATAGAAAATCGGTTATTTGATATAGAATTATACATTTTATCGGAAAAGTAATAAATAACAAGCCAAATATAAATGTGCTCCTGTTTATTTTATTTCACAACAGAATTAGAAAATATAAAAGGTCTATTTTTTTAAGTTATATTTTAACTTCTGATTTTTCATCGCCGAAATCCCCGAATAAAAAAAATATTTGTGCATATATTTTGATATTTTATTTTTTAAATGATGCATCAAACATTTGTTACACCATCTCTGTAGAGAATCTAAAACAATGGTTCCCAAACTTATTTCCCCCGTGGACCCCTAAGCCCAGTATTTTATCCTTCGTGGACCCCCTCTACCAGGATGCATAATAGTGAAGTTTTCTAATTTTTTAAAATACAAATATGAGCACACTGTGATAGGGTTTTTTTGTATTGTTGACAATTGTAAAAAAAATATGTTATTTTTTTATTCTTATCATTAGTGAATTTTTTTTAATGAAAATGAACAAATCAAAACACAATCAAATTCTTACATAAAATAATAAAATCTGTTAATGAGAGGGATGAACCTGATGCTCCGATATCAATTGGTCAATATTTGGGTTCAAATTCGTAAGGTACAGTCGTAAATCTCCACGTTCAGTGATTTGCAACCGATTTCTTTTTTTCGTAAGAAAATTAGTTTCGATTAGAAAATTTCATCAATACTCCTTTGAACTGTGTTATTACTCAAAGGAATTCTTTTGAGTGTATCATGTGCAGGCATATGTAAAACATTTTTTAAAACCTCTTCAATAGCTGGTAAAATCAGCTGTTCCCCGATAGTATAGGGCTTTCCTGATTTTGCTATGAGACGTGAGATATTGTAAGATGCCCGCAAACCATCATCGTCTCTTTTTAACGTTGTAGCGAACATATTATTCAACGTGGTTCTCTTCAGATTATGTTTCAGTGTTTCAAAGTATATCAAATTTTTACTTTTTGATTCCGGTCCGTGGACCCCCATTTACATCTCGTGGACCCCCATTTTTTTATTCCTGTCAGGGACCCCCTGGCAGTCCTCACGGACCACTTTGGGAACCTATGATCTAAAACATTTGTCGCATTGGATGTATATATTTCAACGCGTCAGTCAAACCGGCGAAAAAACTCGTATACGAGTCATCCGATGCCAATGAGTTAAAAAAAGCAGCAAAGAAAAATCGGGATTCATACCAAGTAAATGAGTTGTCTACTGATCTCATAATTGACCTCAAAGACCTTTATTTTTAAATTGGTAACAATTTCACAGTAATGAGAACAAAGAAGAGGTTGTTTTCAAGGGAGGTTAAAAAAATGATAGTATAAAATACTAAGGAAAACACATTTTTATATAAAACATTATTTAACAAGACCACCTGGAATGGTGTATGTGTGTAGAAAATATTTGCAATGAAACTAGACATAAACAAGACAAACATTATTTGAACATAAATGCAGTAAAAAAAAACTACTATATCAATAATTCATATTTAACATAATAACATTGTAAAATTCTTTCTACATTTCAACATATTTTGAAAACACTACAAAATCTGAAGGGCGATAACTTCAAAGTCGATTTTCTCCGTTTAAATGTTTTTTGGATTTTAGTGGTTAGTAGGAGAAGTGTGTTATGACAAATAAAGCAGTTATTATCTTATGTATATAATGGTTCAATTATGACTACAGCGACGACTTGAAAAGTTTTGTTAATGATAAAAGTCAGTGGTATTGAACGTGTTGCCTATCAGTAGGTGATTCATTCTTTTGTGTTGGGCAGTGGCTGCTTTGGTTGATTTTTACAAATTTTTAATGTTCTACATCCCTCCATAAAATATGAAGCCACTTGATTACTAAAAAATGATGTTCTCTTTCAAAATATCGTTGGAATTTGCTACTGATAGAACACTCAGTGGTAGGTCACTCTCATGTTTTTTTGCCCAATTGAAGGACAACACCGACAACATCTTGTAGAAAAACATCTAAGTACAAGTGTTCATTCATCATCCAGTAACATAATTAAAACTATTAATAAATCAAATCTAAGGCCAAAGACCAGCAGAGATGCAGAAAATCATCAAATTATAATTAATATCTAAACAAGTATAAATAAAAAGATTATAGGTAACATATTTTTATAAGCCCTTCTTCTAAATATTGCTTTTACTGAATCAAGTTACTGCATCACTAGTGGGCTGTGTGTAGCGGTTAAGCACTATTTACTAGTTAGCTGTACTTACATAACTTTGGCCCAGCGATGTCCAACACGCAGGCCGCATGCGGCCCTATTGAAGTTTCCAGCATTCTACAAATATATTTTGTTATTCATAAATCCAACAAAAATAAGCAGTGACGTGAATTTGCGAATTCAAAATTAATTAAAGCATTTAACGACAGATTCTCATACATGCAAAAGTATGAGGAAATGTTCACGATATTTTAAGCTCCATTTAATGTAGTAGAGGTGTAATCCGCACCTGCAAGTTGACAAATGGAGTTAATAGACCTCCAATCAAGCATCGAGTTAAAATGCATGTTTGAAGAAACTAAACGTGAGTTTGATCAGAAATATATCCTCGAGGATAAATTTCCAAAATTAAAAAAGCTAGCAATGTACATTACAGCTGCATTTGGGACCAAATATGACTGCGAGTCGTTCTTTTCAAAACTGAAAATAATAAAAACGAAATGTAACAGGCTAGCAGATGAAAATTTGACTAATCAACTGCGATGTGCATCGAATAAATTACCAGTCGATATAAAAAATATCAAATAGTATAAAAAAGCAATGGTCACAGTAATTATTAAGTAAATAAAATGTTTTGATAATTGTTTGGCTGTTTTTAAAATAAAAAAAAGTATCATGATTTATGTTAATTATTAATTAATAAATTGTTTTTAATACGTTTGTTTTGTTTTTTTATGCGCACACCATATACTTACCAGTAATATTTTATTTGACCCATCAAATGATTGCTGTTGGACAACGCTGCTTTAGACAGTAAATTTTTTATGCAAGAATTTATGTTACCAATGCAGCATGTTTATAATTATTAGCTTGAATCATTTGACTAACATTTAATACTTCTAAGAATACACGTTAGCTTTGCAAGGCCTTTCTAAAATAAACGATTTTTAAGATTTCACATAATTTTCTACTAGTTTACAAAATCAAAAAAAGATCTTGATCTTTATAAAATCTTGATAAGGTAATCATTTAATTCATAAGAAATACAAAACACAGTGATGCTAAATTAATAACTGTGAGTGATGGTCCGTGAGAAAACTCTGTGGTCCGCAGAGAAATGTAGACATTTTAAATCCACAGTAAACTATCAAACAAATAAATCATTACACAAATAAACAATACATGATTGTAAAGTTTGCCAACTGCTGATTAGATATATTATAATTTATACTTCTGTTGATAATATTTTGATTTACTAATTGTATACAAATTTCTCAAATATTCAATAACTATTCGGGTTACACTATTGAAAGTAAAAGTATGTTACAATGAAAAATGCGTCAAAACTTCAAAAATATGTGTAATTCGTTCAAAAATATTATGTTTTGAATAGATTTTCTCTATGGTCTTGAATAAATTTTACTTTGCCACAGTGCCATCTTGATATCGGAATTTCTTTTAGTTGCACGCCTGACTGTCATGGCAAAAGGTGTTTTGTTCGGATTGGTGTAAGTCGTGTTACTGTGCATATTTTTTTCAAAAGGATCAGTATCTTAGTTATTAAAGGTAATTTGTAGTTCACTTTTCTTTCAATGATCTGTTAAGTTTAACATTTTTGTGCGTATTGAAACATTACTTCGATTTTCGCAATAAGTGTGTCGATCGATTAAATTAACTCCACTGTACTTCTTTCTGCTCAAAGATATTATTCCAACCCTTAAAAACTGTAGCATTACGATGAAAAAATATTCATTCACTTATATAACATTCTAAATCAATGTATATTCTTTTTATGATGGAACAGATAACTTCCATTCAATAATGCTTCATTTGACACATTTTGACAAATACTTTTAATTTTTATTTTATTACATATTGATCATTACATTCGCTCTATTTTTATAATTTATGCCTTTTTACTGAATGTTGTCGATTCTTCATCCTTTTTTTTATCTCTGTCTATTAAATATATTTATTATACTTTGGAATTTTTCTAAAAACACTACTGTCAAAAATGTGACATGACATTTGCTACAAATGAAGTCTAACGTTTGATTTCTTTTTTAATATAGATAACATATTTCTTGGGTAGATTGATTATTTTTTGTATGTAGTTGTATAGGTATTGGATATTTTAGTTAGGATTCAATCTAGGTACTATGTATAATTATTTTTGCTAACTGCCACAACTCTCAAACATAACATACTGTTAAAGTACAAACATTATGCAGACACAAACTCGCATATATGTATATTATCATCACTACAATAGAAAAAGGTATATATATGATCGAAATCAAAAGTGTAATGTTGTAGAGTTGTCAGAAATTTCTAGCGATGAAACCAATTTATTTCTAGTCCCCCATAAAAGTCCCTGTATATAATCAAGTAGCGATGAATAGTATTATTTTTTTCTCAATTTAAACACATATCATGAATTATATTTTGTTTAATTAATTTTTTGGGTCGCTATTATCACTTTTTACACGATTTTCTATACCACATTTTTTTTAAATAACACAATTTTTAAAATGTACCAAAATTATGAATTCATCACTTTTTACACGTTTTTTTGTGGAGCAAGTCTGCCGTGTAAAAAATAGAATTGAGTGTAGAATCATGTAATATCTTAAATGTTGAAATAAATGACAAAGATTAATAATGTGTTTTAATTTAAAGACTCAAGTTTATATGTACTGAAATCTTTATAACCTATTTAGGTAGGTATTTTTTCTTTACATATCAAATACCCTTAAATTAGCAAAGCAGTAACTTATTTTGGTTATTTTACAGAAGAACAAAATAAAAGTTTGATTTTTTTAATTGAAAACAAATTTATTGATATTGAATAGCTAAGAATTTAAAAAAAAATAACGGCCAAACTGAATCACTGATTTGTTTGTTGAGGGTGTCGGTAAAGTTTCCTACGGCAAAGTAAAGATCGTTTGATTAGGTTTTGCTTTTTATTAACTAACTTGACTTTTATAAACAATCGAAATAATTTCGGCATCACATCATCGTTAGAATTACGATATTATATGATGATCTACCAAACTATTACATGCCGCGATGTACCAATTAAAAACCAATTCCATCAGCATATTTTATGTTAACACAAAGATTTTCTTTTTATAACTATAACTCTTTTAACCTTTTCCACAGTTTTATGAAATGATCAAGACCGTAAGTATTTATTTTCAACCGTTTTATCAACATTTTGCTTCCCACCAAGAATTCACAGTTAACACATTAAAAGTGATAAAAAAACATTTTGCCTGAATTAATAATACTATATTTGAATTTATATCTAAGATGAAATCATCAATATAATTGATTGAAGCACACATTTTTTTGCGATAAAAAATATAAATTGACTTAATTTAAGAATTTGATATGTTTATTTCTGCAACATATTTTGCTTCATTCAAAACATGTCATCAGATTAAAAAAATAACGTACCTTGATTTATAATATTATGTAGGTATTGCAAGTGGCATTTTCTTGGATGTAATATATACAAAGCAGGATTAGAATCCTTTAGCTTTTCTGCTGTGCTCTGCATTATGAAAGCTTTACGTTTGTCGCTGAATACGAAAAAGATCCTCTAGAGTTTTATTATGTTTCGGTGCTTAAATATCTCTTTTCATCATATATTTTTTTAAAAACATGTATTACAGTTCAACCAAGACACCACAAACACCCATGTCTAAGATCTCAATATTTTTTTTACATTGATTGGGTCTTGAACAGAGACCCGCCCGATCGCTAGAGAAAAGCTCTCACCAACTGGACAACAGAGGGCGACAATAACCTAGCTGAGAACAATGTTTGCATTGATAATAATTTCAAAAGTATCATTTAATGACAATATCTATGAGTTATGCATGCACTCATTCTATGTTTATAATTTGACAAAAAAAGTAAATGGACTTTCTCAATAAATCAAACTGATTCATAAATATCTAACATAATGTGCAGTAAACTCAAAATCCTGTTATATTATGATGTTAGTTTTTCGAAAACGGTTTGTTTTTTGAGAAAACCTACGACATAACATTTTGTATATTTACAAGACTTATGAAGCTTCTATAGATAGATCAAAGGTATAAAGAATGTGTAAACGGGAAATGACGCATGTTAAATCATCGGCGAGCGCGCGTTAAAACAGATGCTCATGTATAATACATTTCTAATTATGCTCATAACACTGTTTACGAGAGGTGTCTCTTAGATTTAAATATCGACTTAAGGAAAGTAAAAGGATGTTACCCACATTTTTTTCAAAACACTTTTTTTTCGATAATCACAATTTATTTAACTTAATTATTCACGTTTTATCTAAATGATGTCAGCTGAAAATACCGAATTAGTATCTAAAATTTGTTTTTAAGTTTGAAAAAAGTGATTGTAAAAATTGTGACCAAGAACAAAGACTTACACAAAGGTTTTTCTTAGATAACTTATTAAATTAATATTAGATATAGTAAAAACACTAGTTTATTAGACTACTTCGTGCACTTACTTCTAGGTTGTGTATATTTAAGATGACTGGTCGAAAATCATATGTAAAATCATAAAAAAACGCATATTTGTGCCTCTTGTTAAATTTGTTCTCTATACATTACATTCTTTTGCCTTTCTACGGTCGATATGTTTAACATTAATAGGATGTTTTGAAAGATTTCCACACTTGACCGAGAATTTTGTACGCTAAATTCGCTGTATCAAGTTTCACTGTTATTAATTTTGTATGTAATCGCACGATAAAAAATCTGAATGCTTGCATTATCATAAATTACGTTTTATCAGTTGTATGCTACTTTTTTTTTACTTATTCTCAACCATTTATCTGTTTGTAAAAAGTGGAAAATCATGAACTTTTTCGTCCATTTTGGTAAACTGATCTCAAAACTTAAAATGCAATAACCTACTGACGAATTAGAACAAATAATAAAAACACAAAGAAAACTTGTGTATAAATATTTCCTTTATGACTATTGGTGTGTCTGTCTTGTATTTTTTTTCATGTAAACCTGTGTTTGTTATAGAACGCCTAAAATAAGAAAAAGTAATCAGAAAATTGGAATGACATTTGGAATTCTTTTTTGTCGATGCCAAAAGAATAACGGAGTTCGTTTGTTTATTTTTGTACCAGCCAAAAACTAATCAGGTCAGATGCATATTCAGAATTGCACTCATGTCAATAACCTCTGAAACTATTTCGGGAGAAGCCCTTTAAACCTGAATTAATAACACATGCTTATAATACGCTGCTAAAGAACCTCTAGAGTCGACAGCCGCTATGCTAAGTTTCATAACGTGAACCAATTTCGTTTTCCACGTCTTGCAGTTTTCATTAAATTGTCGGCGATTACGCCAAGCCGTGAGACTTCACTGCCTCGTACGAAAAAGAACACAATTTTCTGTGATGAATATTAAAATGACTGCTCAAAAAATAATTTCAAAAACTCTTAAAAGATAATTAATAATATAACATTTGAATAACATCCACCAACTATTACTTGTCATTGTTTGTATATTGTTCTGCTAAACGAATGCGATATTACAGCCTTTTGCTGTAGGTCATTTTCATATGATAAGTATTACAATTTATTTGTAATTAGTTAAAGCGAATAATTATTTGCTCAGTACGTAAACAGATTACATATTTAAAATCTTTGCAATCAACAAACGCAATGTTGACAGCTCGATTCTCAACACAGTATGTATTCTGTACTTCATCTTCAAATATCTAAAGTTTATTTAATGGCAATTTATCATATAAATTATTACACACTGAGCTGTGTACATTTGTAGATTCGACTACGTGCCAGTCCCGTAACCTGTTTGATAAAATGGAGAAAGTGACTTCTTAAAAAATTATACGCATACGTGTGGATACAATACATTTTTGTTACAAAATCTATAAAATGAATTTTAAAACGTTCGCTTATTTAAATATGGCTGCCCATATTTGAATGTATTTTTAATTACAAACTTTTACATGTTTTATAATGCTTCCATCTTTGTTGAGTATTCATATAAAGTTTGCACGTCCTTACATGATACATCGGCTTATGCGCCAGGAGCCACCCCACCCTGGATTGGCAATCAACTGCTATGACATTTTTTCTTGCATGCAAACATGGCAATTTGCATTCAGCTTACGTGGACGATTCAGGTCTAAGCTCTTGAGCTACGTCGTTAAGTAATAAAAAGTGCTTAACAGCTTTGTGCGAGAGTCTCGCCTGTCTAGATTGACATTTCCGACTATCAAATAGGATCATTAAAACGGCAATCGAACTTTATACTGGACGAATTAAACATGCGGAGTGGGACACAGTCTGGCGCAGAACTTTTTTTGTCTATGTGTGAAGCTTTCCATTTTGCCGTTGACGTTTTACTACAGGTGTTGAAAAGTTTTGCTAGAGTTTGGCTTAGAATATTTCAATATTTTGAAATCATACATACGGTTTGTTTTCGATACCCGTACTTGCAACGTCTCCGGTATTCTATTATAATAAGAGTCTCCGTATGATTGAAGTACATAAAAAATAAACAAAACGACAAATTAAAGTACAGTTGTTAAGTATTAATTGTATTAATCGACAATTATTACTTGGCCTACGGCAGAATTCCGAACTAAAGTAGTCAAATCTATTACTGATAGCGTAAATCAAACGTAAGCTCACGAGTGTCATGAAAGTTGTATTTATTTGTAATACTTTGAAAGTAAATACGTTAGACCAGCGATTTCCAACCTGGGAGGCGTGGACTATAGCAAAGGGAGGCGCGAACAGTCCAAAATATTTCTCTACCCTTTAAAACGTGTTTTTATTACTATATGAAATAAAGGATGGGGAGGCGCGAAAATATTTTTTTCTTCAAAGGGAAGGCGTAGTATCATAAAGATTGGAATCCACTGCGTTAGACAATATTGTTTTTTCGAAAACAATTTGTAGTATGTGCGGGAGGTTATTCTAAAAGTCCGACAGTTCTATGAAGACGCCAAGACTCGGCAAATAAGCGGATCTCATGGCGGCCATGAGATCCACTCATGAGTTAAGTAGTATGACAACATTACTGCCGTAGCTCTAGCGTCCTCTCAACGAGCAACTTTTAATGGTCGATGTATACTATAAAGGTGCATGCATGCACTTAAGATATCTAAAATACATGCCTTAAGCACCTGCCTACCTTGGTATAATTTGGTACAGATTAACGCTTGTTAAATTAGTTACAATACTGTCCAGCTATCCAGAATTGTGATGTTTTTGTAATGATTACTCTGTTTTTTATGCTTATCGATTCCAGTGTGTAGTGATTTTGTTTTCCGGCTTTTTCCTTACAGGTTTATTGATCAATATTGATTACGAAGGGTAAGCTTATACGCCTGTTTCCGCCACGTGTCTGTTACTTGATAAATAAATCACTGTTTAATAACAAATTGCCGACGTCCGTCGCTGTTGTCAATTTATTGCTACCGACCACGATCAAAGTTGCGCTCATCAATCTCTCCCCTAGGAGTCAGTCAGTCAGCCTCGCTGAGGCCGGCCGGAAGCGAAGAGAGGCCGTCAACACCTGCGACCGATCGGCCTATTGTCAATAATTGTCACCCCGACCCAATTCTACACGTTTGGCTTATGTTTTCTATCCAATCGAGAAGTGACACTGAGAATTAACGCTTGTTCCTGACTATTATGCACTCCAATGTGTGAAATTTCAAGATATTTGGCGAAGCAATGAAAGGATTTGTATAAAATTCCATTTAATATTGCAGCTACGATCAGTTGAGTGAACGTTAACATAATTTTCTGAATCAGCGTTATTAATTTCACATTCTCCTAAGTATTATTTCCAAAAAATTATACTTTTCTTTTTAAATTATAACATAAAAATATTTTTAATAAACTATGCCAGATCCGTGCTTGAATGGTCAACGTCGTTGGTTTTGATTGCCTTCGATGGCTTCCGGTTCAAATCCCAGTACGGACAGGTTTATAAACTGATTTTTCAATCAATTTATAGATGTTTGTTCAAAGACATGGTTGTATGTGATGTCAAACTTACCCTCCCGTCCATACTATCGGAAAAAACAGGGCGTAGCGAAAGCGATTTACTAACTACTAGTCCTGTCCTTAGCGCCGATCTTTCTAAACACACTCTCTTCAAATAAAGGTCGAGTAACTGAGTAACACGCAGTTTTATTAGAAATACTTCTGTTGATACTAACTCCATTAAGAGTCTATTTGTTCCACACTCAGAGCGGACATGGTTAAATAAAAATACATCTCATTTACATTGCATTTGTAAAACGTAATAATTTTCATAAATTAACAAGCATTAAAACATGTTCGCTGTGTGAACATTAACACATTTTATGAATCACCCTCTAAGATTAATGGTGGTACCCTGAATATTATTTTTTCTGTATGAGTCATGTGCAATAGTAGATCTATTCTATCTACCCTCAATATATATATGTTTAGTACGTATTCATTTTTATTAACACTGTCAGCCACCCCCCTTAAACAGTGTCATTCGATTCCTGCAAATACTGTAACATCTTTTTTAACACAGCGATTTATATTGATATATCTGCTACGTAATATTTCTGACAAAATACATTTCATATTCCTGCCACCTTAGCGAATATAAGCTATTGGCATCTTTTGTTATTTTTTCTTGCGTACGTTAGCGAAAATTACAACGTAGGTTGCGTACTAAGTAATTCTCTATATCGGCAAGATAAAAAGTTCGAAAGCGTTTCTTTCGCATTTTATATTTGAATCAATCATATAAGTTTGTTCGCGATTTTTTACATGACATTTCAGCTAATGCCATCGTCAGCTGCTGTAAATACAATTTGAGTTGGTATTACTTCTTGTAAGGGTTGTGATTGTTTCCTCGTTCATTTCAAACTAATCGATTATTGATTCTGCGGGATAATAGATATAACTGATGAACAAATTATCGTGTAAATTTGAGAAGCAATTTACAACCCTTCTGGCGTACTATGCTATAAATTAACGGAATAACTCGATAAACATAGAAAACAATAAACATATTTATCTCACAAGTATTATTAATTATAAGCTTTGATGATGGTTTGACACCTAAATATCTATCAACCATGTTTTATTATTCTTGTGGAATTTAATACTTTGCTAGAACCTTATTATTTCGTGCATAATGGCTCAATGGATATTGAATAAGTATCTAATTAGTATAACAGACTTTTCAATATTAATATTCATTTATGCTTATTTCGATTTTGTACGAAGGTACCATTTATTTTAATAAGGTCTAAAAAGTTTTTCTCCTTCGTGGAATTAAATTTGAAGCATGTTGCACCAGCCGCCTGTGCGGGCTTAAGTTTAAATGAGCTTAACGTAAGGTTATCGGGAAAAAATATAATTTATTAAAAAAGTAGGCACAAATTCATTCGAAATGGTTTTTTAATCACTATGATAACTTGTTTTTATCTTAATCGTTAAACTTTTAAAAATCACTATCTGTTTCGTAGAATTTATAAGTGCGTATTTGGTCAAAAAATAAATACTTGGCTAGTCGATGGTGTGTATTTAAATTGCGTGGTGGCATTATCAAAGTTGGCGCCCCTGCTCCTCTCTGTTGAGATGACGAGGCATTTTTTAAAAGCGTCGCGGCGCCTCGTCGTGAATCGCCTGTCGAAATGGATTTTCTGGTCGATTCACTGCAGAACGGGCCGACGTATTATTTGCCTCTTATTATTATATTTAAGGAATAAATTCACAATTTTCATATTCTATTGCTAACGGATTTACTCAGATTTGGTTTAAAATTTCAAGTTGCTCTTATTCAATGTATAATATATTCTTATTTTATAAGATGTTCTGATACTTACAGCCGTGTCGAAATGATCTGTTCTGTTATTAAAAAGGAATCTTTATTCTAACTTGGAATTTGCAATTTTCTAAACATTCAATAAAATTTATTGCGAGATATTTTTCTCGACCAAAGAAATTAGTATTTTACAAACAATTAGTATTTTCAAGAAGTAAAAGTAAACATCGTTTATATTAATGTTAATGTAACCAGACAGACATAAGTCACGTGATTTAAGCGCTTCACGTCAAATTTCGAAGGCACACCTTAGAAATTCATGTACGAATTTCTGTATCGCGATGGTTACTGGAATGTTTTAAACCATACTCTCATAAAATCACACTTAACTCCATATCATTTGAAAACCAATCATAAAGCTGTTGCCTCACTACCGGTTGTAAGAAAATCATTGTCATTGAAAATACTTTGACATACAATTTCAATATATTACCGAACGTAAAAAAAACACTGTCAATTTACCGTAGAGCTCATGTAAGCTTGATATGTATACAAGTGCTCTTTCGGTAGCCGTTATGTTGTGAACACACTGCACTGTACATAGTAAGGCTTGTCGGTTTTCAAAAACCGGTTTTTTGGCTAAATTTGTGACATTCGAAAACCGGTTTTTCAACTTCGTAACCGGTTGTGCCGAATTTTCCACAAACGAGTCTATAAACAAAAAGACAGAAAATTTGGATCTTTTATCTGATGGCTTAAAGACCATATGCCCCACCCAGCGAAAGGGTATTTTCGATATCAGGAAAATTTATTACAAAACGATCAGTGGACGCTTTGTGTTTTCTTAAATCATATTTTCTGAAGAGTAACACTTAATAATTTCTTGTTGTGAATTATTATGTATATAAATAAACATCATACAAAAATTAACTTTCTTTCGCTATTTTAATTGAGTTATCCATTTTTTGTAAAACTTCGAAAACCGGTTTTCGAACAATATTGACATTCGAATCCCGGTTTTTTTAAAAGTCAGTTTTTGTATAAGCCCTAGTATATAGTGGGTTCCGTCTTTTGACTTATGAATATGCGATTATCAAATTTATAGCTTCGTTATTGATCGTCAATGTAAACAGTGTACTGCTTTGATGTATTACAGATGTAGCCAAGATTGTCTAACGATTGTATTCTTCCTTATTCATCAGCTCATTGATGTAACTTAAATAGCGTTACTTTTTTGTACAAATTTCAATAATTTTAGTGTAAACAATATTTTTATAAACGGAAGAATCATTTAATAAATGTGTCGCACGCTAAACATATGTAAATCAAATCGAGTGAGTTGACTTTTGATTCCTGTCACAATAATTTGTACTCAATATCGCGAGCAGAGCCTGTCGCATGATTTGATACTGTGTTATTAGTTTATTGCAATTGGTTCGTTGTGTTCACTTGTCATGAATCACACTCTGCATGAAACTTATTGATTGGTTCATTTCCAATATGCGTCCTAGTTTTATCAAATATTACTCTATTACAACCACTTTAAAATGGAAACTTGCACCAGTAATGTGTTGCTGATGTAATAAAGATACTCATATATAATGATTAATCGATTCAATGATCTTATAAATTTATAATGTAGTCAACATTTTTGATTCGTACTAATTCAAAAAAAAAATATCTTTTTTTTTTCTTTAGTATTCACAATACGTATAGAAGAGTGCCGTTTTAGGAAGGTTGACGATTAACAAACTTAAAAAAATAGTGCTTAATTATCTTTTATGATATGGCTACAGTGATTGTGTAAATTTAAATCAACATATACGGAGTATATGAGCTGAAAAGGGAAAAGATTTTCGACCAGTTGCTTTCTTATGTTCCGGTTTTAAATTTTGTTGGGTGAAAAAGGTTTGAAAATATCGCTGACAGTTGTGCATTTGGGTACAACGTCATATGTCTTTCCCAATGAGGATTCTAATGCAATTAAAGTATTTTTTACAGGACCGACGCCTATAACATTTCCACTTAGATATCGCGGTGTGCATTTACATACAATGAATGATTTTTAAGCGCCTATTTGTTTGTAATTGGAACTTACAACGGCTATTTTTTTTTTTTATATAAATTTTATCGGGACAACGATTTATTGTCATCTTTTATATAGTCGGCATTGGCTGTTTTTTTGAGACGTCGACAATTTTCTTTTGTTACCGTTATAATGTTAGGCATATGAATGCGAGCTCGTTGAAAATCATTGGTCGAATAAATGTGATAAACATAGTTTCCCATTTTCGATATTCACTAATTTCTGGTTAAAAGTATACAATATACTTAGTCTTTATTATATAATATAACTAATTTAGAAAAAAGTCATAATGTCAAGCAAAATACTTGTCTTCAGATATTTACATATTTATTATATAATAATAAAATATATCGGCCTTTATTTTGTTTAAATTCGCAAGATCAATATAAAACGATGGTTTTTAGATTTTAACGTTCAAGATTTTGTGGTGTCGATTTTGTTTTTTCTTTCCGTCAAGTGATATAAAAAATATTCATTGACTAATATTAATCGATCACCATTATTAAAACTTCTACAAGACACTCATGTAACTAATAATAAATAATCAATTAAATTAAAACTAATTTTAATTTTGAAAACATTAAAGTCAAGTTATTAAATATAGTACTATAATGTTATAGAAATGGTGACAAGATCTAGTGTGTCTCTTCTAAGCTAGTAATTATTTATAGCTGAATTAATTTAAGTTTACACAAAGTCCTAATGAAGGCATACGCCGAAATAGCTATCAACTATTTATTAAATACTATTTGTAAAACTAAAGTAATTTGTTATTTTTTCACCTTATTTCTGTATGTTCTCAAATATCCAAAATGTCGGTAATCGTGCAATGAATTTAAATAATATACTTATTTAATGAAATACTTCATCTTGACTAAAACTTACGAAATTAATCACGATTTTGCTCTAGGATTAATGACACAGGTGTGCAAGGGTTTCTGCTGCCAGCTCGAAATGCGTTTTCCAAAATAATTATAGTTTCTTGATGGGTAGCCATCATCCGTCGGGCGTCAGATGACGGTGGCATTAAATGACGCCCGTACCCGTGCGCTTAATGAAAAGCTCCGGTGAGACGGAGGACGACTGGCAGCGTCGCGGCTCCCGATCATCCCCACTTCCACATCCGCCGACGCCGTTCTCGAACGCAAAGCCTTTATCGCTCGAACGGCCAGCGTCCCCTGTTGTGCATCGCACTACTTAGTTGCTCACTGGAAGCGGTTTCGCTTTGTTCCACTCGAACTGGCTTATCGATATCACAGTCTATTAAATGTGATATTATTTACAAACAAAAGATACGTAGGATAGTATAAACACTACATGTATATGATAATCTCCCAATGGCATCTATGGCGTAGAGTCGGTGTTTAGGTGTAAGATTTTCTGATTTGAAAAGTGCTGTGTGGAACAATATACATTTGTGAATGTGTTTAAAAATGATTTGTGTATAAATGATTTAGCACGCATTTATTTAATATATATAGAACAATGGTACGCGTGACATTCTATGTTTAGTAAGTATTAACATTCCATTGTCATTTATTTTTTAGAATTATATTACAATAAGGTAAACAATAGCAATTGATTTAGTTTTCAAGAATTTAAAAATATTGTTTTTTTCACGCTTACATTTCAAATATCTATATTTAAAAAAGTTGAATCGACTGATCTTTTCGACTATGTTTCCCGATTTCCGAAGACATCTAATCTTCTATCAGTGATATTTTATATTGAAACGCATAATTTGTCAGTAACACATTTTTTTTTATACAAATTCTACATTTTTATAATGTTCAATCGATTATCGCCTATCATCCAAACGAAAATAAAACCAAAAAGTGTTATTTATAAAAAAATTGGGTATAAATAATATATATTGTATAATACATAAAATTGCATTTACAAACTTTTCACACTAATACGAAGATAGCCATTTACTTCTCCAGTGTTTTCTCTCTTCATTATTGCTATCATAAATAACATTATTTTTATAGGCAATTGAAAATTAAAACTGAAAATTTTCTATGACTTTGATTCCGTTTTGGGTATTTTAAACATTCTACATGTTGTATTAAAAGAAACTATGTGATAGAGCTTTGTGGTATATTAACCTATATTATATATTAACTTTGTAGTATATTACTTAGAGTATTTTAACCTTTTTTAAAATTTAATTTTGAATCTATAATGGCTACTTACATTTTAAATGAATACTGATTTCTGTCATATATTAAAATTCCGTAGATTTAAAGCGCATCTTTTGAGCAAATGTGAAACATGTGGCTTTATTTTACAACTCAAAATACATTTTTTATAAACCATATATATTATTAACATTATTTACCAGGGCAGTTTGATATTTCGATATAAACGTTGAACAATTATTGTTTTTGTATGTTACCGCCTTCTGGCAACAAGACAATTTATTAAAGATTTTTGGTTCGAAATAAAAAAAATTAAGATGTCTTTATACCGTGTATCTAATCGGCTGTTCGTTTTGTTTTTATCAGCCGTCGTTGTAGAGTTGTAATGTTCTGAAGTTTATTTCGATCAATGATTTTTGTATTGAAAGCATTGATGCCTATGATGTTTTTCGACCTTTCTTTATATCCTATCATTAAAAAACTGGGCAATAGCGAGAGTAATAAGCCACAAATAGTCATTTACTAACTCCATCCCTCTATCGTAACATTCGTAACCCACGCTGAGAGGAATGTTTAAGAAACTAACTTAAGAAACTAACTTAAGAACAGTTTTTCGTTACGAGTCTGCTATTTATTTATTGTTAAAAATTAAAATTATAGCACATGACATAACAGCTGATGCCAATTCGCCATGTACTTGACAAATATAAAGAGACAAAATATAAAATAAAACTACATAATACATCAAAATCAACACACAAAATCAAGAAATAAAATAGTAAAATTTAACAAACAGTTCACAAATACTATCACTAAAAATGTCCACTTCTCTAGGCAATGAGTTGATCAATCGAACGGCCCTAGGAACTGGTGACTCATACCTCCTAAGCGAGGTATACGTTTTTAGAAATAAAAGTTTTTGCTCATAGTTTCGCCCACGTAAGAATAAATTGGGAGCATGTAAATTAAAAGAAATTAAAATTATAAACATATTAGGCGTTTGTTTATTGGAGTGTGCAATTTTAAAAAATAGCAAGAATTTCATTAAATATTTTTTATTAAATGACATACAATATTACTTTGTAAAATAACAGTACAGTGTGTAGAATATATCATAGTTTATGTCATTGATTTATGGCAGTAAAATTTGTGTGGTAAATATTTTATGGCCTTCTTATCATTCCATTCGCATATCGATAACACATTAATGTTGTGATAACATTTTGATTTATTCTTGTCGCGATTGGAGAGGCGTGTTTGCGTTTTCCATCTATGTATTGACGTATATTTTACATTAATTTAACAATGCATTAGTTCTTAATTAAATATTCCAACCGACGCAGATTATGGTAAAAGTTGTTGAGCGTTTAAACTTAATTTAAATATTCTTACGGTAGGTAATTAATATTAATTAATTATCAACACGCCTTCACTTGCTTCAAAGAATGTTTTGATTATCCATCCTGGTTAAACTATGCCGAAGTTAACCTTACAAATTTACTAATGCCAATTAGTAGGTAATTTGAATATTGTAACATACAAAATACAAAGAAGGATTTTGTATTCCCATAAATAAATTTCAATTCAATATATTTTAAAGCAATGGTCGGAAATGAATTAATATTAAAATACTTTGTAGCTCATTTTTTAGGTACAAGGTGTATCAAATTTAAATGATTTGACAGAAGCAATTATTATGTTTTATTGATTTCATATACACAGTTTTTTGATATTTAAAATAGCATATATGGGCCCATTAAAGTGAAGTAAGCCATGTGGTATTTTAGAAAAAAGTTAGATGCGTTGTCTAGTTAGATACACGTCTTATAGTATCTTAAAAGTGAATAAACCTCAGTTAATACATATTGCAATAGTGCTACATCCGTAAAATTAAAATATGCAATCCACCAAAACACCAAATAATGACGTGATTGTACTTGAAAGCTTATCAAAAAAGTTTTACTATTCTACTAGTTGGCTTACTTCACCTCTCGAGAGCCCATATAATAATTAATATAAAATACATTTGAATTGAAAAAAACTAAATTTTTAACAAGAAATAAAAACACATTTTTTAAAAATATTTTACAAGAAGTTTGAGCGTCACAAATTGATTTTCGTTAGCTTTTATATATTATGATATAAACAGCTTAACGACCGCACGTTTTTTTTTATAAAATTTCACCTGGCGAAATAAAATTTTGCGAAAAATTCGCAAAAATTGTAATTTTACTAAATTCACTATAATTTGTAAGCAAATTGAGATATCTTTACAAAATTTAATTTTCTTAGCTTCCAGATACTTCGCTTATACGCATATATGCGTCCGCCGGTCAGCAACCTTTGTTTTTCAAAGACTCAAATACGCGTCCACGGTCGTTAAGCTGTTAAGACAAAGTTTTTATATTGTGGTCATGAGCGCTCATCCTCTTTAGTTCCAGTGTCCACGGAATATTTTCTGTTTTATTTATCAGCTGATAATGCTCGCCATGAGCGAAACTGGTATTGATCTAAATTAAATAATGTGAATATTGTACAAAAAAACTGCAAAATTGTTCTGAATTCGCTCTGAGATATAAAATATGACGTGGACTACGAAAGCTATTTGACCGTTTATAACAGCATATAATTTATATCGAAGGTGGTTAACAAAATTAGGGTACACCATCCTTCATATAGCTCTATTGTCGAGCACAAAGGCCGTCGATATTGTCACTGGCCGTATGTATAGCCGTACATAAGTCAAAAGATGGCCGGTTATCCGACCGCATTCCGCTTTATCAGTGGCGCAATAATATGAGTCGCTCGCAGACACCCCCTCTGGAGATTTACTGAACCTTAATGGAACTCTGCCAAAATTTCTGTCCGCGCATTTGGAACAGCATACAACAGATTGCACATTGCACCTCGTACTGCTATTTTGAGCCGTATATTGTGCTGCAGCGAGGATATATGTACCTTGTATGAAGCGGAACACGTCGTGTTTTTTGAAAGGAAACTGCATGGAATGCTGCTGAATAAAACAACTTCGTGACGTGGATGAAATATGTATGCCAGAAAAAAACCCCATTCTGTTTCACATGCCACCGTTATGTACGTTAAAATACTGTTTGCTAGTTCGTAAAAATTACATTTTCATCCCTTTTTTGATTGCTAAATATAATTATAAGTACACTGGACTTTCTTTTTACACGGTGGGTATGTTCTACGTAATACCGTGTAGAAAATAAATAATGCAAAGTATATTAATATAAAAAAGTAATGGAGGAGAGGTTTTCTTGTATACAAATCAATTCAGAATAACAAAAAACAAAATTTGTTATTGTATCTTAATTTTGTTTACAAAAAATCGAAACAAAGATTATTCACTATCATATCAGACAATAGACATAGCCGTTTACGTATGTTTGGTACGGACTCACTTTGTTGTTAATGTTTATTTTTAAGAATTTTTACCCTTTATTTAGAACATCAAAAAAAATAATTCTTTTATTATAATATGTAATTGTAGTATATTTATATGAATTAATCATTTGTGCTGAATAAAAACGATTTGAAGAGATTTTCGTCTACGTTGAACGTGTTAAAAATATTTTATTGCTGAAATTGCTTGACAAACATTTCATCCTGTCATAAACGTGTAGTTCCACAGTCAGCGCTAACTGCATGATACGTGCCTTGTCGAGATTCAACGTGAGAACGTAAATACAGCTAGAAACGATCAAAATTTTGGCAAAACACCGTGTCCCATTTTGAAATACCCGTTTTTTTTTTACGTGTATAAAGCTTTATCATTTTTCTTATTTTATGATGGAAAAATAAATAAATTCATTACATGATTTATTATTTATTGAAGTCATGTGGTAAATTAAAATGTGCATGCACACATTTACATATGCGTACTTGATTAATAAAACGTGACTAAACATAGTTATTGTCTTCAGCACGTATAATGTTGGGGCCATGTAGAGGTCTGCATGGACCTGGACATGGACCCAATATCTTTTTTACAAATTTACGATAATATACGATTATATATTTCTTACGTTACGAATAATAACTATTTGTTACGAATAATATTACCGCATGGCTGACTTATGACACGAACATAATCTGAAATATTTTTCTGAAGAAACACATTCCTTTCCCGAGCACGTATTTAAATTGCGCTTAGTCGCCCGAGGGTCAAGCCCGGGCCCGTGCAGACCTCTAGGTCCATGGCACAGTGATCAAATTCGTTGGCTTCCACGGGTTCGAATCCCAGTACGAACAGCATTTTTCAATCGATTTTTCGATTTCTATTCGAAGACATGTTTGTGATGTCTAAAAATCCCCTCCCCCCACCATTCCAATCTTAATATAAGGGGGTGTAGCGAGAGTGGTAAACCAACCACTATCTTTTCTATTCTCTTCGAAAAAGAGAGGTTGAGTGTCTGAGTACCAAACAGTTCTCGCAGAAAAAGATACCTCCATTAGAAGGCCACATACTCCACATTATGAGCGAACAAAGACAAAAAAAAACTACCGTTTATTACGTCTTTTATTTTGCGTGCATTTGTTTTAGTTATCTAAAATGCATTTTTTTATGAAAAATCAACATATTGGTTTTAAGTTGATTAAGGTTTATGAATGTTACTTCATTTTAAATCCTTTATTAACATAATTATTCAATTATAAAGTTGAGAGAAAGGCAGAAGAAAGACAAAGTTACAATATGCTGATAATTTTCATACAATGAATCGCTCTTAAAAAAGCTCACCACAGCCAAGTTGGCGGTGCCGTCACTGATTTTCTTTCTCATAAAATTGCGATTTGCTTCGGGGTATAAGAATTTCACCCTTTTCCATTTCTCATCCGTCCAAAGATGACTGGTAATGTAACTCGTTTTTGGTATGGGCGATGAAAAAATTGTTTTGACACGTTTAACCCGCGGCTGCCACTCGCTAGACGCCACTTGTTACATGCCACTTGCCTCTTGCCACTCGCGTCAAATCGAATCGCCCTCGCAATAAACTAACGCATGATTGCCTTTTTCGTGTAATCGATTTCGCTCCTATATATCGCTCACACGCGGCGTCGGAAAACTTATCCTACGAGACGTAGGTATACGCGTATAACAAATGATCAGTCAGATTCATGTTTCTTGTGCAGTGACTTGACAGAAAAAAAAAACTCCATTATCGACAGTGGCATTTGACGGGTGGCATTTAATGTTACATCTCGAATTATTCACGAATATTTTTTATAAAAGCTGAGTAAACAATCTCCGCTTTTACGCAACTTGAATATACGTCAGTGGTAAATCCGAAAAAGAACGTTAAAATAATACTTTCAAGTCTGTGCTTTATTAATACTTGATTTAACGGAATTATTTTTTAAGTTACAATGTATAGATGGTATGTTTTTTTTCATACAATAAATTATACAATCTACTCCAATGACAGTATAAATACTGCATCACTAAATATTTTAAAAGAAAATTCTTAGCTTTAAAATATATTGATTACTAAAAATGAATTGATCTCACCTGATTTGTTCGAATCTTAAAAAATGTTTTTTTTTATTTACTATTAATTGTCTATACGGAAATTCATCAAAGAAATTTTAATGCTTCTAATCGTACATACAGTTATCAAAATTTCTTCGCATTCTGAATAAAAGTATTTTAAACCGAATCGTATATAAAGTTATTTTACTGAAATCGATTTTTTTTTGTAAAACGAACATTGGGCGTTTTCAAAATAATAGTTATACAATTTTTTCCACATCTTTCTCATTATTATTTTTAAGCCAATGTTCTGTCTTAGCTTGTCTTCTTGTTTCAGCGGTGATTACTTAACTTGGTTTGATTTTGCTCTTTTATGCCTATGATTGTTGACTTGGTAATTATTTGAATCTTAATACAAAACTGAGACGGTATCGTATTCTGTTGTCAAGTAAGATCAAACGTGTTGCCTATATGCTTCCACGTACAACTTTCATATTTATTATGAGCCGATACGGGTTTATTAAAATGATTGTGACTCACAACACTGTCAATTAGTGTTATATAGGTAAGAATATCAAGTTGTTTATATTGTTCATTTTACCAATAAAATAGCATACTTAATAATAAAAAGTTTTTGAATAGTGGGTACATACTACATACTCAATAACATATCTACATCCTTTTCCCGCATGTATTCTTGATGTGAACTGCCAAATTAATGCATCTGCCAGGGCTTGAAAATAAAAACAAGTAAGAGACCCTGAATACTGACCGTGAACATTCAATAAACAAGAGTTCAATTCATCAGGAATTGTAAAATGTTTTTGTCTTTCGTCGCAATCCACATGAGAAAAAAAACAACAAATTCAATGCCATCACAAAACTTCCACAGATTCCCCAGTCTTTAGAAAGGAGCGAAGAAAAAAGAATCCAGAAAAGTACGAACATTTAATCAAATATAATTTGAAATATTAGATATTATTTCCATTCAATTGGGCTTTCTTCAAAAAAAATACGCTCATAGTGAATTATTCACGTATAATTTCTTCTTTATGATGCACTAAGGAGTGTTGATGACAAAAACTATTATCTCACATTTAGTAGATTTTTTGGATACCTGTGAAATAATATATTCAGAAGTTGTTAAGTGTATTCACAAAATGATGCAATCGATTGCATCAACGCTCATTAAAATGACGCCGTTCCTTATAACCATTCTCTCTGGTGTATTACTAATTGAACGTCTTTTGTTCATTCTGAATATGAAATGATATGAATATAAAAAAATATATTTTATGTGTCATTCTTTATCTTAATTTTTTTGTTGTTTTTATATTAGTTATTATAGTAATATAACCAAACATAATGTCGTAATGAATCTGTGTATTCCATTTTTTTCCACGTGGAAAAAGTTTTATCACCGTGCTACTAAAAAAACTGTAAAAATTGATAGTGAATATGAAAAATGATGAAAAGTTCTGTATTTAAGTCGTTTCAAAAATTTTTACTCGCTGACCAATTTCAAAAATCCACGAATTTGCGGAATTCCCAAAAAATACAAATGTAGTTAGCTGGCGGATTTCATTTTTTTTTTTGGGTGGTCAGCTGGTTTCAAGAACTTTTCTAAAGCTTAACACTTCTTACCATCAATACCGAATTCCCGAGATTAGTACTATCACAATGCGGGTTTTCGGGATCACAACATATTACGGGATTCCGGGATTGGAGACTCTAGGTGTGGGGTAGCTTGCGTGAAATATCATAAATTAGTTATTTAATCATTTTACTTCACCTGCAAAACACAATTTAAGATTTCATTGTTCAGTCATACAAACTAAAAAGAGACTAGTGTTTGCTATATGCATATGCTAAAAATAATAATATTGTAAATTTTATTTCACTTCAAATGGTAATTCATTATGAACTTAAATAAAAATAGCAGGCTGATCATAATGATATATAAAGATTCTTTTAAAATGAAATATTGTTAGGCTTTAAAAGCATTCAATAACGCCGGCTTTTTAATTACTTATTCCAATCTATTTGTGGCAAAATTTAATAGAATACCTTTTAACGGCTGTAATGGAGTTGTATCAAGTAAAAACAAAATCCATTAGGTCGTAAAATAAAATCATAAATTTTACCTTGTCGAATTACTTTCTCGTCTATTTCCTAACTGTATTCATCTTAGCAAAAATGATTACAGAAATTCAGACAGCTGTTACTTCGCGTAATAAAAATCGACGTTATATTAATGGAAACCTTTTGTTTTAATAAACCGGCCTAAAATGGAGTTTACTTCGTTTTACTCCATTTTACGACTCAATAAATCGTTGTTTAACTAAAATCTTTTATTCTTGGTAAACCGTTTTGACAAAAAATCTTCTATTTCGTTCAAGTGTAAATTGAATCTGAAAGGAAAAAATATTACTTCTGTGTAATATTATTATCTATAACAAACACCTCGGGATATCTACCGAATCCATTTTTTTCTGTATATATACGTATATCAATTTATATATTCCATATGTTATATATAGATTTTTGATCGTAATATAATCATATTACATTGTATCTTAGATCATGAAATATAAGGTTGATAAAGTTTCCACATATGCATACTTATGAATTGTTATGTGCTTACAATAAGAAGTTCTTAAATCTCAAAATTTTTTCATGTCCGGGACTCGAGACATTCAATTTTCATATCCCGGAAAATTCTCGCGATACATAACTTGTAGTACTGTAGTATTTTTTATTAAAAAAATATCTAAACGAATGTTTCTATGCATTAAGTAAAGTAGCATTATGTACATTTTCTCAAACAAAATAATAAAAACTGTTTTGAAATTACATACGTTTCGATTTAAACACACAATAATAATTAATTTATAAAATTAATACTTTCAGTTTATCTATTTTCTGATTTGCGTTGATTTTTATTCATTACTAGTGGTTTTTACTGGCATTCCTCGGTGTGTGTATTTCATATGGATTAATATAATCACATTGTTTGCAGTGCTTATACAGTGGAACCTTTATATTGTCGTTAATCCGTTCCTAAAGCTTTAACGAATATGAATAATGACAAATAAAAATTACATTTGATTAAAAATCAGTGGGTCTTATTTGCAACACAGGAATGATTTTATTAATATAGTATCTTTTCAATAAATAAAACAATCATTTTATTGATTAATATTATATTGGCAGTTTATTAATTATATAAAAAATAAATTAAAATTGAAGACTTTAACTTTACATTAGTATTAGTAAATTAAAATATACTAATATCCTTTATTAAATTGACGAAAGCAATATAGATTAAAAAGTTCTTTAGTCTACAGCGTACCCTTTCCAAGCCCTCCAGACGTCTTGCATACTATATTCGAAAAATATCAAAATGATGGTAGCCAAAAAAGAAATTAAAAAGCCGCGTGTGTTTTACGCGCGGATAATGGGAGTAATAGGTCGCAATCCTTTTTTTTAATTACGATCCCCCGTTTCGCCCACTCCGCTGCCATTTTAAACCACCCTCCCACGGCCGCCTTTGGAAAGTTCAGTCAGTGCCTCTCAATTTTATATCAAAGCTTTACAAGAATAACAAAATGAATGACAACTTTTTAATCTCCAATTTAAAGTTTACCACGTAGCGGAAGGTTTATATTATTAGAAGTGTTTACCGCAAAAAACAACCTTTGTAGTTGATACTGATTCTTAGGTTTTATTTTGTATTTTTTTTTACTTTTAAGCGATGTCTGTCTTTTGACGCCTTAACTTTTACTGAATGAAATAAGCTTTTATGTCGGTTTTTTCCGAAGAACAGAGAGCGAGATAAAATTTTCTTTCATCACAATTATACACTTTTGTTACCGACGAATCAAATTATAAACGCTTGAATAGTTTAAATGTAGAACTAAAATTTTATATTCCTTTGGGGAAAATTATGATATGCGTACATAATTCCATTATTCCGAATACACTTTTTTTGCAATGTGTTTATTATCAAATCAGTCCTTGTTTTAAACGTTGCCTGATTTTAAATATGCATTCGACGCTTTGTTTGAGTAGTAACCGTGAGTGACTAGTTTGATGAAGGCTCAAAAGTAAACTAAAAATAAATTTCATTTTTGTTTTGATATTTTTTCAAATCACCTGAAATGTTGTTTGTAGAACTTTTTACGACAAAAGTGGTGCGGCGAGTGCAAAAAAGCTCCTAAAATCGACCTTCCTTCGACACACTCTAAAAGTTTATGACGCACGTACTCTCACGTACTACGTAAAGATGTGAAGCTGGATATTTATTTATTGAAGCTGTTGCTATAATGAAAATCACTTTTAACCTCTCAAAATGGCGAATCCAACAATGATAAGTTATTATTTTTAATAATCACGCTTTCATCTATCTATCAGTATATGCATGCATGCTCCAGTACACGACGTTTAGATTTGTAATCGAAGACCAGTCAATGCATGTTATATAATATATATATATTTTACTGTAGCTTATTGTTAATCGAAAAATCTATTATTCACATTATCTTTTTATTGCCATTAGTTTAATATGAAATAATTAACGTCAACAAATACCACCAACATGTAATTTTCATGGTTTCTAATTATACACTTTTTCAAAATTGGCATATCTTGTGAACGTAGCACCGTGCTACGATATTACCCGCGCGGCGTAGCAACAGTAATCACTTGGAAAATCGATATGGAATACATAATATATTATTCTGAGTACAAATCTTACAATAAAAACAAAACGAAGCAAACTCTACCACTATACGTTGTTTTAAAAGCAGTTACCAGACAGCTATTGTTTTTGATAACAACAAAATTAATTTTATCTACCGTTTTAAAAACCTTCTTTGCATGTTGATATTATGATTGACTAATTTATCTCTTCCATTTAGTATTTTATTTTTTCGTAGATGGTAGTGGTTTCCTTTAGAAAAATACACCGAAAATTATGAAAATAATTGATATTTGATCAGCTAACGCTATTTATGCATTAATATAGAAGTTGCGATAAGTTTCCACGTGCAATATTATTTCAGATCAAGCCAAAAGTTACTATGTTTATGATAGCAAAAATCTTAAAAAGTTAGTGAAAAAAAACTTTTTGACATTCTAAAACATCGAACTTATTTGTGATTCTTTTGCATTTCTGAAGTATGGAATTGTTAAAAAGAAGCTTATAGGAAACGTTGGAAGTTTAACTCACAGCTCGCAATAGATACTATTAATAATAAAACTTCCTTCTGAGGTCACAAACCCCATATTGTGGAGCCCCATATCCACTATTAGCAAAAGTGCAAAGTATTTAAACAAAATTAGATAACATTGTTATTTTTTTTTCGTGAAATAAATAACGCCAATGCATCATTTATTTGAGAAATATAGTGTTAACTTACGAACATATATGTAATACAAATAATAAATGCTCGTCGGAAAGACGTATGAAACATTTTTTGTTTATATTAATTTTTTACATTGTTTATTTGAAATTAAAAAAAATAATACGCAAATTAACCGCCTAATCTAGGGGGTGGGAACCTCTTCATTTCTAAAGGCCACATTCATTTACATGATTCAACATAAGGCCGCAGTAAAGAGAACGCTGACACGATGTAAATTATTTGAAACTCAATTTAAAAAAAAATCATCTATCTAATCAAAAATAAAATGACAAGTCAAAAGGCCGCATCAGATTAGCCAAGTGACCGCAGGTTTCCCACCACTTGCCTAATCCATCGATAAATAATGTTAAAATCATATTACATAAAACATATAAACATACATTATATTCCGTATTATAAACACATAGTTTATGACGTTTTAATTCGCCAACAATAATAAATCACTGGGAAGTAATTTTACTGGATAATCGTTAGAGCCCTGACGTACCGTTCCAGAATCGCAGCCTTATTGCTCGGGTTGACACGTCAAGCTACCCTACCCTACCGCACAGGGCTTGCAATACCGGTATTACCCAAACCGGTTCTTAATTTTTCACTTATAATATTATTTTTAGTAATCAGTTTTGAACATAAAACGGGATTTTGGTAATGATTATTGAGTCGATAAATATCATACGCAAATAAAGTACACATATCAACAAATTTTATAGCAAGCATTTTTAGTTTATGAAAATTTTTCTTGAGCTAATCAAAAAATGTTTAAATATAATTTTAAATAACTATTTTAACAATAAAAAACACATTTTTAGTTACATTTTCAGTAGTTACAAAAAAACAGGTTTTTAATAGAGATTTAGGAAGTTTTCATAAAGTCCACGTGGACTTAGGTTTTTTTTTTCAATCTCCTTTGATATTTGATGTCAGAATAAATATTATTTTATCTTCCAATTTCAATATAAAAATGACACTACAAAGTCGAGAAACCGTCAATCAAAGTACGATTTCCGACAAACAATTGCAGCGTGACCTAGCTTTTGCTACATTTGGTAATATATCAATATATTTTTTAGTTCTGCAATTATTTTAATTTAAGATTTCGACTGAAGGTGCTTGGTGGAATTTCAATATTAAATTTGAATCATTCAAATTATGTACACTCCCACAGATTTTGTCACTAACGACCCGGGTTTCGCCTTTCGGCATCTTCAGGCGTTCAAGCGCACGGATGAACTTGAACTGACAGTCAGTTCTGTTCTGAACTGTTCTGAACTGACTGTCAGTTCAAGTTCATCCGTGCGCTTGAACGCCTGAAGATGCCGAAAGGCGAAACCCGGGTCGTTAGTGACAAAATCTGTGGGAGTGTACATAATTTGAATCTGCAATTATTATTTTTTATGTATAGTTTGATATCTATTTCGACTTTAAGCCCGCTTTTATATGACATGTCGAAATTCCGATATTGATTTACTTGTCCGGTATTTCGATTTCAAATGGCCGTTTATTTTTGTACACTTTTAATTATTTTTGTAATACCGGTGTTGATGTCATATTCCGGTATTGGAATCCCTACAGTACCGTCATACGTGACAGTGTAACATGTAACGCTTCAAACATAATTACTGGGGCGTTTATCAAGCCGGCCGGCTACAGCGTCAGCTCTGAAAAATGTTGGTTCTTTTACCCGCTGACGAATTTAATTTAAATAATTCAGCTCAAACAATCAAACGTATGGTTTTGGGTGTTGGACGACGCGCGGGAAAATTTAAAAATTCGTTAGACCGCATTCATTGATCTCTAATCTTATAATGCGTTCAAAAAACTTCAACACAACATTTTTAGGTTAAAATGAATAATTTAACCAATTGCTGAAACGAAACATGCCGAAAGGTCACACTCGAGTTATTAGAAGGTCACATGTTGCCTACCTCTGGTTTTTTTTTTTACGAAATTTAGCATTTATGAAGTTTTAACTGTAATTCTTTTGTATTAACTTTTCCAGATCAGAGAGCTATATGATTTTTTAAATATCAAATAACTTGTCTCGGCTAGCATTGGAACAAGGGTCTCGGGTGTCCATTAGGGTCTCCAATCCCGGAAGCATTGATCCCGACCAATTTTGCGATCCCGTAATCCAGAGATTGTCTTAGTACTAATTCCAGGATTTCGGGATTCGCCATTACACGTAAAAATCCCTAAATAGAGCTAAAAAGGTCTTCGAATCCTGAATTATTGTGGAATCTGTAATTCGTCACTTCGAGTTGACGAAAATTCTAGAATCTCTTAATTAATAAAAACACAATATTCTTTTGTACTTCATTCCACTTTATTTAATAGGTCAGCACCAGTTTCGCTCATTGCGAGCATTGTCAACTGACAATCAGTTGACAATGCTCGCAGTGAGCGAAACCGGTCCTGACCTATTAAATAAAGTGGAACGAAGTACTAAGGAATATTGTGTTTTTATTAATATAATGCCTTTCCACCAAATATTGACAGTGAACATCCTAAAAGTAATCTCTTAACTCTCGCGGCTTGGAGACTAGAAACATACTTCTCTGCCGATGGGGGTCGTTTAGGGACCCCAGTGGTTTCCTCATTATTGGCCTTATTCTTATGAATTTCAAAAAAAAATAGTCTAAGGGCTTTAAAATATCTCTCTGCATCATTCCTCATACATTTTTTTTTTATAAAAATCCGTGGTTTTTTAATAAATAATCATATTTTAAGTTGCGCGTAAAAAAGACGTCATTCCAATACAAATATGAATTTGCAACTGACGCGTTCAGCCCAGTTATCTTACGAACGATTGCTGATAAGCGGGCGCTTATCTCGTTATCGCATTATCGCGTATTTATATAAACTACAAAAGGTCCAAAAAACTATGATATAAGAATACCTTAATTATAAACATTGTATCACCCATATTAAAATAGATATTTAAGAAAATGTGGGTATTGGGGTCGCATTTCTTGTGCTTAGAACCGGAAAAGTTAATTACCCACATTTTTCGGAAATGAATTCAAGCAATTTTTGCATGATATTATGAATCACGAAATCTCGTTGGATGTCCCATGTCCTCGGTATTACTTAGAATGTGGCAGTTTAAGATGTTTTTTTATATTTATCGAGCCTCACATCCTGGGAGATTTTTTCTGAAATAAAGAATCTAATTAATTTGTTTTGAAAGTCAGCTCGACCTGTTTCCAAGATTATAGTTTATTATTGGCGGTGTAGAGAACTATTATACTAACAAAGTATTTGATTATCGAAGTAACTGTTGAAAAATTAATGTTTTGCTCATCGTTAGTCTTAATCCAAGTTATGGTTGGTTTTTCTTCGACCTGCTCGACGTCATCGTGTCGCGTGAGCGATACCATTCTGCGATTAAAATGTGTCTACTTGCCAGAGCGAGTTCAGCGGCGGCAAGGGGTTAAAGCTCCCGTCAGAAGTACTATTATAATATGACGTACTGGTTGATTATAAAGGTACCTCGTGAAAGCTCTCTTGTTGCACGAACTGGATTGTATTAAATCGATTTAAGCTTTATTCTATTAAAATCACTATAAATAACAAAAGTAAAATCGTTTTAATTCTTAGAAATATTACACTAATGTCAATTATTTGAAGTTAGATACATTGGACATACTATCACACCCTAGTTCAACCCCAAAGGTATTAAATAACGCATTTTACATTTGCATTTTTATCGATACAGTTACTTTTATATGTATTTAAATAAAAGGACCGGCTGAATTAAAATAATATGTTTAAAATTATGCTCCTTTACTTCTGTATCGATGTGAAATATTAATTCTAAACAGTGAGAATTCGAAAAAAATGGATTTAAAATAAATTATGCTAAGCTAAAGAGAAGCAGACTGTTAAGGATACGTTGAATGTGGGTTTTCAAAAATATTAAGTGTTTCATCATTAAAAATAATTATATACATAAATGTTATATTATGTATGTGGCGTTTGAAAAAAATAATTAAATTAGTAAGAGTTGCACTCACAGCACGGGAAGTAGTTATTCTGTTGATATAGTAAAAGCTAGGTTTTAACTAGGGCTTCCAATCCTGGGATCCCGGGATCGTCTTAGTACTAATTCAGGGATTTTGGGATTCACTATAACACACACGTAGACAACTGAAATATAGCAAAAAAAAAAAAACTCAACAAGGCTGGGACACTCAGTCACTGGCAGACTATTTTTTTCAAAGGATGAAGCTTTAAAAAAAGGTCTCTGTACTCAGAATAATTCTGGAATTTGTCAAGTCGACACTTTTTTAAATGATGGAGCTAAGATAAAGAAGGTCTTCGATTTGAGAATAATTCTGGAATCTGTTAAAGCAAGTTATTTTTTGTATTAAAATTAGTGATATGTAAAAAAACGAAAACATAAAATTATGGTAAATGATCAATTTAAGGATCCCGGGATTGAATGATTGTAAATCCTGAAATCCCGGGATCACAAACGGGGTCCGGGATTGGATGCCCTAGTTTTAACACAAAGTACAGACAAGATTTTGTAATCTTTTCACCATTATCTTTTCCTAGTTAAATATAATGGTCACTCATATAAACATATGAATTCATAGCGTATTCAAGAATATTTAAACTTATTCAAACAACAATTACTCCATCCAAATGTTATAGTTTATTTAATCATATTTTTTTTGATTACTAAAAGCTCATAACAGAAAAATATATAGAAATCCGCTTGAGTCCATAAAACAGTTGAGTTAATAAGGTATATATATGGTTAAATGAAAATTAGTTCGTGTAGTATATAGTACAAACTATATACATATGTTCTTTCAAAAGAGTGATGTTACAATTTTCAATACGTAAGTGTATAAAACCGCGTCGTTTTCCAACGGAATTGAATTTTCCGTACGATCTTACCATTTTCCAGCCTGAGGCGCCTATTGTTCTGTGAATTAGTTAGACGCTTTCACGCGTCCAAATTGAACTGTTTTCCCCAAATCGTGTTATCTCCAACATTCTGTATAGTGTGTAATATAACACACCATGCCCTGAAATATATTATTTATGGCGAGACTTATTTTTGTGGATAGATTTGTAGGATTTTCAATTTACCAAGCTTATTACACTGTTGGGTAGTCCAGGGTAATACAAGTGGTCTACAATCGTTTTGTCAACTACATTCGGGAACTAAAAGTTAATCTAAATTTGATTAACACTTTAAAGTTTTTCAATTATGTCAGGTTAACAATATGCACATTCTTACGGATATTAATTAGAAAAAATGTTAAATTAGTTTACTTATGATTATGAGGTAATCTTTGTGCATTTAATTACTTCATAAGAAATATAATATGTATTATATTTATTTTTTATTAACCTTATATCCCTCTTTTAGAGATTCAAGGTTTTTGCATTTTGAATTTTAATTATAGTATGAAAACATTTACGGAACGGCTTTACAATGTTTCCAGGATAAACTTCGATTAAATTCAGAAAGGTATAGCCACTATAAGCATTAAAAAAATATGTGTAAAAAAGTTTACATTCGAATTTTAGAAAACTAAATGGTTACCACCCGTTTGGTTATTGTGGTAACATACCTTTACGAGGTCAGCTTTTATTTTTAATTAAACACGAATATTGTTTAGTAATTCAGACCTTATAAGAGAATAAAAGTGAATCGTATTTTGAAAAAGTTGACAAAATAAATAAAGCGCTGAAAAAAATATCATCTTGTCAATCCCTGATCATGTATTTTTGTTTGATTTTCAGTAAGTAAACGAAATTCGACCTCTTTTATGACGTCAAAAACATTTTTCGAAATGATCGAAATTGAGTTTCTGGGATTGCGAACGAAAATTGTTTGACGTTGAGCCGGAAACTTGTTATCTTTACTCTATTTGGAATTGTACTCCTGTGTTTAGACAATGAACTCAAAATCCGTTCAAATTACATTTTAAAACTAATTAATTTATATATTCTTGTAGACAGTCATCAAATTAATGACATATTAATTTGTTGATTTATTGTATAATATTGTATAGGATTTAATTCGATAGTCAACTAAATATTAAATTAGATTATATAATAGGTTATACACGTATATCTATGTTAATTTGTTTATTATAGGAAATAATGAATGTATGGCGACTTTATCCATACTTATGTTATGAACCAGAGAACATCGCAACACGAGAAAGTCTCGGGGCATTTAGGTTTTTTTAGACAAATTTATTATTAATAACTAAACTATCGTAAAAGAAATCATTTAGAAATTTCAACAAATGAAAGCTTGTGAATTGTCCCGCCCCTTCTGCCACTATCGTTTAATGTGCTCAGCTTATGATAATCATCTACAACTGTAATACTAAACTAAAAATAATTTAGTACGATTAAAATAATTTGAACTAAGAGACTATGTGAATAAAACAAGCGATCTTTCAGATATTATTTTACCAAAGAAAACCACGCTAACCAATGTATTCATAAATTAAACGATACGAGTAAAAACAATTAGCTACCATACATTAATTCGTACGCAGAAGTCTTTTAAAACACTGGGTTGGTTTCAACCCAAACCACATAGCTTGTCCAAAATTAACCCTTGGCGAAACGCTGTACACGTTTATATGCACATAACAGCTAACCGTGTTCATTATCCTCGGCAACGTTGTCGTTGTTTATATTTAATACCCAAAATATTTAAAAGCTCTTTACTAACAAGAAAACATCCTAAAACTGACAACAGCTATTGGGGGTCGTCGGTTGATATAATCTTATACTCTGCGTATTTTCTCGATATGAATTCATTACTAAAATGTATATTTATTATTTAATAGGCGTCCATAAATTATTTCTTTGCGTCTCTGTAGGCACGCCGTTTTTTTATTTTTCAAAAAGTCACAGATGTTTTATTTTTTCTTCTCGCTGGATTTTGTCGCAGAATGCGTTCTTCACCTGCTACCGGTCAACTTACTTATAAGAAAAAAGTGAATTATATTTTTATAGAGAGGTGTGTCTTCTCGTAAAATAAATTTTGTAAAAATACGTGTAATTAACTGCTTTTTGTTTTGTAAAATGATGTAACTAATGATTGTTTTAATAATATATTTTCAGACTCAAGATTAAAAACATACGTTTTTTATGAATTAAATGATTTTTGACCAATAATTGACAGTAAATCCACAAGTGATTATCACAATATTTATCTAGTATATTCACTGATAGTATTTGTTGTGAAATATTACAGCCGATAAAAGAAGTTTTATTTTATTGTATAATAAAAGATCCTTTCATTTACTACTTCAACTGTAAACGAAGTCATCTAGTGACAATACAGATAAATTAAAATCAACATTTCAATTTTAAATTTGTATAATGATATGAATATATTATTTATAAAAGACATTTTCCGATTTACAATATTTCCATTATCTACCGTTGAAAGATATATGACCTTTCAATCCATTAAAACTTATCGAAATACACATTTACATTAAAATTTATTTCACCCGTTTTATAGTCTTATTAACAATCAAATTATTGTTTAAATCATTTTTTGTAACGAGTAATGCGAGCTTTTGTTTAATGAAGTATAAATTTAACTAAAAAAACTGTATCGTCTTCGAATATATTCGTAGAAGGGTTCATAGTTTACATCACATAAAATATCGATAACCCGCGAGAAGATTTTTAATAATAGTCGTGTCGCAGAAAGACGCAATGAATCAGATATCTAACCGGCTTTTACTGAAATAGATGAATAAAAAAGATTTTCGCTCGTTACATTTGCTACATTACACTTATTCCTTATCTCGTAGTCAATATCTAAAGCCGAAAGCTACTCCGCTACGGTTTAATTCGTTACAATTTGCGAGTCGGCACGTTGAATATTTCCCCTTTGCCGAAAGTATTGTGCTTGGTTCTTCCCGTTTTCTTCAACCGTAGTTAGAATATCAAACCAAATGGCGACCCGTCCTGTTATGAGGAAGGAGTAATCTCGTTTGCGTTTTCCAAGACTTTTAGTCTTATCGTCGATCATTTTCTTTCTTTTACGTCTTGCAACTTTCACATAGGAAATTTTCTAGGGAAAAGTTCTTTGTTTTGTGCGTATTTTATGTATTCTCCTTTTTTATTTATTTATATATTGTTTTTACCGAGGCGTATTTTTGTTTTTCACTTCCTTTCTTATATTATAAAGGTACATAATAATTATATCTATCGAAACAATGTTATTTAAATATTTACTTAAGATTATGTATTGTTTTCAGAAGTGTTATTTTTTAAATTTCAAATGGCAACAATAAGTTATCGTGGCGAAAACAAATATATATTTGTTATGTACAAAGTTTTTCTTAGATCTCTTATAACGCACGTCTAATGCAGTTTGATCATAATTCAAAAAGTCTTGACGTCCCCGAAGTAAAATGCTGTACGAAAGAGATATAAGAATAATATATTCCGACTCAGGAATTTCTCTCCTCACTTGATCGAGGGACTGTAAATTGGGATTTTTTTTATATTTGCGAGATGGTCAACCTTCAAGTTATGCGGAATGCATACCAATTCGTTTTTATACTACTTTTCATTTTGTGTGAAATTTGATCCCTAAGTTATTTGTCTTATAACTTTTTTAGAAATCCTTGCGTATAATATTTCCATAAATAAAAAGGAATATATACACATAGAACACAACTATAATGTGAATGTTTTATTTGTATATTTATGTGAAAGGAGCTTCAAATCTCACCGGAAAATAAATGTATTTATTTAGACGCGGGGAAACAAATTTCTCATTTCTGCCACCTTCAAATATTTAATTTACTGACTGTGTATTGATTGATTCAACAATTTTTCTGTCACATTGATTAATTTTCAATTAGTCTATGAAAAATAATGATTTCATTGTGAAATAAAAAAAATCGAATCATTGAAATCAATTAATAGATAAGTATACATTCTTTCGCGTTATTTTTACATTCGGTGACGAATTTACTTATCCCATTTTAGTAAATGCTGAACTACAGAGAATACATAAACTAAAATGACACCAAGGGCATTAAACCTCTCTTCATATACAGCAAATACCATTATGAGGGTATAGGAAATATCCCAAGTGCTCCATTTAATTAACGGTATGGCACCCGGTATATGTGGAACTCGTGATGAAGAGTCTTTTGCAATTTGTCGGTTGGGGTCTATGTCGAGGGGGCGACGCCCGTCTTACTTCGATTTGCCGCCCTGTTCTACCTTACACAGCTCCATCACGTTTTCACATGTCTCAAATGTACACAAATTTATGGCAATTGCATCTTTATTTTGGTATGTTATATTTATTACACGTGGGTGATTTTGTTTACAGCTTGTTTTCCGTAGCGTATTTTTAACTACAATTTGTATTCATGTTTTACTATGGTAACTCGTAAAATATCTTTTTCATATATTTTTTTTTATAAATGATCTTTAAACCGATTACAGCCCGCATCTGTGTCTATTAGATCTAGCCTAGATGCCTATTGTAAAGTGGATTTTAACGTTAAGTCTTCATCTCGATAAACCCTAACTTTTTATATAACTCGCATCCACTTTACTGCGTTTCGTATTGTGGGTAAATATCAATCCAATCTTGGACATTACTTACTGTACATTGATTGAATATTACCGATACAAATGAACTATTTGTAATTGTTTGATTATTATCTGTTATAGCAGTTCCGTAAATATTGGACGCTGTGCTAAAAAGATTCAAAATATTAACTAATTATAAGTATTTAAATTTAAATTTAGCAGAACGCTCACTTATCACATTAAAGTGTTTCATTTTAGTGATTAATATGTTAAAATAGACTATGACGCATAGCAAGAAATACCAAGCCAGTGTCATTGTTCAATTACTCAAGTGATTTGCTGTGGTCGCTATTCCTGTCGTATCCCTTCTGAGTTTTTCTTACCCTCTTTACCTTTGCTATGTATATTAGAGAATCGCTGGAATATCTATTCATAGACATTTAGCTGTTCCGCCTTATAAGGGCTTACGAATTGCTATTTATTAACGCCTACCCCCAGATCGTTATGGCCATTTTGATAAGGACCCGGTTTCTGTGTAATAATCTAATACTGTTCAAATCGTCAGCAATAATATATAATCGGATTAATTCTATCTTGTGTTAAGTTTGCGACTAATTTAAAAATACAATTTATTCGTCCAAAATAATACTGCATGACTTTTTTTCCATTCAATCTTGTCAACATTTTCCCGATTCATTGACATCTTTAAAAAATATTAAATAAATTAAGTGGACGGTTAAATATTATTGTTGCTTGATACCATCGTATAGAACCGCTATACAAATTTTCTAGCAACTTGAAACTAACATTTTTTTTTTTGTTGCAGTTCACAGGATACATGTGCGCAGCGTAAAAGATAATCCATCCAGTATGATATGAATCGACAGTATAACATTATACAGGCGTAAGTAGTATTATTATGACCAAAATAACATTCACATACACATTTTTATTTACACAGTATTTTTAAATATTCTCTGTCATAGTGGCTGAGTAGTCAATGTCGTTGGATTAAGTTGCGGCGCTCACGGGTCTGAATCCCGACAGGGACTGTATTATAAATGATTTTTCAAAGAAAGATATGTGTCGTCAATTATTTTCCATCTACATTATCCTATAAATGTGCCGAAGCGAGAGCGATTAGCTCACCACTAGTTATTTCCTATACTATGCTTACTCTCTTCGAAAAAATAAATTTTGAAAAACTGAGTAACGAGTAGTTCTCGTAGATTTTACTGTTGTTGAGTTAAGCCCCTTTTAGGGTCTATATCAGCGATACTCAACCTGCGGCCCAATCAGATTTTATGTGATGCTCAAAAAAATCATAATCACCAGATGCTTTTTGTAAACATCTGGTATTGTTTGCAAAAAAATACGTAAACAAATTAATATTTTTAATACATTGTATTTTTGTGGACTTACATTTATGTTATGTCACTATATATTATGTGGCATATCAACGTATTAGTAATAATCTAGTGTGGCCCACGTAATGTAGCAAAAACCACCACGCGTCCCAGACCAAAAAAAGTTTGAGTATCGCTGGTCTATATGCTACTCATTGGAAGCGGACATGGTTAAAAATATATCATACATAACCTCAGTCGTAGACTGTGTAGAAGTGATCTGCTAGCTTTCATTGTCACTATTTTAACATACAAAGTTCATATTAAAGACCGTGAAGGTCAAACAAGTATAGCAAACTAATGACCTCGCAGGGTAACGACTTATTGATAATTTTAGTCGGGGGTAAATAAAAACTTTGCCAAAAATGTGACCCATTGTCACTAGTTTTCTTTGCGACAAAATTGTCCGCTCTATAGTTAAGCGATAAACAAGCATCGCTTAGGAATCAGAGGTGCTGAGTTAAATTTCTTAAAAGTGCCAAAATAAAAAAGAAAATCCATCAAAGTTACCATTGTATGTACGTTTTTTTTTATAGTTTCACATCTTTGACATTTATAAAATGTAAAACAACGTCATTTTTTCGTAAAATCAACTAAGTCACAATTATTATGACTGTGCTTATAATGTTATAAATGCGTCAAAATACCGATTATCAACATTTATGTGAAGGGTAACAACCACGAACAAATATTCTATTAATAACGAACAAAAAATCAATTTACATATGTATTTTTTTTGTATGTATTAGATCTGTGTACGATCTTGTTGTATGATCATGGTGCAACATCATAGATAATTTTCTGATCGGGGTTAATCGGCAAAAATCTTACCTGTCCGCCGTATGAGTTCTAGAGTAGTTTTTCATCGTGCATATCATTTACGCAGACTGGCCTCTGGAGGCTTTTTAGTCGTATAACAAAACGTTACATTTGGTAGGTTCGCTCAGTATTGATCCATAGCGGCCGCGTCACTTCGGCAACTTGTTGCCAGAGCTTAAAATTCTCCCTGCAATAAAAATGTGTGGTGAATAACTTGCTAGCGTATATATAACACAGCTTGCATGACACGAAACAAAGGGATATTTCTATTGTTATTTTATGTTTTTCTTTATACACGAAATTGCTGTTCATTTGTTCCATCTGATACGAAATGACTTTGTGCAAAGTCGTTGAAAATTCAGCTTGATGCTTTTTCATATCCCTTCGTTATGCTGAATTTTATTTTTTAAATGTCAATTATATAGAAATGTCTTTTGGTTCAAACAATTTATATGAAGTTCCAGAATTTGTTATATTAATTATAACGAGCTTGAAATAGCAAAGCATTTAGTTCAACTGTAAGTATGTTATATATTTGATGTTTATTTCTGAATTAGTCGATCCTCTGAACTGTAGTTAGCTAAATAGTGCTGTCAATAGGCTGATGCTAAAATAATTATCAACTATAATTTAAAGTGGAATCAAATATCTGCTATAACGGTATCCTACTGAATTGCCAAATGCCAATCCAATCAATCAATTATCATAACATTGAAGAATTTCGCTTTCAATATATGTACATCGAACTATTTACGCTCATATCGAAATTTTGCTGTATATTTTACTTAAGATAATAATGTTAACCACTTGTAAAGGGCGTAGTGTCATTATTTAGAAAAATACAAGTAATACTAATAATAATAAAATTCCACATTATACGAGCAATTATCAATTGATTGATCGCATGCATCATCGAACCTAATCTATAATACATAATGTGATATATTTAAAAAAAAATGATACCTACCTTCCTGACCGATAAAATCATCATTGATTTTGTGATACTAAACATTCACTGAAAATACTTTCATAGTAACCCAAAATACTTTATTCAACTAATAAAGCTATCTATGGTGTTATGTGAAACATTTCATTTCAATTAAAGAGAACGAGTTTTATATTTTTAACATTTTAATTGTATCGATGTTTGAATTTGCATATGTAAAATTACCAACACCGAACCATATTGTGTATATTACAAAACCATGTACATATATTATATTTAAGTCTTTTTTCTTGATGAATTTCATAAAACACGACATGCTGTTTTAAAAATCTTCAGCGAACATGACAAGTAATAGTTATAAAAGTCAACTTACCACAATAAAGGGAATTTTCCAATAGAGTTTATAAATTAAAAATGTCGCGATCTTAATTGATATATAATAATTAATACACATCGTTTATTTTCAATCATTTCTGTCCACCACTTCAAACCAATAGTCTAATCAATCACTCTTTAAACAATTTAAACTTAAATCGAAATGGAGCAATCTCATCAAACAAACTATTGAAATATCCACAAATAAATTTGTCTCACCTTAACTTTCGCCTACGCACAATTATAATTGTAAAAGTTTTCTCGCAAAGCTAAGTTTGCGGTTTGTGGTGAAACGTTATGGAACAGTCTGCTAATCCTCTAACCGAAAACTCATCCACGACTGGCCCAATTACAATAATTTACCCTGTCCGTAAGTACCAAAGTCACCGGTTACCGCTGTACCGATCCTTTGCTCTGTAGTAAACGTTCCTACTTAGTAATCCTGCGATGGAAATAAATGGTCTGCCTACTTGACGTATGAAAAGGCAGTCGGGCGCCACGTGACAGTGTCAGCCACGCGTCTGCAGTCGAGCTGTGGATGAAGGTACACACCCTAAGAGTTCTTAACACAAGTGAAATTCCATTAATTCATACTTGGGAATGTTGTGCAAACGCGTTGAAGAGCTTTCAAAGCTGAACAGAACAATTCATTTCAATACTATTTAATGTAGTAGTTTCTCTTAGATAATATGTATATTAAAAAAAATCAATTAGTACGTTGCAATATTTAAGCAAATATTATTTCCCCGATTCAACTTATTATTTACATTACGATTAGGGCTTTCAATTCCGGGATTTCGGGATTCACTATAACATGCAATGATAACATGATCATCAGGGCTGGAGTAATTAGTCACTGGCAGACGTAAATTTTTGAAATGGTGGAGCTAAAAAAATAAGAAGAACATGTTAATTCCTCACTTTTTTCCCGAAAAAATGTGTATTTCGAAATCCCGGAATCAAAAACGGGTGCGGGATCGGATGCCCTAATTCCGATGTATTCGAATGTCACATGTCATTTTTTCCATCATATGAAAAATATATTAAATTTGAATCGTTCAAATTATGTACACTCCCACAGATTTTGTCACTAACGACCCGGGTTTCGCCTTTCGGCATCTTCAGGCGTTCAAGCGCACGGATGAACTTCAGTTCAAGTTCATCCGTGCGCTTGAACGCCTGAAGATGCCGAAAGGCGAAACCCGGGTCGTTAGTGACAAAATCTGTGGGAGTGTACATAATTTGAACGATTCAAATTTAATATTGAAATTCCACCAAGCACCTTTAGTCGAAATCTTAAATTATGAAAAATATATATATTTTTAGCGTTGTTTGACAACGCTCATAGCATTGTTGTGTAAGTAAGTTTGTTTAAATTTAAAAAAAAACTAGACTGTAAATGATTTAGTATATGCCTCTAAAAATCGAGACACGGGGAATAACAATGTTTATCTTACTTTTTTAATAAGATATATAAATATCTTTTCCGTTTTTCCCAATGCACTTTGGTGGGGATGTCTTTTGTTCGTGTATGTGTGTACATATTATTTTATATGATTCACTAACCATTAGGTTTTCTAACCGAAAGTATGGGTTTGCAATTTTTAATAAATTCATTGATAACATTTTTTTCTCCTTGAATTCTTAGTGTTCGAACTATTATAACATTTAGTAAAATTTCAATAATAGTGTCATTAAAACAAAACGAGTTAAATGTTTTCAGGTTATCGTACTTTGATCATTGCTGCCGATAAACTTGTTTACAATCAGTTGTCCATGAATCAATTTATATTTTTATTAAAATCACAGTCTTATGTTTAAACATAACAGCTTATACACTCTTAAAAGGTTATTGATGTGTGATTCGCAAAGCCCAAAGCATCTTTTGTTTTATCGACGTTTTTGTTAGGCCAATATTAATCAGTATAAATTTCGAATCTGAAATTCGTAGTATCGCTGTTGGCCGCAAAAAGTTCCATACATCCAAAGTGAAGTTATCATTTCTGCGAAGGGTTGAGTCAGGCAGCGAGGGTTAATGTCTGAAAAACGGCGCCGGCGGGATTCTGTTTTTCTGACGCACTTTCACAACGTAGCGTCGCGACGCCGCTGACTAAAGCAGGGTGATCTGTTTGGACACGGCAACAAAAAACACAGCATAAATAGCTCGTTGCCTAATTCACAGCTAACAGACAAGGGTACTTTTTAAAAAATATTTTACTGACTTCATGTTTGAGGAAGTATCCACAAGCATTTTTTTGATATACAATTTTATATGACATTTTGTTTTAATATATTTCGTTGTTGTATTTTGGCAAAACGCCAACTATTCTATTTATATCAATATTCTTTTCTCCAATAAATTTACTTGCCATTATTTAGTTTGACCTTATATCTTATTATACCGACTGCCATTTTCTGTTTTAATACCGAATGGTTGCGTAGATAATACTGAATACAGATATCTCTAGATACATCTTTATTTAATGAGTTAGTATTTAAATACTTTAATGGTCAATATTTTATTTAAAGAATGACAGTGCAAATCTAATAATTGGTAAATAGCCGTGATTAAAAAAACGTGACTAGGAGAGTTAAGGTTTCGTTTTTAACATATAACTGGGGCTTGAGATAGAAATACAGATTAATAATATAAACACTGAATATTTAATGTTGAATTATGTCCAAAAGCTGATTTATTTACCGACCAGATTAATACAAGCCCAATGCGTTGTATAAGTATCAATATGAATTAAAACGTTACGTTAACGTTAACGTTGTTTTTAAATTATTTTTTTCGTGCATCATTCATTTATATTCAGACCGTATTGATATAAAGTATATTCTTCTTGTTGTCTATGAGACATCATATTTTGGTAAGGCGGATGATTGAAGATTATCTCCGATTATAAAAAAAAAAACAACCTACGCATTCATTGTCTTGCCAAAATGATTTAACCTTGCCCGAAGAGTAGAAAAGGCAATTTTGCGTTTTCTTAAACTGCTTCATAAGGTTATTGTTTTACAGAATTTATATATGTGGTTTAAAAACCTGCTTACAGCGAAGTATTCATTCGTTGTGTTATCGTAGATCAATCGTCTGGACCAATTGAACGTCTATTTTGAATCGTGAGTGATATTTTGGTTGTTTAATTTTACGGTTAGCAATGATATTTTTTGGGGATTGAGTTTTTACAGATTTTATCCCTTACTTATTGTTTGCTACATGTTACGTTGAAATGAAATAAACATATTTAAAAAATAATAGTTATCGTAACTCCAATGAGATAATATAAAATTCTCACTTTGGAAATATGTTTATTATTTTGTATATTCGCTAATAATAAGCAATACGGTAAAATTAAATTATTACCTTCTTTAGAATATAGTTGAAATTATTGTTATACTTTAATAATGTTGTATTGTATGTGTTTTAATCTAAACGAAAATTACTAACAATTATTAATATCCCGGGGTTGTATACGAGTGGTCAAAGTTGTTGGCTTCGTTTGCAGTGTTCACAGGTTCGATTCTCAGTACGGACATATTCATAAATTGATTTTTCAATCAGTGAATAGTCTTTTTTTCGACATTATGAATGTGTGTGATGTCTAAATTCCGTTCCTCCCATAAGAGCCTATACTTCTAACTTTTCCCTGGTAAAAGAAGAGCTTGAGCGGCTGAGTAGCGAACAGTTCTCGTAGATCAATTCATTAGACGGGTCCATATACTCTACATTAGGAGCGGATATGTTTTAAAAATATTCATTCCTTCTAAAATCACATGCAGGTACAATCATAATGCCATGTTATCCCCTTATAAAAGTCATGTTTCTGGCATCGGGATTGTCTGAAATATTGGGAAGCCTTAGATTTTTTTTTTTTTAAACCATGCTATTATTTGTCCATGTATTTTTGTGCCTTTAAGTCTCATATATTTGCTGTCTAGATACATTGGACGTTTGTATGTATGGTATAATTATTATTATCATGGCATAATCATATTTAGATTACCTCCACAGCAAACCGCGCATCGCTGACTTACAAAGCCTTTTGTCGTAATCGAATATCGTTCAATTTAAATACCCCCTTCTCCTCTTCCTTAAGTTGAATATTATATTTACTTCATCGACGTTCAAATTATTCATATACGAACGACGTTTCCATGGTGACACTTGATCGCCCCAACTTTATTGGACCCCCATGGGACACGAGCCTAAAAATATTACATTTGAATTATGATTAAGGTCTTATAATAACGTATAGAAAAAGAAAGCTATGATAAATCATCAATTGGTCAACTTACGAAAAAAATGTAATATTCCATTGTGCATGTATTATAACAATTAAATCTATTCGAAGGTTAGTGGGACCATTGATCTGGCAATATTACAAAAAAATACATACGCCCCCGTCATTAGACAAAAGAAAACTAACGGAGAAAAACAAATAATTTGATATTCGGATCACAAACTGTGATTTCAACGATGCTATCGAAAACCAAAACAATAACGTATGGTTGATTTGTCAGAATTAATTAATGAATTAGATTCTTGTCAACTCGGGTGCCTATAATCACAGAGGAGCAAAATAAATGGCCAGAGTTTAAATCTATTTTTGGTCAGAGTAAAAATATCATACGGTCAGATTTTATAACCATTTTGTTTGGGTTAGGTTTTTTTTTAAATTTCATTTAAATTATGACTATTTTATATAAATTCTGATCATTCATTTTTTATTGTGCCCTGTGTACACTGACCGATATATTATGACCATTTAATATAAATTCTGATTAATGTATTAAAATTCAGACCGGTTAAATACGAGCCGAATCACAGAGGGTTGTCTACGAACAATAGTTCTGAGTTCACTGGTGATTTACCTTTGTACTTTTAACATTATAATTTCATTTGTAAACATACCCAATTTGTAAACGGCTATATGTAAAAGATAAAGCTTTGTGTCGCTAATTAATATGACAGAGCTTAACTCAAAAAATGTATTTTTGTAGTTTGGCCTTTGTGGTTCCCGAATTATGACAAACTCGAGTGGTTGTTCTGAAGATGTTAAAATTTGTATTTTGTTGAAATCGGTGCGTAACGTAAAAAACTGTCAATTTCATTCACCTTCAGTATTTGGAAACCACTAATATTTTTTTTTATTCAATTTTTGTTTAATTTTATTGACATTAAAAACTGTGAAATTGGGTCGACGATAATGATTTATTTATATCATGACACGATTTGCTGGGATATTGGCGAAACGTTAAAATGGCAATCGATACTTCGTTCGTATACTGTTTTTTTCATGTATTACGAAAACATAAATATTTTATGCTATTTGTTACATTTTGTCGTGATTATTTTTTATGTTATAGTTTTTTTTTTATTAGATTTTCTTTGATAATAAGAGTGAAAAAAAAATGCATCGTATTTACCCAACGATTGTGAGTCGAAGCGGAAATATCTCAAACGAGATACCAGGATGGCAGGATCGCGGGCGGAATTATTGTATTAGGGCGCACAGGAATCGCTCCTTGATATTATCGAGTGCTCGGATCTTTTCGTCCTCGCTTTTGTAAGAGCAATTTGTATGCCGGCAGCGTGCGCACGTTCCCGCCACATTTGCATTTGGATTTTTTCTTCGGCAAACCTAAATGTGACGGTGAACGTTTCCACGACCAGAAATTTTTGCTATTTCATAATATGGAACTATCTTGCTGTGTCGGAAAACGTCTTGCAGTTAAAGTTAAATATCCTACAAGACTTGTAGAAAACCTTAGAATCCTTTGTGTTCTTCCATAAGTATTATAATACTATGTGTCCATCATACTTCCACATTTTTTAAGGGATGTTAGACGGCATTTCCCTTTACCATGATTACATCGCATTACGTGATGTGGCTCAAAATATGTCCAATATAAAATCCTAAAATCAGTATTGTTAAACATGGAAATAGAGTTCAATCTATTGATAAAAGTGATATGTTCTGAAACTAACTCAGTTCAAGATCATCCGTGCACTTGAATCCCCGAAGATACCGAAAGGCGAAACCCGGATCGTTAGTGACAAAACTTGTGTGAATGTACATAATTTGAACGATTCAAATTTAATATTGAAATTCCACCCAGTACCTTCAGTCAAAATCTTAAATAAGGTATGGTATTACAAAATAGGGCAACTTTAAAGATAACGTTAAATTTTACTGGTTATGAAATTAGAAAAGATTGACAGAACGTTGTTTTACTATCACGTAGCTGAGAATGAAAAATAACGTTGTCAAAACAAAAACAAAAACACATTTTTTTTGTAAATATAGTTGTTTGACCTTCAGATCTTTAATCATCTACGTAACTTGAGATGTCCCATATTGATACGCGGACTTATATCGTTATCTGCTTCGGTGGCAATTGTTCCGCGACCGCGGTCTTTATCAGCCACCCGAATTACCATAATGAAAACGATATATCTTTACGACGCCCCAAAACACATCGCATTCCTTCGTGGGGGAGGTATTAATGAGCAAGGAATGGTGCGCCATTTACTGAACATAAATACGGTACGACTTCACGGGTTGCACGTACAATCTCAGGGGTCGAACTAGGAGGGGTGGGGTTGTAGTTCTTAGAAAAACTTTCCTTTGTCAACGGAATCGATACATATTTGATCATAATTCTGTAACTTACGGTGACTTATTTTTTCATCTTTTCACATGCATGGCTAGAAATATTGGATATACAAAGAAAAAATTTCATGTTCAATGGTCTCTTTTTGAGCTCTCATTCTAGATTTATTCTATTGGTTATCCGGCTATATTTTGAGAGGTGTTGATAGATCTGCGGTAATAATAAATATGTTTAAGGAAAGAGAAAAATAAGCTTTATCTACGGATGACAATGCCGGTAAATGCCTATAATTCCGTTGAAACATTTATCGATGATTTTAAGATTTTTCATTGGTATTATTGGTAAGTTATAACAGCCATGATATAATAAATATCATAGTATTCATAGTAAAAAACAATGAGGGCAATGAACTGGATGGATATACCATTAACACTCACTATTAAAATTTTACTAAAACTCTAAACAAACTAATTTTTAATACAATTTTAAAGGTAAGATAGTATATATATTATTCTTCTTCTTTACGTCATATTTCGTCAAACTTAAGGCAACATTTTAGAAAACCTATTTAAATTATAGTAAATTTGAATCGTTCAAATTATGTACACTCCCACAAATTTTGTCACTAACGACAAGGGTTTCGCCTTTCGGCATCTTCAGGCGTTCAAGTGTACGGATGAACTTGAACTGACGCTTAGTAAATTAATGTTTCGCGTTTATATAATAAATAAATGTATCACTGAGTATAAAGCCATTGCTGGATAAACTCAAAGAAATGCCCAAAGATTTGAGTAGTGAGTGGTTTTAAGAATTATATTTATTTGTTTGTCGGCAAAGGTTGTATGATTATATTTATATAGGGTATAGAAGTGGAGATCCCGGTAGGTTTAATATTTCATTTAAAATCGGAAGGCTATGCAGCTGTGCCCTATTGATTTCTAAAATTTCCTGGAAAAAAAGCTTATGACTGTCCGTATTTGGGTGTAACATTTTTATCCCTTGTTCCTGATTGAACACGTGTCCTTCCGAAATTAAGTGATTAGCAAAAGTAGACGTGTCATTTTTCAGTCTAAAGGCTGCCATATGTTCTAATACTCTGATGTTTAATGTCCTTTCTGTTTTGCCGATATAAAAATTTGTACAACAAGAGCATTGTAATCTAATTTAATATTGAAATTCCACCAAGCACCTTCAGTCGAAATCTTAAATTAAGTTATAGTAAATAATATACTAAATATAGTTACGCGATATTGCTTAACTTTTGTCTCTGTTGCCGGTAAATGAAAACGTTGATAAATTTGCAATCCCTAGTCATCTGTACTTACCTTTGTTCTCTTCATACCGCTAAATTTGGCTTAATCGATACATTTTGCTTGCTTTACGGATTATTTTGTTTTATCGTTATTTCGTGGAAACGAAAAGGTTTGCCAGAGGCCTGTGTTGTCTCATATCGGACGCTCGAAGTTTGCGTAGCCATAATAAATTTCGAACCTTAAAAGTCAAGACCTAATATAGGTCCGAAATTCTGCTAGCGGAAACTGAAATTGTTATGTGGTTTTGAACACATTGTTTTACGTTCATCGCTTTTCTATCAATCGGGTGTTGCTTTAAAATATGCATCACGTTACTTTTACTCTTGTCGCAGTGCAAAAGAATTAATTTCTATAACTTCTTCAATTGCTTACATGCTGTTTGATTCAAACTGGGTCTGCAAAAATTGTCCATTCAAAAAATTATTTCTTTCAGTTAATTTTCACGCACAGGCTTATAACAGTTTAATTACCGCTACAAATCAGCAAGTTTCTTAATTTTTAGTAAAATGAATGGTTTCAGGTGGATATTTGTATAAACATAAACAACATTAAAATTCTAAAAATAATTTATGAATTTTAAATTCAAATTTAAAATTTCTAAATAACCACGCCAAAGTAAAAATAATTATAAACTTTTACTGTGTGAAGTATTCAAATTAATGTTGGATGGACATAGTAGTTAAATTTAATTTATCTACAACCAAATAAATTCTTTATCGTGCGATATATTCGTATGCAGTGAAAATCATTTTTATAAAAAACTCGATGAATTTTTTTTAAGTCACTCGAAATTAACCCGAGGAGAATTGACATCACAAACACCCACGTCAAATTTTAATTGAAAAAAAATATGTCATTGACTTTACCGGGAATCAAATCCAGACCCGCCTGACCGGTAGGGCAAACTAACCAACTAGATCACAGCGGGCGACAATGCTTTTCCCAGAGAATTCATCCAGGTGATCTGGGGATGATATACATCGTATTTATACGAACATTTATTTTTAACGACATACTGAAATTGCCAGTAACATTACTTTTGTTATTGTGATTTCATGTGAGTCAGCTAGGATTGTATATCCGGATATAGTGATAGTGAAGTTTCGCTAAATCGCGTAGTGGCCTGAATGTAGGACGGAGGTCAGGCGTCATTGGCTATAACCATTCATTACTTGGGGTAGGCTGGGGAGATATTGGGAGGCAGTTCAGCCAATTTTCTGGGGGTAGTCGTTTCTGTGGGTATTTTGTCATGTGTGTTCAGTGCAGCCCTATCGTAATATTGTTAAATAATATTTTTATTTAAGTGTAAAATTAGTACATTCAATGTCTGAGTAAATATTTATTAACCGTTTTCACTTAAAGAATATTCCTGACTGGTGTCTTTCATCGTTTACAGAGACAAGAGCTCTTGCTGTATTTCTCTTTCTTCTCTTGTATTTTGATCGTTTCCTTTTTTATATTTTTTCCCTCTTATTTTCTTCTTCTTTCCCTTCTTCAGTGCCTGTTTGATCCTTGGTTGTAGTCAGTGTCCTTTTCATCTATCGTTAACCAGGCAGGTAATATAGGGAGTGGTGGAAGTAAGTGGGGTTTAAGGAGATTTGAGCAAAAGAAAATTCATTGTTAATCGTATTTATTGAAATTGCAAAAGAACCAGAACTTAAACTTATTTTTGCTTTCCGAAAATAACAAAAAGCATTTATTATCGTTACGCTAGTTCAGTAGCATACATACGTGTATATATCACCCAGGAAAAAACACCTTTCTATGATATGGAACCGAAATTTTCTGAAGACTAGGCAAAGCTGAACTCTGTTACAGAGGCTGACGAAGTTATAAGTAAAGCTGGTTTTAATTATTATTAGAGGTGTAAGCAAAACAAAATATGAGCTTAAGAAAATAAAAAGTGATGGGAGTTCGCCCAGAGGAAGAAGGGTGACACCCAACACGGGGTATCCCCTTTCAAAATCGCTTGAGATATTATGAGCTTCGGAAATTGGAATAATCAACGAACAATGTTTTCGAAACACGAGTATTCGCTCACAGAAAGACGGAATAGCATAATTTATATGTTTGATTTGACGATAGGTGATGTTTGTTTTAATACACTTGTTTAAATAATTTATCTGACTTATTTTTTATGATTCTCCTTGTATTCGGAAATTTATGGTGATATTAAAAATGCATTTAAAGGCCTACAAATGACTTCATATGGCAAATTATTATATGAATAGTAAGTAGCCTTACGTCACTGATTTAAATTTATCACACTCCTAGTACTCCTTAAAGTAATACATATGGCTTCCACGATCCATATGACTAGCGATTCTATTCTGAAATGGGTGATACAAAGTTTCATTGAAATTGATAATAGTGCCGTGCAAATTGATTCCATTATTAAATCCCCGTTACTTTTCCGTTCATCTCGGACGTCCGAAAGCGTCGACACATTTTCTGACTCACTTATCGCGCTCTTTATGTATTTATGTATTGAACCCCGAGTCTCTATATTGCGTGCGGGCAAGGGGTGGTAGAGGATATCAGAGGGACGAAATGTTATCTGTTCTCCTGCGAGCATCGCCCTTTTTATTGACTATCCTTGTAAACGTGGCTATTTTTTTCCCTTTCGAAAACACCTACATATGTTTAAGTTTAGTTTCTATACTTTCGTGCGTATATATAACGCCACGATGTTTTTATCGAGACGGAAATAGTAATCCTGTTACACAACACACATTTAATACACGATAAAATAATTACGTAGAATGTTTAATATTATTGATTGCTAAAGTGAACAGATACTAGGTATTATAGTTTTATTAGTCATCTTTATTTATTATTATTTTTAAAGGTCCCTTTACATTTTAAATTCTGAAGGTGATTTTAACATTTAATTATAACAATGACTGCTAACCCCACCCCATACACGGAACGGGCACAGTGTTCCTCTAGAGCAGCCATACTCAACCTGCGGCCCAGTAAGCTCTTACCAAATCGTGGATTTTAAATTCCTCGGTGAGCTAAAAAAAGGAGTTTCGGAGTTTCAGAGATATCTGGGGAAAAAGTATACCAAATCGTGGATTTCAAATTCCTCGAAAAAAAAGGAGTATACCATAAATATGTTGCGGCCCACGTAGAGAAGCAAATATCGGAATGCGGCCCGGAGAAAAAAAAGGTTGAGTATGACTGCTCTAGAGACATTTTCACCGTAAATGGTACGGATATATGTAAAAATAGTTATACTTAAACAAAGAGCAGAGCCGTTAGGAATCCACAAAAAAAAAAACACTAGTACATCCCACCGGGTCAGTACTACTACCAAATTCGCACGGTTAGGTCTGTCGTTGCACTAGTGTTTATCGGTGTAATTTGATGGAAAAAATGTACCATAATATATGAGAAATTTGTAGCACGGCATCAATGTTGACGTATTTTATTGAGCTGTTAAAAGGTAGTAATCTTCTACGTACGGAATTTAACTACTGAAGTGATTAAAGTGAAATATATACCAATAGACGTTACCGAGTCGACACACTCGAAGACTCACTGTGAAGATCGATTCCTGTAATCTTTTTCTTCTACTTTTATCAAATTTAAAAAACAGATTTTGAAGATAGCGATTTACAACTAGTCGGTTCCTGATATCATGAACTGTTTGAAAACTGATGGTGATTGAACAGCTGTATTGCAGTCATCATTTGTTGAGTTTTACACAAAGAGTCCATTTGTTCCTCATATGAATCGTAAATGCTTAACAGTCAAATGTTGTAAACGATCGCATAACCAGTTGTTAGGCAGTTCACATTTTGAGTCATTTATACTTTTCAATTGTATTTGCGCTTCTCTTCATAGGCTCCGTAATATCTAATTTGTATGAAATATAATTCTTATAATATTCCTTGATTATATGATAGTATAACCAAGGAAACAAAAAGGTACTAATCTAAAATTTTATATGAAATGCGACAACACTTATGAAAATTGTCTGAAATTTGCCGCTCGTTTTATCTTGTTGCCTTTATCGCATTTTTTATAGGCCCAATAAAAGTAAATGACACTGAAACATCTTTCGATTAAACTTCTCTATATTATATTATAATAAATGCAAAAAATGGTGGCATTGAGTATTGGCCGAAGACTGCGTTGGTCTTTTTATTATTCAATGTTATATTTTGGGAAATCGTCCTCAGACTGGACTTGAAAAGGAAATGGAAAAAGGTTCTATCAGAATAAATACAGGAAAGGCCAGCCCGTACCAGGTCATAAATGCCTGGAAAATTATGGAATAATTCGAGAAAAAGAAGGCGCCAGATAGTCCTAGAGTGTTCGCGATAGTTTAGATACATTCTATGTTATTTCTACTATTTTCGTTTAGTATATTGAAAAATATCGTGATAAGAAAACGTAAATTTTATATTGGCTATACCTTATACTTATATGTACGTATACAATATTAGTGTGCACACTACCAGCGCTGTGCGGGTATGTACAGCTTTTTAAAAATCAAAACTATTGTATTGTCGCAGTGTCGTGTATATTTATATATATTTTAACCTATGTCCGATCCCAATGTGGAGCATATGGTCTCCTGATGTAGGTATCCCAACAGATTTTTTTTACGAAAACTGTTTCTCAGTTGTTCAGCCTCTCTTTTTCGAAGAGAGTAAGGGATATAAGGATAGGACTACAGCAGAACTATGGTGGAATCCGGATAGAATACCAATTTTACAACAGATTTACCAATGCTCAATCTCGATTTTCAGAAATGTAGAGATTACAATATGTTTGTGAGACAAACATTATTTTCCGTGCAGCAGTTTTTGTTAGAATGGCTGACAATATCACTGATAACAGTGCGAAACAGAAATTTCAAATAAAGCGAAGTATATGCGAATTTCTAGATGATAACTTAAGTCTTGATACCGAAGAAAAAGCATTGCCGATCCACTCATCCATTGGTTATCATTCTTTGGAGATGTTTTCATGATTTTTCTCGCGATTATATTTTTCAATGTAAATTTACTGGTGCCAGTAGAGTATTTCCCATGAATTGTTTGAATATTCATAAAGCAATTACGTTCGTGCTTCTTTCGAATCGATAACATATTTTTTTGTTAATTATTTAAGTCCATATGTATGAATGAATGAATAATGAAAACCGCACTGTGATGTAACATTTTTCTATTCGAAAAAAAATGTAAAACTCGACTATTAAATTGTTTGCCCACTGGGAGCACTAAGGCTCGTAAAACTCTTAAATTTAGCTTTAGCCGGACTATTAAGCACGACGCTACTCCAGTGTGGACACTGAAAGCCCTTTATGGCGCTAAAGCAGATGCTACCAACATTTTTAATTTCATTTTTCTCTAACTATTATATATTCCAATCCACCTAATATTCTCAACATTTTATTTTACTCCCACTTAGTAACGTGACAAAAATTTGAAAACTTTTCCTTTGTATTCTTTCTATATACTGTATATATCTTATGGGTTCAAAGAGAAACATTTCTTTGTGTTTTAACGAAACTACAGTGTATTGATATTTGCTTAGAGACCAACGATGAAAACCCAGACAGTTTTGGTAGCATACAACTTATTTAACTTTTTTAATAACTCTAGAAGATTTATTCAGATTTTATATTTTTAATTGTGATAACACAAATTTCTTAAAACAAATATTTCAAACATCGTTATTACATATTTTTTTAATGGCCAGTGAAAATCGCACTAATGGACGAATAAAAAAATATCGATAATAAATATTAAATGTATGGTTTAAAAATATCAATAAGCACAAGAGAATCATTTTCATAAATACTTATAATAATGTAATATTTTCTTTGAATTAAAATATTACCTTAATAAGGCTAGCTCATCAATATTAAAATCCGTGCATCAAAATCGGATTTTCTGATTGCAGAAAAAGTTAACTCGTTGGAAGAATAGTTATTAATTACTTGTACAGAAATTTCTCATATTTGTCAAGAATATTGTTAGATTCAAAGTGTGTTTATCTATTAGGTATATTTTAATTTATTTCGATACCGAAAGTACCAGCACATATTTTGCATTTTCTTCACAGGTTTTTCGGTTGACTTAATGTTTTGATAACTTATTGCAATCCCTCCTAATTCAGGCATACTATCTTCGTTCCATTAATTTCATTCGTTTGTTTTGTTGCTAATAAATACATTGTGATGGATTAATTAAGATAACTCTTTACGTGCCGATGGGAATGCCGTGCGATGGTTGTATATATCGGTGACCATAATAATGTTTATGTCATTTGATGCGGGTTACTAGCGGAATAGTTGGGACAAATTATTGTGTATCAGCCTTTGGCGAACCGCTCGCCGAAAATAATTCTGCCTGCTATGAACTAATCCTCGTACAAAACCAAGTCACGTGTGTTTGACACACAACTCTTGTGCCCTTTGTATTCCAAGTTACGTGTTTGTTTGCGTATGAAACGTCAGTGGGCCTAAACATTTTTTGCATATAAATGTGATAACGTTTCACGTGGCGAATTTAGTGAACGAACAATAAATGCATTGTTTGTCTTATTGAAACAATTCGCACTTTTCGTAAAATAATGTTGTTAGCCATTGTCCTGAAATCGGGGTGTGGACACTGTTTGATGAATTAATACGTTTCATATTGTTTACTTTAAATACCCAAGTGTAAAGACAATAAGCCGCCTGTGTGGTCGAGTGGTCAATGCCGTTGGCTACCGCTACGGAGGTCACGGGTTCGAATCCCAGTACGGGCAGTTTTATAAATTGATTTTTCAATCGATTTATGAATTTCTGTTCAAAGGCATGGATGTATGTGGTGTCTTGAATTCCCCCCTCCCACCCATCCTATCATATGAACGGGACGTATCGAAAGCGATTAGCTAACCACTAGTCCTGTCCTAGCCCTATCCTTCTATTTCTACTCTCTTTAAAAAAAGAGAGGTTGAGCAACTGATTAACAAGCAGTTCTCGTAGAAACACTTCTGTTGAGATAAACTCCATTAGGAGTCCATATGCTCCACATTGGGAGCGAACATGGTAAAAAAAAGACAATACATTTAAACAAAAAAAAAATGTATCATACATAATCATATACAATTTTTAATTAAAATCGCTTAAATCGTTTTTGTTAAATGTAACAAAGGTATTTTTTTTACCTTTGCTTAATATTTAATTTTCAATAGTTGAAAATAATCACAATTTGCAAGCATTATACATTACATTGTTCTTCGTCGGTTCTAGCCCGGTGATCAATGCTGTCGGGGTTTCGTTGTAGGGTTGTTGGCTCGAATGTTAACTTTCATATTGTCTAGATTTTTCAAGCGATTTATAAATTTGGCTCCAAATATGTTCTGTATCTGTGGTGTTGTCATACATCTTTTTCTACCCAATATCCAATTCTGAAAAAAAAATGCAATTCTTCTCAGAGTTTGTATGTTGTCATCATATTTCCGGCGCAAATGAATATCAACATCACTTTTAAGATAATTTAAGATTTCGACTGAAGTGCTCGGTGGCATTTCAATATTAAATTTGAATCGTTCAAATTATGTGCATTCACACAGATTTTGTCACTAACAACCCGGTTCAAGTTCATCCGTGCACTTGAACGCCTGAAGATGCCGAAAGACGAAACCCGGGTCGTTAGTGACAAAATCTGTGTGAATGTACATAAATTGAACGATATAAATCACTTTTAAGGTGTAAACCTAATCCGTATTTCTTGGACGATTTTTTTTTTTTTTACTGAACAATGACGGCGATGCTTGTGCGATAGAATTGTAGAATTGATAGAAAAATATTTCCGAACGTTTATTTTTCTGCCCTATAGTTGTCGGTGACCACTTTTTGGCCATCTCTGATTAACGTGATTGGAAGCTCTCGTTTAAAACGGATTGTTTTGTTTGAATGGGGCTACACACACTCAACCGAGTATGAATTTGCATTTCGAGAACATTCTAACACTTTGCGGCTCTGTTGCATTTAAATAAGGTTCTCACGCATAAACTACGTATGCGGCAGGCACGTAAATTCATTTTAAACATGCGTTTTTCCACCATCGATTGATTAATCTACACTCTTTGGTCACAATATTTATAAATTACTAAACACCCATTCATTAACATTATATTGTGATTTAATACATTATTATCAATAGAATGTACGGACAACGGTGTCTGTTGTTTCATTTGGACGTCCGTCCTATTTGGTTGCAGTGTCCACGGGTTTGAATCTCCATAATGACGATTATATGAATTGATTTTCAATGGATTGTGGGCTTATGTTAATCAAATTGTATGGGTGAATGTGATGTTCACATTCTCTGCCACCCTTTCAATCCTGAAAATCTGGGCGTAGCGAGAGCAAATAGCTAACAACTTGTCGCTTCCTAGTGCCCATACTTGTATCCATTTATTTATAAAATGAGCGACTGAATAACAACCACTTCTCTTAAAAAACTTGACTAATATGTTTCATCAAGAGTCCTATATTAAATTCTGCTAATCGAGAGCAGATTTAAACCTTTAAAACGAGAAAAAATAATATGTTAAAAATAACATATAAAAAATGTTTAGTTATTCGATTATTTTCAATAAGCTAATGATATTATTTGACAGGTTTTTTAAAACTACAAAAAAATATTTTTTATCTCTATTTTAATAATTTACGTTCCGATTTTTCGTGGCTTTTTAACGCTACGTAATTTTTAGTACCTCGTAAAGTTGACAGTGCCTTAAATTTGAAGGTTTTACTTTGCTACATTATTTTAATATAATACATTGAAATCCATCATCAACCGACGATAAACTTACATACTAAGCCAGTGTCTTAGTGTTTGTTATACGTTGAATATTATTATTAATATGTGTAACGAAAATTTTTATTATGATGCAGTAAAACTTTTCGTGTTGTCTAAATAAATAATAAACGTTCCACTATGTTTGCAAAGCAATGTTAATATTTTCTTCTAAAGAAGTTTTATGGCTTCTCCTTTAACAGTTTTGAAGTTAATTAATTAATTCATTTATCATTTAAATAATCTATGCCCTCTTAATATTTTTTACCTATTATGTTTGAATATTTAAAAAAATCGTGTATTTCATCTACCATGCCGAGATCTTAAATGATAAACGGAAAATCAAAATATTATCACATGATGTATAGGTATAGCGCAGTGGTTCCCAAATTGGTTCCTACGGACCCCCAGGGGGTCCGCGAAAGATTAAATACAAAAAATATTCCTGAAATATTTTTATTACATATTATGAAAGTTAAAATATGTAAATAAAATTGTAGCGATTTTTAAGTCGTCATGAATAACATATAAATATGATACATAAAAAAAAACATGTAATGACAAGCATCCAACCGTGTAATCAAGACGACTGCGAGTTCTGTTTTGTACGTGATGTGAAGTACATTCAACAAATGTTTCTAGTTTTTAACAAACGAGTAATATCATTTCAGATGAGGCCAATTCACAGGTCCATTACGAAATCACGAACAAGAGAACCCGGATGGAAATAAGTACTCGTGGGGACGAATGTTACTGACAAACATAGTCGAACATAAATAATCTAATATCAACCCATCAGGTTCACCCATCTCAATTAAATAACTGTATTTTAAAACAAAATGCTGCAATTTTAATAAATACTACTAAAATATCATTTTTTTAAATTTTATTTTTCCATCATCAATTAATTTAATTATTTCACTTAGAGGTCCATGGTCAGGGTTTTTGCTTTAAGAAGGGCTCCGTGAACAAAATTAGTTTGGGGACCACTGGTGTAGCGTATGGCTAAAGTTCTGGGACATTGTGCTGCGTGTAGGGTTGCATGCCTCCCGTTATTCGACAAGCAATATCCTAGTAATGCATTTGTGATTACCTCCTAACGGTCGATAGGCTCATTTCGTGATAGCTTTAACACATTTGGAGTTTTTATTTTTTTGCTGTACATATTGATAGTAGCGCGTAATCGAAGACTAAATGTGTAATTTAAGGTGTTCACTGTGAATGTTCGGTGGAACGGATTAATAAAAATAAAACACATTTTTGTACCAATTTCACATTTATTTAATATTACATGGATCGGTTTCGCACATTGTATTAAATACATGTGAAATTTTAACATCAAAGTCTTTTATATTTTTGAATAAATTTTACTTTTTTCCCCTGAACTTAAACTACATAAAACTGTTTTAAAATTATTCAAATACTCCAAAACAGTTAACGACATTGCATTTCTAAATAAATTGTCTGTCAGACAACAATATATATCAAGAAAAAAGTAAACACCGCGTATTTTAAAATAAATACATTTTTAAAATTATCGATGTGGATAAATCACGAATCTGCCAAACACAATAGATACTGTGGTATTTTTACAATTTGATAAAAGTCTTTTCGTGTCTACCTGATCTGGTTTGAAAGGTAATGGGCGTTTTATTATTCGGGGCGTTCAGAAAACAACTAATGCTTCCCCGGCCTATCCATTTCGAACGAATGTAACACCTAATTCGAGTAAAAGGCTTACCTTACAAGTGATTCGCGCAATTTACGGCTTCTCGATGTAATATGTGTAAATAATTTATTTACAGAAAGGATCCAAATCTATAAAAGAACCCGTGGACCGAAATATTCGTCGTATTTATGTATTGAAATATTTTTTTACACATGACATTATACCCGCGCGAATTAAAACTGTACAGTATTTTTTATCGTTGTTTGAGTTTCATTATGCTTTTCACATTATTCCAAAAGTTATTATTTATATAATAGAACAAATTTTAATGCATTTAATACAAAATCAAATGTGATTTCTTTGTTACTAATTGGTGTAATTACCAATTTTGACACATGTTTCGGTTCTTTGAGATGCATCTTCAGACTTCAGCGGTAAAACATGTGTTATAATTAATATCACCATCAGCGGAGTAACAAAGTTATCAAACGTAGTTTTATAATAAAAATAAATATCCACAAAGTTACCGCTGAATCTTTCAATAAAATGTTTATACATTAATTCCATGAAATAAGTAATACAAGATTTTACAAATTAGTTTTTATGGTTCAATTATTATGGGCTTAAAGGAAAAGTGCTTCGTTAGGGGAAAATTATTGAATGCCTTGCTTACGAATTGGAAACGGTCTTACCAAGTATTGCGAACGACGACCCCCTCTTATTACATTTAATCTTGGTTTGGATTTTTTAAATAATATACATACATATATTTATGTACTGAATTCCGCGGTATTTTCTTTTAGTAAATTAGTAAATAAATCGTGTCATAAAGTGCATCACTTTTTTGATCATCTGATAAAAAATCAGCAGACTGGCCCAACGTTCTCTCTAATTTTTCTATTTTGTGTGCGGACCATCAACTTCTGTGAGCAGTAAATTTTCAGCCAAATAAAAAGTGTGGGCAAATATAAAAATTTGATGAAACAAACTTATTTTTACAATATTTCTTTCTATGTGCGGCCTTGTGCGGGGATGGAAAAATGTGTTTGGGCACATTTTTGGAGGTGTGCGCGTGTGCGCGCGCACACCTTAGCGGGAACATTGGACTGGCCGTATCATAAAAAAATATTAGTCTTGCTTTCTGTTACATTGTTAAAACAAGTAATTTATTAGTTATAATCATTAAAATATTTGGTGTGTTTCTTTACTTTCTTCACTTATTATTGATGCAAACAGAAAGACTTTAATTTCCTATTAGGTTCAATAACAAAGCAACACAAAATAATACCTTACGTATGTATTTTATCGCCACATTAAGCCTGATGATGCTTCACAAAATATCGAAACACATGTCACACCCAATTACATAACTGGTGTAATAATAAGGTGATTATTTTTATATTCATGATTATTTCTGATTTTTCGTATAGTTAAAGAACCGTTCGATGGTTTAAATAGTAATTGAAATTTACCCCGCCATTAAGAACCCTACTTTTACCATAAATATTCTGAGTGTATTTCGGTTATTTATCGCGACCTGCACACTTCACGGGCAACCCCTCGCGGTAACCACCTTAGAGGCGTGTAGAATACAATTTTTAAATCTTTTCGCGAGCGGAATTGTTAACGCTGAAATATTATAAATTGCCTGATATATATTTTTCTTACTGTCTCTTCGGGGCTCTTCCCCGACGGTATCGAATAAGTGAATTGCGCTTTTTCGGCTTGCACAAAAACCCAGAGACTGTCTGATTCTATGATTCATCTCGTTGAAAGTAAAATTTACGGCAATTCTTTCATGTCTTTATTGTCGACGACGAATTCAAATGCATTCCATTTTATAAAATGCACCCCATGTTTCTTTCGAATTGCCCTTTTGGCTTATTTATTTTCATTAAGGCTTATCCAAGATACTATATCATGCATTGCAGGGTAAAGATAGACTATACTTATGTATATATTATATGTATTTAGAATATTCTTACCGATGTGAAAATATATTTAGTTACTCAGTTGTACATGCTATCCGAGAATTATTTTATAAGAGGTTTTTACAGTTTTACTTTAAATGTAAAAGTAACAACACTGATAAATAAAAAAAATTCCTTTAGTAATAATTTTAACATATAATTCATTGAAAATAAAAAAATGTTTCAATTATTGTTGATAATGTTAATTAAATACCCACGTATATAGGATTGGAGTATGATTTCGTAAATACATTGAATTTTTTTTTGTCGTCAAATAAAATTGTAATTGACGAGCAAATATTTCACTAAATCACATATTTTTCATCATCTGAAATATGTCATGATCTTTTAATATTTAAATTCACGTTATTCATTTAAACTTTGATATTTTTCTGCCAGTAAAAGCTTGCGCACATATTTAGTGTTTCCATTGTTTGGGTTCTTTAAAATGCGTCCTGACCATTGTTTTTGTTTGCTAACGAACCTGTTTTCCGGCCCCGGGCGTCGCGAAATTTCCTTCAAATTTCTTTTATTCTTTTGTTAATTAAATGCCCACGAATTGAAAGATTTAATTGCATTCAGAAGTGCGGAAATAAAGCAAGAAATGTTAATTTCGTGGACGTCTTTCATCGCTCTCCTCTCGATGAGGGTTTCTTATGTAAACATTACGGGGTATTGTGTTGTCGCGGGATTTATTTTTTTGATTCATTTCGCTCTTAATCCAATTTAAATATTCTTTGGCCTGCGAAGAAATAAATCTCGATGCTTTGTGTACTCGCTTAAAATTCCTGTTTGCAGATTCGACGGCTAATTCTAAATAATTTGTTTCAAGAAGATATCCTCTCTTAAATCAGCTTTATATCGTTAGTCTTTATTTTTAAAATAAACCACTTATTTTCTAACTCAAATTCAATTAAAATCTTTTTTGAATACATTCGATTGGTTTATGATATTTTTTAAGTGATTTTAATGGCAATTTTATATAATATCATTTTTTTAAATTAAAATGATTTTTATTGTAAGTTCTACCTTTTTGCTACCTAAAATTTACTATCGTCATATGTTCTTTGAATGATAGATAATACACAAAGCTAAATGTGTTAGATCCGATTCTGTTCGGTTTATAACGCTGTCGGCAGAGCCTTAACGAAATCAATCTAAACTGCTTAGCCAAACTTCTGTCTAAGCCTACTTCAAATTTCTCACGGTTTGGTGGTCTTACGATAGGATTTACCTCAGTGTATTTCCCTTGGTAGATTTATATTAACATTGCTTTATATAAATATTATACATGCATACAAAATTTAGCTAGCAGTAGTTGAAACGTTATTATGCGTCTATTTTTTTCATTGAAAATTAAATGATAAACATATTCATTGAAACCTTTTGATAATTTTTTGTTAGTTATTATCATGATTTGTGAAAGATTTGTGATATAAGGTACATGCAGTGCTTTTGTTTCCATTTAACGCGGTGAAACGGCGTTCCGGCACCGTTTTAACGCAATTATTTATATTTCAAATCAAAATTCGTTATTTATTTTTTTTGCTTTAAAAACTGTTGATTTTTTTTCATGGAAACCTTTATGTTTGATCCTATATTAGGTCCATGTTCAAAAAGATACCAGGTCCATAGACAAACTCTGTGACCAGAACTAGGAGTCCAATGCTTCATATATTGTTTTGTTTTTTCCCAGCACCTTTTTCCAACAGTCGTAACCTTAGCGCAGTGGTCAACGTGGTTGGCTTTCGTGATGGATTTCGTGAGTTCGAATCACAGTAAGAAGCAAAGCGAGAACGGTTAGTAAACCACTAGTCCTGTCTTAACCATATCCTTACTCTGAAGCCAAATGCTTGACATTGGGAACGGACACGGATTAGAAAAAAATCTTGACAAGAAATGTGTTCCGGCACCTTTATTTCTTTAAAAAAAAGCACTGGGTTTATAAGGTTTATAGTAGTTCCATCATTGCAACTATTATATAATGCATTTTTTTTCTTTTTAAATAGCCACATTTATCGATTGTGAGATTGTCTTTTCTTTCTTGTTTATATAGAATATAACTAAACTCGCTGATTCAAACATAGTATCAGTAGTACACATCTTCCACGTATCTTGATAGTTGCATTTTTAACAATCTAAGTCGGTTTGTATCATAAGGTATTTATTGGCAAGACTTATCTGGATAAAAAGTGATGTAGCAGAATATGTAAGCCGTAATGTCCAGTATTAAACATTGTATGAAAAACATAATTACACAATTATCTTGTTACATGTTCGCACTTATCTTAGATTATCTTGCCAGCATTGTTTGCTTGCATTTACGTCATTGATATAACGCGATGCTTCAAGAAATATTCCAGAAGATGTAACATTAATTTTGAGTAGCATTTATTGTACCGATGCGTGCATTCACCAAAATCATCTTTTTGTTTTCAGGAAAATTAACGATGTTTTCGGTTAAGATGGAATACAATTTTTCAAAAATACATACCGTGAATCATATAAAAATCATTATTTATATCAGTCCATAATATTCAGTGTTAAATTATATCAATTAATTTAACTTAGTCCAAGTATTCATTATTCAATCATGAAAAGTTTTTCTTTTTTAATGATAATGTATGTATAATATTATTTTTCCGGCAATCCATCTTCTGTGTGCCTCACAGTAGAAGTCTGCACGGGTCCGGGCCGGGCCCGGGTAAGGAATTTATTTATTCAGAAAAATGTTTCAAGACTGTTTGTGTCATAAGTCAGCCATGATGATTTTAATTATGACCAGTTCTATAGAGAATCGTCAATTGTTTTAAATTTGTAAAAAAAACGGGTTTATTCTCTGAGGAGTACAAATCTGGGCTTCGGGTCGAGTTCGGGTAACCAGTGTGGTATTAAACTCGCGCCCGGGCCGGGCCTGAGTCTTTCAGGCTCGAACCGGGTAATTTTGTAAAATTTCGGCCCGTGCAGACCACTACCTCACAGTGACAGCTTATATTATTGCGAACGATCGCTCTGGAATAGTATTTATTATCAATGTCTTAAGAATCATCTGACGTTTTCAACATATTAAACGCTGGCAGAATATTGGCCAGCAGAAACGGTTGATAAATAATACACAGCGCCTATACATCAGTGTTGCGAAGTTCGCCGCTTGTATGAGATGAGAGCTTTGTGATTTATCAGGCCGCCCGCAGTTTGACCACTTTGCACTCCTTTGCTCTCAAACCAGTCGACAGAGCCGGTGCCGTTACTTGACCGGTTTGTTGAATTTCCTGCCAGACAGAGGGTCTTGTAGTAAATGCATCGGAATTCAGCGAACTGGAATATTTTTATGTATGCAAGTATTTTTGTATGCCTTTTGGAAGGGCCGAAATGGTATCATACATTTATATCGACTGTGTGGAAAGGAAAAAGGACGTAACCCACAGTTTTATCATAACTGTTTTTTTTATTTATTATCACAATGTATCAAACTCGATACACGTTCTATCAAAAGGATGAAAGCTGCAAACGCCGAATTAGTATCTAAATTTAGCATTTAATTTTGAAAAAGATGACCTTGTAAAATCTTAAAACCAAGAAAAAAGACTGAAATAAAGTTTTTTCGTAGACAATTTCTTTAATTAATATTAGATTATGTCAATTAAACACCAGTTTAGAAGTCTCCGTACACTTCAAGGTTGTGTATAATTCATAATTTGCATATGGTCCAAAATCATCAAAACATGTTTTTTGCGCCTCCTGTAAAATTTTATATGTGTGTGTTACGTCCTTTTTCCTTTCCACAGTCGATATCAAATTGGTACAATTTTACACTGAGTGCTTATTATTGTTTTGTTTAGTATATTTTCTATAAGTCTGATAATGTTGTGTGTTATTCGCGGAGTATTGCGTCAATTCACAAGTAAATGATGCCAAGCTCGCATCAACTATCAAAAAAAAAAAAAAATTGATATCAAAACGGTTTTTATGAGACATAATTCACAACTATATTGCTTATAAACCTGACGAAAAGGAACAATTAACAATTATTATTTATACAAGATAGTAATTAAAGATTTCATCTGAAGTTGCTTGGTGGAATTTTCATTTTAAATTTGAATCGTTTAAATTTTGTACATTCGCATTAGTTTTGTCAATAACGACCCGGGTTACACCTTTCGGTATCTTCAGGCGTTCAAGTGCACGGATGAACTTGAACTGACGCTTGGTAGATAATTGTATATTTACTAATTCTACATAGTGTTATAATTAATAACAGTTCTTTTTACACATGTTTATATTAACAATAATAAAACATGAATGACAGGTTCAGCAATCCTATGATATATAATATTATTATGTAGTTTAAGACTATTTTAATATATTTGAATTAAAGATTCGTTACAGTTTTTTTCTCCGGATAAGCATTGCTAAATTGTAACACGTTTTTTATAAATTATATGAGTCGGGCAAATATCATGTGCATACAAAAATCCTATGTGAAAAAGTGCAGACTTTTAAAACGAGGTGTAGAATTTATGCTGAGTTTTCTGAATTAATTGCCGCCACATGATGGTTTTTCATTACGCCATTACAACTACGAAATATCGTAGTGTTTCCCTCAACACGGTTGTATTACACAGTAGGTATTTTTTTTCATTACGCCTACATTCTGTATTAAGGCACTTTGCCTTGTGAAAGCCAACAATTCCGGCGGAGCTCGTATCGCGTTCATACGTCAGCCGCCCCCAGCGGAAGGCGAGCTATACAATTTTATCGAATTTAATATTTTCCCCTTTGAATTTTCTTTCTCGGAACGGCCTTTTAGGCTGGCAATGCTTACGGCTCTCCTTAAGAAATTGTTTCGAGTCGTTGTAGGTATTTGAAAATGTCGTATATATCACGCGGGGGGATTAAATACGTTCGAATTGTGTTCCCTTTCACGACTCTTAAATAATAACATTGAATACGAATGATTATTTTGCAAACGAAATTCTCGTACATGCACCAAAATTATAATGTGGTTTTGTAAACGTTTGAATAGTAGGTATAATCACCGTGGATACATGATTAGAAGATTTAAAAAAAAATCTACTTGCGGTTTCATAATAGGGCTTGTCGTTTTTCAAAAACCGGTTTTTTGGCAAAATTTTGTGACATGCTAAAACCGGCTTTTCAACTTCGTAACCGGTTGTGCCGAATTTTCCATAAGCGAGTCAATAAACAAAAGGACAGAAAATTTGGATATTTTATTTGATGGCTTAAAGACCATATGCCCCACATCCATTACCCAGCGAAAGGGTATTTTCGATATCAGGAAATTTTGTTACAAAACGATCAGTGGACGCTTTGTGTTTTCTTAAATCATATAAGTAATACCAAATAGTTTATTGTTGTGTATTATTATGTATATAAATAAACAACATAAAAAATAAACATTTTCTCTCGTATTTTAATTGAATATTCATTTTTTTGTAAAACTTCGAATATCGGATAAAACCGGTTTTCGAACGTTATTGACATTCGAAAACCGTTTTTTTCAAAAGTCGGTTTTTTATAAGCACTTATATGTACTTAACTAAACGTATTCTTCTCAATTAAGTACAACTAGCTGTAAGCCCGTTGACCTCAACGGGGGGATTTTTGTTGCATTTTTAAGAAGTCAGAAAATTATAAACCTATTTATTGAATAAGCCAGAAATTCTAAAAATAAAATAAATATATCTCGGGGCATATATCGCTAGCATGCCCTGTAGTATTTAAATTGTAAATTATTTAATTTTTGGAATAATGTTGAGTTTGCTAACAATTATTTTTCCTATTAGCAGAAATATACCTCGTAAATTACCTAATTTTCGGAATAATGTTTAAGTTTGCTGACAATTTTTTTCGTAGTGACAGAAATTTCGTAAAATATTAAATCTTTGGAATAATGTTCAAGTTTGCTAACAATCATTTTTCATAGTAGCATAAATCGACCTCGGCGCATATATCGACAGCCCTGCAGTTTTAAATTGTAAATTACTTAATTTTTGAAATAATGTTTAAGTTTTTAATAATCATTTTTCACATGCAAAATGGTATAAATTAATTGCACATTTTATCAAAACAAAATTATCAAAATGTTGACTGATTCTCCAAACAGAAATTGTTTTTTTTAAATATATATAATGATTTTTACTGAAGTTATTTTATTACACATTATGCTTTCGCCAACAACTAACTATACCACATATGTACCTAGATTAAAAACAAATCTTGAAATAATTGCGTCCTTTATTTATTTTTTGAAAAACATATTTCGCTAGTCAATCGGATTTTGTTATTTTGGTAGCATTTATTTTCATACGATCAAGATGTACTGTGATTTAAAAAGAAAGTTTTCAAAAAAAAAATTGTTATAAACCCAAAAAAAAACGCTCTAGGCTAGATTCGAACCAGCTTCCTACAGGCTACCAGCCGGGCGCTCTATCAAACTATTTCGCTTACTTTATTTATATTAGTATTTGAGCATAAATTTACCTTGTCCAAAGCATAGACTCGTTTACTCGTTATTTAAAACAAAAGATACAAAACTTTTAAATTATCGGGATAAATTCTAAATACCCTCTGTTAAAAAGTAAAATATTTAATAGCCGTCAGCATACATATGCCACACATGGAATATTTGCATTTAACTGTCGAAACTATATTATGTAAAATATACCACATTCATTATTTGACAGGTGTCATATTGATTCCATTTTTGAATTTTGAATACAAACAATCGAAGTCAGTTTGTGAATCACAAATATCGTTCCATTTTCAAATTTTAATTTATATACACTATTTTTATCGCCTTGATAATTATGACGTTAGCTCAGTTGATAGAGAGCTCGACTGGTAATCCAGAGATCTGAGTTCGATCCACGATCGCGGCGTTTTTTTGTATGAGAAATTTCACTGATTTGATTTGTTTCGTCAAATAATAAACCAGTGTATTGGGAAAATATGTCTTTAGTATGAATAAAAATATTGCGTCAGCGGAGCTGGTGAGGAGGGTGGGGGAAGGGGCAGGGGGAGGGGAAATCGCGGACAATCATGCAATCATTCGGACATTATCGAGTATTAATATATAGATACTTATAATATTAGTTATACTTTATTACATCAACTTGATACGATATAAACAAGTCAATATCATATTCGACATAGGTACATATTGAAAAAATATATTGCATTTTGAATTTTTTTGACAATTACAAGTTATACTTAACTCCTAATAAGTGATAAAAAAAGAATATGTTTTTGATTGATTTGGGGTGATGTATAATGGCATTTCAGTTTATTAATTAATATTAAAATATTCTTTAAAAAGGATCAAATATTTATATTCGATATAGAAAGATACAGCGTTGTCAACAGTTAAAAACTTTATTTATGTATGATTGAATGATGATTTTTTGAATATATAAAATTGATTAAGCTTTTAGTCCTAGTGGGTGTAAGCGTGAAAGTTCTTTTGAATCTCCTTGAATGAATGCAAATAACATTAGCAATCTAATGTTATTTGCATTCATTTTCCATCGTTGCTGACAGAAGGGCATAGTCGCTGGAGAGGTAAGCAATCCACAGTGAAGCCAGTTCACTTGGGCACCACATGCATTTATATGCATATTATATATACTTACCTGTATACTAAACCCATAACATTCTTACATACAATACATAAATAAGTAAACCGAGGAGTCGTTTTCATGATGTTATGGTTCGTGTTACATAAATTATATTTTTTTACCAGTACATGGGGGGGGGGGGGGTATCGAGTAGAACCGTTCTTGATCTAAAACGATTCTTAGGTATTGTCTCGTCAGAATATTGAAGGTTCTAACCTTTTGTTGGGTTGTCATGTTTGCCTACCTTGGTGTAAAATTTAAGTCATCGAATAAAGCAAATTATTTTATCATAAATATTTAAAAATGAATCTTAACATTAGTATAGATGATGTGATTCTTTAATATTTACTTTGCATCACTTTCGTATGGTATGAAAACTACACTGAATCCCAACGAAATGTGAAAATGTCCGTGATGTAAATAATATTGTTGTGTACTTATTTTCTATGACGTTTATAAAAAGTCTATATTCTTAAACAAAACTTAGTTACATGCGAGAGAATTGGTGCAGTCTGATAAATAAATAAGACACGCGAGCGTCGTCGTCATAAAGTCGCCGACGTTTGGGGCTCGAGGAGAGGCATGAAAATCTACTAAATTTTCACCTCCTCGGCGAAGGGTCTCCGTGCCTAAGTAACGGAAGGCAATCGAAATGGCTTCGGACAGCTGCTACTCAGCGCTCAATTTGCCGCCCTCGAATCGACTGCCGCCGTGAATGCAGTGAAAGAATTATCCAAAAATTTTATTGGGTGTTTTATTTTTTCGAATAAAGCGATTAGTACGAATTCAAAAATACTCAAAATTACTCTAAATGGAAACAAACGTTTTTCAATCAATTTATCGATTTGTGTCCAAGCTTTTTTTACCCATGAGCGCATGGCCTCCTAATGGAGGTACCTCAACTGATTTTTTCTACGAAAACTGTTTGTTACTCAGTCGCTCAACCTCTCTTATATAAAGAGAGTAGTAGGGATAGAAGGATAAGGCTAGGATAGGACTAGTGGTAAACCAATGTCTCTCGCTATATCCAGTTGTTGAAGGATGGGAAAGGGTGGAAGGGAATTTTTAGATATCACAAACATCCATGCTTTCGAACAGAAATTTTATGAATCGATTGAAAAATCAATTTATAAAACAGCCCGTACTGAAATTCGCACCCGTAACCTCGTAACCGAAGCCAACGACGTTGAAAATTCGACCACGCAGGCGGCTTAGTATTCGAGTATATTCGAAAACTATTATATTTTATTATTTGATGTTCGAATATTTTGAATCCCATGTCCCTTATTTATAATTAAAATTTTACTAATTGAATAGCCATACATAGCAATGTATGTAATCCACTTTATTTATAGTTCTCCGCTCACAGCTCACTTAAATTTCGTATAAATACACACATATTTTACACGGATGGCGGTTTGTCATTTTTTAATTTACGCCAACTTTATTATTTAAATGAAATCAAGCACGTAAATTTCAAAAAGTAATCAACAAAAATATTTGATTTAAGATTTGAAAAATAGTTATAAACTCGAAATATCTAGTATTGAGCTTACATTTTTATTCACCTAAAATGTGTGTTGGCGTTTACAAGTATTCACAGCAAGTAGTTGGGGCTAGCTGGATAGGGTAAGTGACCTAAAGGCGCCTCAAAAGTCGTTTTGATAAGATAACTAAATTCTCGGGAAATTCTTGACAGCGCGCCACAAAGGACTGATAAATTTGTTTCTTAGTAGCAGAAGTACGGGGTACAAAAATGTGTTGAATAAAATGGTGACATTGGGGTTTTATAACTTACAACAAAGAAAAGAATTGCACACTGCTTCATAATTATTATAATATACAATATTATTGATGTATTATTTTACACTCGAATGCAAGAAAGCTTTTTTTAAAGGAGTGCTTAGGAATAAGAGGGAAATTTAGACAAGCTCCATAACTTCTTTATAGTTTCATTATTAATAGCCATATGTGCACATATACATATTAACTTATTTTCATTTTTAAGTAGTTTATTCGTTCCATATTTAAGGTATTTAAAAAAATAAACACCTTTGTACTAATTCTATATTTATTTCATTACATGTATTACTGTGTATTCTTATCAGTTAAAAATGCTCGTCATAGAGGAAACCGGGCGTGATCATCTTAAAAAACAGTGGAATAAATACAAAAAAAGTGTTTAATAATGCCTTTCCACCAACTATATAATGTGGATTAGGGATTCCAATTATTCGTCATTATCAACTATTCGAATATCGAATAGTAAAAATGAAACTATCCGGATGTATTCGGATAGTTTTTAGGATATACATGCATTATATGTTTATACTAAAATATTACATTAAATAGTACCTATATTAAAAACGAGCTCATTTGCAACAGTCATTTATTCAAATTTCAAAAATGCATATTTTAAAAATAGTAGTGCATTAAATGTTTCATATTTTAAATTTGTTTTTAAGTTAGTTTTTAATTGTTCCTCCCGTTGAAAATACCCGTTTAGTAGCAGTTGATGTTGGCTTTATTGTTAGAAGTGCTTTAAACAACACGTCTAACTTTTCTGTTATTTTTTTTATTGATCCAAAGATATCACATACAAAATATTTAAAATTTGTAGCTGCATCGGATTACAGTATTTCTTTTATGAATCAAATTAAGGCATTTAAGGTTTTTTATAGGCCCGAATTCGAGCCGATTCGTCAAAAACAAGTAATTTGATAAGATATTGATAACACCCGAGTTGGGTTAAGGCAAAAACATCACTAGCTGGGAATTCATAATTATTCTTTAAATGTGGAGAAATTGTGATGTGATCTTTCGTAGATTTTGTAACATATTTCATAAAAATTATAACGAATACTGTTCGGATATTTCCCCAAATAGCCAAATATCGAATAGTTGAAAAATTGCCAAATTTATCCGGATATCGAATATCCGGATTGGAATCCCTAATGTGGACAAATTATAAGTGATTTAAAAGATACCTATATAAGAATTTTTGTTAAACCCTGGTGTAAAATAAATAATTGGATGCTAGAATTATTGTTTAGTCAATGGTTTTTCTAATATATTTAAAAACATTATATTTTTATCAATGCTTATTAAGATAATAACTAAAAATCTCCGGCAGAGTTGTAAAGAATTGTCAGTATTCTATAAGAAACTTTGGCACATTTAGTTGTGTTACGTAACAGTACATACAACCAGAAAACCTCATATTCTTCGACATCCAATAAATAACATTTAATACCATTGCGGTCGATCTGGGAGTTTGTTTGGTTCGTTCGTAGTATAACGAATTTACCTTCGTCCTGAAATATGTTGAAACACAATAACAATCCTCAACCCCCCCCCCCCCAACGCCCAGTATTTGCCATTCTGAGCATTCAGATAATTTGACCCAAATAAATCGTGAATAGTTGCGTACAGTTTTGAAAACAATCAATTACTGCCGAGTCCGTTTAACATGCCGCCCACGTTTGCATGAACCCTGTCACGGATTGTTACTTATTTACATGTAGCACCGGACGAGAGCCTCACCTAACCTTTTCTTTCTAAATGTGAATGTTTGATGTTAACTTGTGTTTCGTACCTACTCAACATGATAGGTCTAATAGTTGTACAGTTTATTATTAATAAATACTTTATAATATGAGATTTGAACATTTTTTTACTTAATATTTTTCTGCCGTTCCGATAATTATGTGCTGGTTGTTAATTTTAACAAAACCCCCCCCCCCGACTCTGACTCTACAGCCCTGCTATTTAAAATACGAACGAAAAAAATTGCGCCATTGCAGAAGTATCCAAATTTTGTCTTATGTTCTTGAATACGTTTATCACGATCTTGTTTTATACAATTTTTGAGGTGGACTTGAATTATTTTTTCTCCTAAGGTGTAGAACTATCCTGCCAATGGGCATGCCACTGAGGAGAGCTATTGCAGTGTTTAACAATATTGCTTCAGATTTTGGCATATTCCACGAGGATGTGAGTGAGTTCCGACGAATACTATTTTTTTTAAAATGTATTAAAGTAGAATTTGTCGGAGCTTACTCGGTTGATTTCCTTGCCAATTTTTAATAATTATTTTGTTTTCCTGCTTCTAATAAATTTGTAATTATTAATTCTTTTGCAGTTTTCATGTAAATAAATACATAATTTAAATACTTAGGACTTCACAAACCCGATCGGCAGTAGTTAAACATTTTTTTCGCAATATCATTATTCCGTTTAAATATCGCTGTTTTATAATTTTCTCGATAAAAATATGTCTTTCATTGCATATATATAATAAGTGTTGTCTAAAATTGTCTAATTTTACGCATTGTTAATACTTTAAAATAAAGTAGAGCTCGTATTCAAGCGCATGAAAATAACAGTCATTGAATATTGCGATAATAATTTTGACATGAATATTGCGTGTTTTTCAACTTTCAACTTCAAATATTTTTGAAACGGTGTGCGTGGGAGCTATTTTCATTCATCTTGTTTTCCGTCCGCATTTTTAGTTCATTTGATGGGGATCGATAAAAGTAAGTCCAAGGTTATCAAAATACTCCTTGAACGTGAAATAGCCGTCATGTGTGGTTATTTATTTCAATATTGATCTGCGAATTCTTTTACGTGAAACTCCTAATGTTTTCTACGAATTCTTTTTAAAAATTAACCACTATAATTACAGTCAAATATCATTTCGTTAAAAATATTTCTGATTTGTGTATTTAGATTTGAATTTGGTTACAGTAAAATAAAATCGTAAAAAAATAAATGTGTATATACAATATATTATCATCCCATCTCTATGCGAAATATAATAAATTTGAAGCAATATAGAGCAAGCTAAAATAAAATCCATATCGATAGAATGAGGATTTATTGCATTCTATCTATGTATATTATGTGCTGGTTTATAAACAAACAAATTTTCATTGAAACAATTCAATGCCGATTTTAATATAATATTTTTTAATGTGAAACTCCAAACTAGAATTTTTAAGTCTAATACGTGTGTTACCGACACATCTGAATATACATATGTAGTGTCGTAGTGAAAATAATTCACGGGGCTTAAAACATATTTGAAATTTTCAACAAAGAAAATATACATTTGTACTCATTCCACGTTTATTTAAAAATATCAGGACCGGTTTCGCTCATAACGAGTATTTCATGATCTTTTTAAATACAAGTCAAACTGTCGTCACTAGTCAACCTAGTCACCACTTTGGCATTTTTGTAATTACATGTTAGTGTTATAATTTTTTTTAATTTGAGTCCTTTTAGTGTAACTTATTCATAATTCGTACTGTTATTCGTAAATTGTTTTCAATACCAATTGTTTTTATTTATTTTTATTTCATTTTGTTTCATCTTGTTTTTTATGAATAACACTTATTTCTTTTTAGTTGATAATGCTCATCACGAAACCGGTCCTGATCTTGCTAAATAAAAGTGGAGTAGTACAAAGAAATATTGTGTGTGTTTTTTTTAATATATATTTTTTAATGCCTTTCTACCAAGTATTGACAGTGAACACCATAAAAGTGTATGAAACTGCCCTTGGTTCATTCAGTGGAAACAAAGAAGCATGATTTTAAATTGTTTATTATTTCGAAAAAGTGTGAAATGGGTTGATTACTATGTTATCTATCGTAATTTTTATAGCGAATTTCTACGAAAATGAAGTATATTTTCATCATGCAATTTGTTAGACATCAGTAGAAAAATTAATTAACAGCTATAATACAAATCAAAGTATAGCATAACTGTTGGAACAGTTTATTCCTCGCCGTGTTTTATTTTCACCGGAAATATCGATTATTTAAAAGCAGAGTTGTAAATTTCTAGTAGAATTTTCTATTCTTGTCGAATGTAAGCGGGGAGGTGGCTAGTAATTTTCTATAATACATCTGTCGATTCGATAACGGTAAACGGTAGCGTATCTATGTACAATGGAGACTATAACAAAAATACCGCCGCATCTTTTCCCTTCAGCCACGCGGAATGTGTCAGAGAAATTATTGACTTGTCAAAGAGGCTCTTTGTTTTTATCCGGCTCATAGGTTGTCCATGTCTTTAGCGACCAAAATAGACCGTGTTTTACGTGTCCGACTTTACCATTTTTACAGTATCGCATAGCAATTCAAAAACATCTTCACGTTATGTGTAATAGAAATTTGATCCTTTATCTTAATATTACAGACCAAACATATTTCTTCTATAACAAAATAAAAGTAACATCTTTTACGTGATGAGGATACGAAGTATGATAAATGTAATTGGATCCACAACCATGCGATTATTCTTACATCCATCCGCCTGAATTCCGTGTGGCAGAATGATATATACATTAATGTGATAATTGTCTTTATGATGACTGTTTGTTTTTAATTGTTATTTCTTTTAACATAATTGATTTATAAACACGCGGGCAAAATAAAATATCTTTTTCGCACATATAGATTCTTGAGAATTTTTTTAAGTATCTTCATAATGAACGATATAATACGAACACGGTATAAGAAAATTGTGCACAGTCAATAGCTAAATTTAATTAAAGACGTAGATAATGGTATTATGTATATGTTTTCGCTCTTACTTTTACATATTTTTACATATTACGACCATAATAATCTTATCAGTTGACAATGCTCGTAATGAGCGAAACCGGTCCTGACCTTTGAAATAAAGTGGAATAAAGTACAAAGGAATATTGTGTTTTTATTAACATAATAATCTTCTTTCATTTTGTAATTGAATGTAAATAATAGCTTAGTAATACAATTATTAATCTTTGAGTCACCATTTTTAAACTGCAGTTAAAAAACCATATCAATGAATCATTTTACTTATATGGTACATTTACAAATATTAAGTTTCATACGTAAATAAAAACAAAAGTACTTTGGCCATGTTGTTTAAAGACATAGAACCTATCTCTTATTTCACTCTGTACAGTTAACTTACTTTAACCGTTATTTTCACGGGAATCTTTGGAACAGAGCCCGTGTAGAGAGAGAGAGAATCGGGTGTATTTTTGTTTATTACAATTGTTATAACATCTAAAATCTTCTGAAGTCCGCGATAATGTTGCGATGTGTCGGTGGGCCAAGCGTAGATAGATAGATATTCGTAGCATATCCATTCAACTCGTAACGGCAAGGCAATATCTGCATAATACGGCTGTTCGTTTGCGCATATCTGTTTGTGCGAAGTGCATATTATGCTCATAGGTGGATGTAAAGCTTATTGCCACTGTGGTTATTGCCCATAGCAGTTACGTTTAGTTAACGGCTGAAATATTATTATTAACATTGTGTGCTTTTGACATCGCAATTGCCAAACATTTGTCAAATCTGCAAGTATGTGCACATTGACGACGAACATAATTAGAATTTATAGAGCTGTATGGTTAATATTCTGATTTATAGTGTATAATTTAAATCATTTACATTATTTTGTAATATTTTATATTTATTTTATACACATTTATTTCTTTATGCATATTTTTATCTCTCCTTAGCTCCGATTTACTAAAACCATCCAGGAGAGCAATTGAATGAACAGCGTTATCAAAAATAATGATATAAGTACAAAAGATTTATTAAAATATTAACATGAGTTAATCATCTTTGATCGACCAAAATCGATTTATATCCCCTGCCTTTCTTAGAACAGGGTGATAGTTGCCTCTAGTTAGTGTCTTCACTTGGTCACTCCAGCACGTTCTTCATCGTCTTTTGCTTGAATTTAATCTCTTATTAATTAACAGCTACAAAGAACTTCGAGTTAAACGCTTTTTTTCTATGTCATTTAGTTGTTAATCAATTATATGTATGATATTTTCATTTCTAAAGTAGATCGCTCGAAAATCACATTAAAAAAACAGTGTTTATAATAAGTAACCATTTAAATACCTAAGTATCATTTTAAACTTACTGGAAACTTTATTGGTGGGTAAGTAAAATATAATCTATATAGTACCGACATTGCCTTCATAATAATTATTTTAAACCACTTGGTCATGCATTTTTTTGCAAATCTGAAATTGATTTGCACCTGACAGTTTCCGTAAACAACTGCTAGTGAATAATCGTCCACTTTTTATCCACATAATGCTGCATTTGCGGCCGTTTTTTTTCCCCACCGTAATATCGCAGCCTGAAACTGGCAGAAACAATTTAATATTGCGTAAAAACATGCGATGGATGTTTCCCATCCATTTCAAAGCAATAACATAGATTATGTACGTACTGCAGTTGGGTAGATATTGTTCGATCAGCAATTTGTGTTGCAGAAACATTGGTCGTTTGTTATTCCGCACTGTAAAGCACAGTTTCTACTATTTCCTGGATTCAGCCAATGTAAACAAAACCGCGTACAGATTTTCACAATTTTGTTGTTACTGTTGAAAACAACAAACTATTCAGTGTTGACCATGGGAACCGCCTTTGAGTTGTTGGCAGTGGTTGTTTCATAAGGACTGGAAAAAAATGTTTTTAACATTTATGTATTAAAAAAGGATGACGCGTAAAAGCTAAATATGCGTACTGTCTCAATCATTCTGTCAATATAGCAATACTAATAATCGATGTGGAATATTTTTATGTTGACAGAACTATGTTTTTTCATTAACAGATGTATGTGTTTGTTACTAATTCATATATATTACATGAAACGGTTTTTTTTATTTTTCCAAAGTTATGGTTTGCACACAAATCTCTGTTTTTTTTGTATTCATTTATAACGGATATCATACTACTAATAAATATCGACATATTTAGTTCTACATTTTTTTATAAAATGAGTATAGCTAACAAAAAAATTAAATAACTTTGATTATTCCACGTATTTAAACCATCGAAAATATGAGTATAGCTATTTCGGAGTGCGCCATCGTCAGAACTATGGATAAACTTGCATATACTCAGCTATACAACATATACAGCAGATACAAAAATTGCTATATCAAAATCAATTAAACCTCTCTAGGCAATTTATTTATCCTAACGTTATCCAAGAGAACCGCTTCGTTAGATTAATTAACTATCTGGGGAGAACTAGTGAAACAATCCACCAGGAAATTAAGAATTTGGTTAATGTGGCATTTAAAGTTAATTATAATTTAGGAACGCATCTTAAAAATAGTAAAGAGTATATCCACGTTTATTCATAGTTCTGACGATAACGCACGTCGAAATAGCTTTAAACTAATTTTATAAAAAAACTGTAGAACTGAATATGTTGATATTTTTTATTTTATTTAAATTTTATTTTGGATTTTTTTATGTGTGGGAATAACAATATGCTCATTTTCTATTACCGATTAAATTGATGTTTCGTTCAATGTTATTTTTCATAGCGCTGAAAAAAAACATTTTACATAGCAAAAACATCTCTCCACGCCGACGCCGAGAGCACTTATAATTTTTGAATAGAATCTTTTTATTATTACGAACCATGCAACGAAACCTCAAAGTACACTTCCTCTCAGCGCGCTGAAAAACCCGAAAACCTTTTGTTCGGTAACAAAGCCTCAAAAGCTTAAGATTTTTAATATCAAGCACGTGTTCTTTGTGCCGTATGTTCGATCGATTTCATTTTTCGCACTCCGGTGTTGCTGCATATTTTTAGATCTAACAATTTGTCTTTATTTATAACCGCATAAAGGAGCCCAATCTCTGTAGAAGAGCGTATTTATAAGGTAGTACAGTGAAACCTCGATTTTACGTTTTCCAAGGGATCCTGGAAAAAAAACGGAAATTGCGGGAAACGGTGAATGCGGGAAAGCTTCAAATAATAATAAACAAGTAAAATCTTAAAAAAACATTTATTTATTAGTTACTTGTACATACTGTCCTTTATGCTAGTTTGTTTCTTTGTTGTTTGGCACTTTAATCGGAACAAAGACGCCTCAAACTCGCGTACTTTTCTAAGAGCGGATTCATCGATTTCTTTGGAATAGAAAAATAATTTTATTTTTTCGAAGGCCAATAATGCTTGTGTAAATTTCGGAATAGGTTCGGTATTATGGTCTTCGCCATCTTCTTCTTCACTGCTGTCATTAGTTGCATCACATAATGACTCGATTGTTTCAACGCCACAGGTAGCTAGCTCACTGTCACTGTAAAGCACTGGTACAATTTGGAGGGTAATAAACTACCTTGATGTTCTTAAGAAATGAAGTATCTCGAGGATGGGCGGCACAATTGTCTATAAATAGTAGTATTTTACGCCCCTGAGCACTAATTGAGGAATCGAAATTCCTCAAGAAAGCCATAAAAATATCGGTGTTCATCCATGCCTTCTTGTTGGCGTGGTATTTTACGGGAAGTGTTTTTATATTCTTAAAACATCGAGGTTTCAGCGATTTTCCTTCTTCTTCTCAGCTGAGTTTTAGTTTTCTTTATGGGTGGCGGCATTTTAGTTTCAATTTGGAAAAAAAATATGATACGAGATGTGAGGCAATATTGAACGCAACTGACTTGTACGAATCCAGCTACGCGACCAAAAAGTTTGTATGTACAGGAATAATTATTATCATGAATTTTAAACAATTCTACATTTGCATCATAAACAATAATACGCGTGTGGTGGATTTCAACCCAAAAAAAATAGCACAAGCGTCCAATGCGTCTAACATGTACAGTGCATTCCAACGTGTCTAGACATAACACCTGCACTCGGCTGTGTCAAACTTACTTGCTGATTGATATATGGAGAAATATGCAATAAAAACGGACAATCGGGATAATATTTGTGACGGGACCAAAATATTTAGACGGTTTATCGAGGAAATCGGTAAATCGGGGAACGGTCAATGCGGGATTATTTAACATTGTTCTTATGGGAGTTTGACGGGACTATAAAAAATAAACGGTCCAGCCGGGAAAACGTATTATGCGAGAACGGTTGATCGAGGTTCCACTGTATTATAATATATTTTGGTTTTGAACCCTCTGTGAGCGTTGTGACCGGCGGAGATGGGCCGCTTGCTTGACCAGATATGAGGCTGACATTGCACTGTGGGAGTTTTAGTATTCCAAAAGTTTTTTTCATTTCGAATGTATCTGTTCGTAAACGGGCGATCCAGACAGTCAATATTTAATTATAATGTGGGTTGAATTAATTTATACTCGCTTAAAACTACAACTAAATATTTATGTTGGCTGCGGAAAATCACAAATTGCTAAACTACATTATGTTAAGTAATTTACTATTTTTTATCTTCAGTCAAGAATTTCGTAATTTCAGCCATTAAAAAATGCACGAATATAAAGCAATAGCAATTCAACTATTATATAAACTAACATATATGTTTTTTTTATAAATAAAACGAGCGTTAAACAAAAAAAATGGAAGATAGTTCCATTACAATGGACTATTGTTTTGTGTTTATGTGTATCATATGGCCTCTTAATGGAGGTATCTAAACATAAGTTTTTCTTCAAGAATTGTTCGTTACTTAGTCGCTAAACCTTTCTTTTTCAAAGAGAGTAGTATGGATAGAAGAATATGGCAGGGCAGTACTAGTGTTTTGCTAATCACTTGCTATATCTCATTATTTTAAGATTCTAATGAGGGAATTTCAAGGGACAAACATCCATGCCTTTAAACAGATATCGACATACCTACAAAAGAACCTCTAGAACAGCGATTTCCAAACTGGGAGGCGTGGACTATTGCGCAAACAGTTTAAAATATGTATTTACTCTTTAAAACGTATCTTTATTATATTATAAAGTAAATAATGGGTAGGTACGAAGATAATTTTTTTTCAAAGGGAGGCGTAGTAACATAAAGTTTAGAAACCACTGCTTTACATTACACCAAATTTTCTTGAATCAAATTTCAGAATATATTATCTACTTTGACGATTTTTTACGATTTGATTCTCTTTAAATGTAGAGGGGTCCCTACACTTTTTTGTAATTATCTATCTACAAACAAATGAAAATGGGCAAGGGGAATTTTGGAAATGGGCGACTCGTATATATTTATTGTATAAATTTGTAAAAAAGTCTTGGTGAAACACCACGATGTTATTTCATCTTTGTAACATTCACTCATCTCTAAGTAAATAAATATCCTTGGATATATTTATATATTTTTCGGTGTTTCGTCCTGACGTCAATGTTGTGATTCCACTGTGCGACCGCGAAGGAAGCGGCGGCTGACCGGACTTCTGGCTTGATAAACTGTTTGCTGTTTACCAAATTGCTCGGTTCGCCCGCAAGATTGATGATCTAAATTTTCTATTGGCAGAATTCCTCCGCCTTTGCTAGGCGAGCTTATCTGTTGGACAGAAACTTTATCATAGCCGTGTCAAAATTTTATATTATCGCTGCAATATTTTCGGCAGGTTTGTTTGACACATAAAAAAAATAAAATTCGTGCTCGCGTTATATATGTCCATTAATTTTATTAATAATCGTGTCATGTGTAATCAGTCACTATCATCACAAAAAACATTCATATATTTCCAATGAAGATAGAAATATTTTGCGACCTAATGATACAAAGAATTAACCGATTAATTACTTAACTATTGCTAAACGTTCAAGGTATAAGAGGTCAGAAAACTGGTTTTGAATTGGCCTTAATTTTTTAGTCATTAAATCTACGTGTTAATAGCGATAGTTATATATAATTTTCTATTGAATAAGAGAAACTAATTAGAAGAAAGAGCTCGCACATATAAAAGCAGTGGCCAAATATAAATCTCGTTTTTTTTACCATGTCCGCTCCCAATTTGGTGCATACGGACTCCCAATAGAGTTTTTCTTCACATAAAAGTTTCTACGAGAATTTATTGTTATTCAGTTGCTCAACCCCTTCTTTTTCAATGAGAGTAGGGAAAGAAGGATGTGGCTGGGACAGGATTGGTGGTTAATTAATCGTTCTCGCTACGCCCCGTTATTTTGGATATGATGGGTGGGAGGGGGGAATTTAAGACATCACATATGTATGTACATTCATGCCTTCGAACAGTTAATATTCGAATTCATAAAAACCCGTGACCTCCGTGTTCTAAGCCGGCCGAAACTGTCACGAAGAGAAATATTCAGTTATCTGTATTTTTTTTATGAATAGTTTCGATGAATTCTGCTGTAAATTAGTAAAAAAAACAGTTTTATTTTATATCAATTTAACTGTTAATAATGATGTTATTAATGACTATTTTACCATATTCATTCAACGCATAATATTCTTATTTATTGATTTGGCATTTACTTGGTAGAACTCCATTTTAATAGGGTAAAATATCAAGGTATTTCAGTTCTACAGTTTTTAAAAAGTTAAAGGTTTATAGCTATTTCGGCTTACGCCATCGTCAGAACTAAGATAGTTCTGACGATGGCGTAAGCCGAAATAGCTATAAACCTTTAACTTTTTAAAAACTGTAGAACTGAAATACCTTGATATTTTACCCTATCATAATATTCTTCTTTAAGCAATGCTTCCACATGTCAAAATATATATATATTTGCATGTGTCTCGAGTCGTGTCATTATATGAATACATTTTGATTTTAAAACTCTAACCGCCATTGACTTAGTTTGTTGTCGCTTATGCTTTGCGATGCAGCTTTCAACTTGTGTAAGCTTTAATTAATAAGACTATTGTTGTGCGCAAACAAGTCTTGTTTCCTTGACTAAATGTTGTCCTACTCGCTAGGCGAACCCCCTTCGGCTAGTTTATTATTATTGCACTTGTATAATTGTAACTAAGCAACGCATTAGATGTTTACTCAACGCATAGCATTAAACTTTTGCCATAATGTCTCAACTCCCTGCAAATTAATTTCATAACGAGTTTCAGAAATATTAACATAGTTAATCTAGTTATAGTCTTGTATCAAGATAGTTTAAAACCGTCTTGAAAATGTGAATACATGCACTATTATATTATTCAGCATATATTGTTATTGATAAAAATTGAGATATTTCTTAACGGAAAACTTCGTTTGTTACTACTAGGGTATCCAATCCCGGGATCCCGGGATTGGGATTAGTTCACCGAGGAATTTGAAATCCTCGATTCCCTATACTTTTTCCTCAGACTATCTGCAAACCTTTTTTTTTTTTTTTTTAAGCTCACCGAGGAATTAATTTGAAATCGCCGATTTGGTAAACTTTTTCCCAGGATTGTCACAAAACCTCGTTTTTTTTTTTAGCTCACCGAGGGATTTGAAATCGCCAAATTTGCCAATTTCGTCTCACTTTTCGGGATTTACTCAAAATTTCTCAATCCCGAAATCCCGGGATCGCGACCATGTCAATCCCGGGATTTCGGGATCAGAAAATTGAACGGGATCCCGAATCCTGGGATTGGATGCCCTAGTTACTACGTATTTTTGATAAATTTCTCGTTTTGTTTGAAGTTGAACACATGTATTTGTACGCAATTATCTTTACCGTTTTACACTATATGTACAAGTTTTTTTAGAGCAATTTTTAAGATTATAATCAACAAATTTTTAATAACTGAGTGAAACTCCCTATGTTTACCGGAATAGATAGCGTATTGTTTACGTAACTTAAAATATGATCAGTTCTTTTCTAAGCCAATATGACTTGATAGGATGCTATCATTTCGAGTGCATCATGTCATTGACTGCCTAGATATCATTAAAGGCAAACATAAATTATATAGTAGCAACAATAATGGAAAACCTTTTAACACTAAAATCTTATGTTATTTTGTAAGAATATACCTACCATTGTCTTTCGTTCTTACCCCTATAAATTACAATGTGTTAAAAATAAACTGTTATCGTTGGCTTATCTTCACATTCGTATATTTTAATCCTTGACTGTTCCGTTCATAATTTGATATATATTTATAGCATAGTAATGTCGGAATATGACAAAAATAAATATTATTAAACAAATACATCTTGTGAACCTCTTCCATAAGTTTTAATCAAAAAGTCTCTTGCCGCAATCCCTCATCCGAGTTCTCGAGAGGAAAACTTTGCTGCTCTCCTACTAAATTATTCCGTTGATTCAGAAACGGGAAGCACGGTAGCTAAGTTTGTACTACTTAACTATAGCTACTCAAATTATTGTTCTCGTTGAAGTCTATGTACGCAGGCACAATTTACCTGTAGCCTATTGCTCATGAATTTCGTGCTACCGGAATACATCTCTATCCCCTTTGACGATTGCGTCGAGACTTTTCCCAAATAACTTAATCTGTACGTATGATCAAAGCTAACCGTGAACTGTTTCAACAATATAGTAAAGTTTATAAACAGCCAATTTAATTGAGTATTTAAAATACTTTTGCCATAGGACAGTTTTTGAAACAAAAATATATTTAATACGAATCGATTTAATGATTTTGCTAAGACTATTCAACGTTATCAATTTATGTAATTACATTATTTATAAACCATTGACGCTAAGATTTTATATGTTAATATAAAACGTGGTTTTCTCAATAAAATATTTTCACTTTTTCGTTCAATAATATGAGAAGAAATTTGTGAATAAAAACCGGTGCCATCAAGTGAAACAATACATTATGGTGTATTCTTAATATAATGTAAGTTAAAAAGTAAATACTTAATGATTTTCGTAAAGATTAAGCTATTTTTAAGGTCAAAGCAATTATTGATTGGTTATTATATGATGTAGAAAGTTGAGAGGCGTTTAATGAGCTTTTTAAACGATACAAAAGTTATTGATGTTGATAATTGGTTATATAATGATTGATTTATATTAAATTTACTGACAATGTTACCTTATTAAACAAAAAAAATATCATATGGTATATGATATGCTATTTTCAATACTGAATTCGTCAATGACACTACCACACCCTTAAACTCCAATGGTATTGTTCTCTATTCTTTGTAATATTATATATTTAGTGTGTATTTCATCATCTTGATGGTGTAACTAACTGTATAGGATACCATCGGCAGAATAACGCCTTTTCCGTTGAGAAGTAGATCAAATCCCAGCAGGAATTAAATACTTTGTTCACATCAGTTCCTTACTCTTTTATAACTGCAGCTGGGATTGAATGCACCATCTCTGACAAAGCTTTCTTTCTTTGTGTCTACACTTCTAGTGCGCTGATGTTTTTCTGTTTGTGTTTGTTTGTAAGTAACCAACGCTGATGGAGATACAATGTTTTGTTTTATGTCCGTCGTCGTCTTGTCGAGGTTTTCCTTTTATTTCGTAGCTCGTGATTGAAGCAATCGTTGTGTGAAGCCGCGTAAGCACACGGCTTTTTTTATACACTCGTAGATAAAGACAATTTCTGGATTTGACGTTAATACTAACTACCTGAGTAAATTTTTGTTACATTTAATGGCAGGCTATTTTTTGTATACGCCCCGTACAAAAAAACTATTACACACCATGTGTTATAATGTATTATTATACTGGTAGTGTAATTGAGTTAAGTGTGAGATCTTTCAGAAGTGTGCCCAAATAAAATTTATCGCAACCAAACATCATACCGTTGTAATTGATTCTTAGTTTTGAATTATGTATAGGCCTACAAAACAAACAAACAACCTATAATTATTGGAATTGGTAAGTAAGTATCCAGCTATCAGTAATTTCATGGAAAATTGTGTATTAAATATAGGTTTGAAGTTCCCTCCCTTGCAAGTAATCATCAATGCAAACGGTTCGGTTCCTCCTTGGTAAAATCGTTCACATTTCAGTTCACGTTTAAATTTCGACTATGTTCAATCCTTTAAACGTTGATCGTCTTGGGGGTCACCGGTGACCGGCAAGGAAGATCTTGCTTTGAGTTGTTGTTCTTATACACCACACGAGGGGAAATGAACTGGGATTTTTTTTGTATCGGAAATTTTGGTGATCGGAAATATAATAAATAGCTACGTAAAAATGCATAAAAAAAATCTATACATTTTTATCAAATAATACAATGATTCATTTTACATTTAACTTGTTTGGCGATCATAGTGTTAAGTCTTAACACGCTGATCGTTGATGCATCAAATTCAACACCAGGATTATGTATAATATTTACGTTGACCGTCACTTAATCGGAAGATATCTCTCAAAAAAGTTGAATAAATGTTATATTTCGTTCCAAATTAAAATATATTTACCATACTATAATTTCCACTTAGTGAAAGCCGAACATAACGAAAATATTACAATTTTAATGAGGTGCAAATAATAGGCCATACGCCAAAAATAAATATATGTAAATTACCATGTATTGAATAGGATTTAAGTGTTTATGAAAATGTTTCTATGGAAAAACAATGTGCTATCTATCTTAGTTATCCCTTATCGACAGGCAGACAATGATAAAGCTTTTTATTTCCCATCTAAAGAATAGCATGTGTTTGTGCAACGATATTTCATTTACATAAATTGTAGTTTGTCTATTACCTTCAGCAGTCTACTCTAAGTAATTGAAGTCCTTCATTTTTTAATCTTTTAATGTATTTTCTTGTATGAATTAAAGTACCCCGAACAACATTTTCTAGAGGATCCATGCCTAGATAGCTTTTATTTTATTGTAAAAATAAACGCGCTCGCCATCCGAATTTTAACAAGGTAATAAACCTATTAATTATTGTCAAAAAAACTTTTTCTCATCGAATGTAATTTTGTAAATAATTCAATATCCACAACTTAATATTTAGAATAGTTACAAGAAGTAAGTTTTGATTTATGATAGGGAGTATTTTTTAATTTATAAGATAACCGCGTAACCAAATACAATATAAATCACTTCGCTTACAAAACAATCTTCGCTGACAAAAGGAATTTCTCAAAATTGTCTTGTCAATGAGCTAAATTCTTGTTGTTATTTTGTGTCGTTCTGTAGAGTTTCAGTTCTACTATGAAACTAAGAACTGTAACGTAGAAAACATTCCCTTTAATCTTGGAGGAAAAATGCCGCTACGAAAATATATTATGTAATGGTACATAATATGATTCGTTTTTTGTTTGTTCGAACAAAATCTTTCATGGATGCCATTTTTTTTTTTTTTGTAAAACACGTTTCCAATATCCTTACTTAATGTAATGTAAGTGTTATCGCAAATTTACCTAAAGCTGTAATAATGGTATTATTTTTCTGATATCATTTCAATCTAAACGTAATTTCTTGTGCAAATGTTTGCCTTGAACAAACTCGCCGCGCAATATTTTGCCTGCTTTTCATCGGCCGAATATAAATCTTCGAGCTTTTTCATATTTTATTCGGTAATGGTGTATTTTCGGATGGTTTCTCTTATTTCATTTCTGCGCTATCTCTTGTAATATGCCTTCGGTGACATTTTTTTAGGTTTTCTAGATAAAATTGATACTCTTCACGTATTACTTCATAATAGCCTTTTCATTTTCGAGATATTTCCTAGCGAATGTTTTCGTAATTGTCAGTTCTTGTCAATATACCATTAATTATAATATTGAGCATTTTTTGTTGATTGACAGTTGTTTGTTTAGGATATTGTATTTGTACTTTCATTCAACAAACTAATCCATAGAGTTTATATTTACCCCGGAGGACTTTCTTTCACCGTTCATGCTATGAACAAGATCGATCATTTAGAAAATGCCTTTAACTATGATAAAGCTGTTTGTATCATTATCAATTTTTATTGTAATATACAAAAATGTGTAAGACTGTATTATTATTTGTTTGTGTCAATCTTCAACACTTGCATTGTTTCAGCATTCAATTCAGCCTTTTGATGTGTAATCCCATACGGTTTATAGTGAAATATACGTCATAAATTTATATTAATATACATATAATTGATTGAAAAAAACGTCAACGCATGATATCTATATAATATTTACTGTACACAGAGGGAAAAAATCAAAAATAACGATTTTAACCGGAGATTGGATACGTTACTTTATTTTATTTAGTACCTTATTTTATTTTCTACTCTTAGAAATACACATAGAAAAGTTGCACTTTACTAACTTGTATCTTAAATAAATCCTCCAATCGTAGAGACAGGGTAAAAGGCGAAGGCATACGCAAATGGCACTCGCACTAAAAGTTTTACTGCCAAATAACGGCTTTCCTGAAATAAGTATTCCTTCCATTTTGACGGCCAACATGATCCCTAGAAATATCCCATTTCGGGTTCGCTTACCTGCCTTTCCTTTCATATTTTTTCCTTCTGTTATTGCTTTTTATATTTATTGACTTGGCTTTTATTACAACTTAGTTGATACGTATGAACCAGCTGATGCCTTTTTCATGTGATGTTTTTCACCATTGATAGAATAATGATTGATATGAAAGTTCATGCCGACTTTTGGTAACACACTTATAATAATATTATGAAAAGATAATCTTTGTTTGTATATATTTTTTGTACAATATCGAAAAGCACTTTTTATGTCGTTGGTAGATAATGCAATATGTTTTATCTTCTAAAGATGTTATATGAAAGAAATTTCGTTTAATTAGATTTATTGTTAGAAAATTAGTTGACTATGAGAAAAACAGTAGTTATTGTTTTTAGTAAACAGAAATATTTGCCCAGCCTGTTGATTTAGAAAATATTCTCACCTGTTTTTTTTTTTTTTTTGTGAAATAAATACAAAACACAGAAGTTCTGTGAAATGTGGTATACGTTATGGCTTATAAATTATACATAACTTTGCATTTATACATGCAAAATAGCACTTACCCTCGTAAATCCATTTGTGATCCATGCTACGAATCACAAAAGAAAAAAGCTCACAAGAAAGGCTTTGTTTTCTTTTACGTGTAGTGAAGTAATTCAGTAAGGTGGCATATTAAATCCCCTCGTAATACGCTCGGATTCCCTACGAGCACCGAAAGGAGTTAGGAGGGAAAAGAAAATATGTATTAGGATGGGAAAGTTAACAGCGCCCGTTTTACCTTGCCGGATGCTAAAAATCACCTTTCATTGGACACCGATACAACCTTCGCTGTGAAGGTACTTTAAAGTTTCGCCAAAGAATTCATTAATGCGGGAACTTCGTTGGAATTTTGCAATGGAATTTCCGCGTCATTATTATTTGTAATGATCGAAAAAGAAATCATAATGATCCTTTTATATCCGCGCAGCAGTGGGGTGTTCAAAGTAATTAACATTACGGAAGAAATCGATTAGCGTATTTGCACATTGGTTACGTTCCTGAATATTTCTTTATCGATTAACAAAATATTAGCGAATACTTGAGTGAAAAATTGACAAACAAATTGTTTTTGGACTTGTAAATAGCTCTTTTGTTGAAATTTAAAATGAAAAACAATATGTGAAAGAAACAGCTGTCACATATATTTTTTTATTGATGCTCCTCAAACGGGCTTAATAGTCCACGCTGACTTAATCTCAACCAAAGCCAAATTCAAGGCATTCAATAAATTTACATCAGATGGAGAATGGGGTACTTTTGATTCCTCTTTATTTTCAACGCGTAGCAGCTTCCGCTCTACCAACTCGGCAGTATCACAAAATGGACGCACATTATATTTAATAACACTTTTAATTTTTCTTTTTTTCGTATATTTTTCTTTCTTTCAAGCACAATAGTACATAGTTAAAAATCAGTCCAGTTTTTCACCGAGCCTAAAACTTGAGTAAAATCGTTTCTTTTTTATCGTTATTTAGTTATGGAAAGCCCTCGTAAAATATCGTCTGCATACACGGGTTCGATCTTGAATACATTGATTTTCAATCGATTAATGAATATTATTTATTTAGGTTTGGTATTAGTTTTACCTTCAAAGCTACCAATAAACTGTTTTCACAATAACAACAATGTCAAATCGCCACAAAGCCTTGTGAGTTGTGACTGTTGTGAGGCTTTGGCGTTGTTTTGCGAGTTGACGATCTATAGAAAAATCATTTTTTAGAAGATATATTTTGACATTTAGAATCTAAACATTAGCGTAATTTGAGCAGTGAAGCTTTTATTCTGTGTGAATCTTAAAATTATTTGAATAAATAAAAAAATCAGAATTTTTAATGGCTGGAAAATCGAATCGTAAATTATAGTCTAGTCACTAGTGCATCACTGATAGACATTGTGTCGCGTGCGACAATCGGGCGTTTTGCCATCGCTGACCCGACGCCGAAGTCATATGGCAGTTTTCCCTAGGCGGGACACAGCAGGGCATTCACTTTTCTTTCGATCAGGCGGCTGGTCGGGCTTGTACTGGCGAAACCAACCCATTAATATAATACGTCTCCTGCGAGTCTTGTCCCGAAAAAGAATAGTTTTGTTCAGTGCAATAAATTGTAATCTATAGCGTCTTTCAATTTTACTATTTTTAAAACGTGGATGTCGACAGTTTATAATAAAGAAGAATCTTTGGTGTTTTTATAACAACGTATATAATACGTACTGCAACTATCAATTGGAAAAAGAACTGCAGTTCATATACATTTTTTTATTTTTGCCTGCGAGAGACAGTGACTTTGTTGAATTTTTGTCGATACATTTGATATTTCCTTATAGAATCGGACGCTATTTTCCCAAAATAAATTTATCCATCCATCAAATAATGTGTAATGCCGAAATAACTACCTAGAAACAATATTGTAGAACTATTTTTTTGGAACTATAACTTTGCTTTTTTAAAGTACATGACCTTTACCTCGCGCCTGTATTGTCATTTCTTGCATTAGAATTATTATTTAAATGGAAAAATCTATCTATGAATTAAATAATTTACTATAAAACCGCCGAATTAATAACACATTATTATTTGCAATATAATATAAACAATGGCTTACGTATTGATAAAGTCACAATGACAAAGTGACCTAATAACACTTTCACTTGCATAGCAACATTGAGTGTACATTTTATTTGTAATATTGTTTTAAACCTCTCGGGAATTCATTGTAGTCTCTTTTTATGTAGCAATTTAAGCTTGTGCGATAAAATGATTACCTGTGTAATTTTATATTGCGATTAAATTAAGTAGCCGTATCGTAAATGCCAGTCTCTGTCAGCCGGGGAGAGTTCCATGTCATTTGTTTATTTCAGCTCGTAAATACTGGCGTATATTAATTGTCCGACACGCAATTTTCAGGATTATGAAAGAGTTAGTAAAATGTAGCTTTTAATCCTGTGATCCGCTTGGATGCTTTTTATTTATTTTTTGTTTTATGAAAAAATATTTTCCATTTCATGATGGACGTACCTCTTTATCAATGTAATGTGTACACACATTTTCCAGATTGATATTATGTTACAATACTTAATGAATCAAATTCGTTCATAAGTTATTAATTATGTTTGTGGAAAACTTCTATATATTCTATCGTTCCAAAAGATAACTACAATACGTTTAATCGATTTAATTTGGGAAAACTCGTTTCTTTCGGTCTACGTATCAATTACTTAATAAAACATTAGTATACTATCCATTATCTTGCAAGTATACAAATTTCTTCGGCACTTTACTAATAATAATTCAGTTCATTTTACTGACTAGAATTAAACTATGTACTATTATAAATATTTAATGCTCTCTGTTTTCTATTAATCTGCTGATTGTTATCAGAAAAGCAGAACACACGTTATTCATAGTAATAAAAAAGTATTTATTTCAGTAATTAATTTGTAGTCTTTATTATAATGAAGCACGCACGCTAACCGCCGAACATTTCAACAAAATTGTTTGAATTGGTATTTAATTACTTGAATTTAAATGCATACGTTAAATTAGCGATGCATTTATTTTTATTATCATACATATTCGTATTTACTTTTATTCGTATTTTACTTTATTCAACTTTATGATTTATTTTACATGTAACTATTAAATGTAATCAAGTGAGATTTTACATTACGCTTTTTTAAAAGACTTTCAGAAGATTATATTGAAAATTTACCAAGAGATTGTACTGATTTTTTATCGAGCTTTTTTGTAACTAGTATAATATTAATCCATTAAATTTATTTTTTATTTTTCATTGATATTCATTTTACTAATTTGATGCACGGTCAAACTTTACATATTTCTTTTAGAGTATTAAAGGCTGAGGGTTTCTTTTTAAATATAATATAAGCTCATTTTTTTATTTTCATATAAGTTTGTTCTCTCTGAAGTGTATCTTTTTATTATCTATTATTACTACAATAATAAAGTTTTTACCGCGCGATCGGAAAAGACAGCAGTATGCATGATTAAAATTTGACGGTAATTGATTCACGAGGCAAGCATAATTATCTCTTTGATCTGTTTACTCCGCTATTAATAAGGCAATACAATAATTTACACGATTAATTTTATACCTGCGGCCCCATACGGCGTAAATGTGAACCCTTCAAAGCCGCCACACGCACGGTGACTACCTAATTAGATGTCTTGTCCCCTAAAACATGTCATGAATACAGAAGCGATGTACAAATATGAAAACATGCGGAAATTATATATATACGTAGACCAGGTGGTCACTGCCTGCCCACGTTCGCTTTGTACATGTCGTGTTTTTTTTATTATTATTTATGTTTGACAAAAACGATACACTTGTGAATTGAATATGTTTTGATTCTCACACTATAACGTGTAATATTGTTTGTTTTATAAAACCAAATGACAATTTATTAAAAGTGGTATCGCCTTTTTCGATGCTGCTGATATGCGAAAATTAAGTAATTAGTGATTGTTTTTTTAAGGAAATCTAGCATCCATGCATATATAATATATGGCTCTGATAAATATAACATGGGAATATCAAAGCTTTATCCAACACCGTTTGCTATTGTAATCTAAACGTATATATGTATCTATTTACATACATATCACTTTGAAGGATATTAAAATCTTCAATTGAAATATTTTATGTTAAAAAAAAAACACACAATTTATCTCGAGACGGAAAGCAGTTTTGAGAGACCGTACCGGTGATATTCTAAATAAAGCTTTTATTCATTGACATATGAAATTATCCTATTTTTATTTTTCAAGCCCTTGAAATGAATGAACGAATTTTGACAGTTTGTAAGCCATCGGTTTTGAGTTCATATTTGATCATTGGCCTAGAGATGCTGTCTAACGAAATTCAGGTTTTGTAAGGCAAAACGAACGAAGCTTAGGCAATTAAATCGTACATAAATATGCCTACTTCTATATTTGACAATTAGTGTCAAATGGTATGGCGCTTCTCTTTTAATATATTTTTTAATTAGGATATAATATCATTTTAAAATTAGTTTCTACATGTAACGTGAATTACACGTTAAAATGATTTTTAATAAATTTAATAAATTACACACTGCTATTGGACTATTTATTATGTAACCGTAAAATAACGGAATCGTCGCTATATAAAGGTTTATTTGATAATTTCACTATGCATTTAGTTAAAAAAACTTATTGAATTTTTAAAAAAGCTTACAGCCGCATCTATTCTACATTCACTTTCCTTTTTTTTTATTTTAATAAAGCGTAGAGACAGCGTATAGAACTTTTCTCAGTTCAAAATTCTTAAGCGATCGTAGAGGCGTCTACGCTGTCGTAGTCTTTTCGTCGTGGCGTATTTCTTCAACAGGGGTTATAAACTTTTACGTAAATTTGTAGTAAAACATTGCTTACGGTTAACCATCTCTCTAAGAAGTAACTTACTTCTATTAAATATTTTTGATGCCGCCGAGTCATAAATTTCTAATTTGAATCTTTGAATTTGTGTATACTTGCATGGCGACAGTTACGACTCGGGCTTTGCCTTTCGCAGCTTCAGAAATATAAGTGAACAGTTTGTATAGTTGAGGAAAGAATTTAGAACATTATTATCACTAGGTCTATAAAATATATTGACGGTGATGTGAATTTTATTTTAATACTAATTGAAATTAAATTACGGTTAATCGTGATTGAAAAAAATGTAATCTTTTTTATTAATATTCACCCACGCAACGTGGATCATTATAAACAGATGTGTAGTATTTTAACCTAAAGTACTTCGAGTTTTGGTCGATTCAAAAATGATTGTTATAAAAGTCAGTTAATAAATTGTATTACAACGATATGTGGTATACAATTTTATGTATAAATTGCTCGTGTTTTACTCTTTAGTAGAATGGTGCACGTGAAATTATAAATATTTTTTAACCCTTTATTATATTTATTTGAGTAGCCCTGTTTACTAAACAACTCATAACTGAGTTGGCTGGCATCGTAGGCTATAACTTAGTCTGGTAAATGTCTCCCGCAGTTCGATGCTCGCCCTATGCTCGTAGGTTATTTTATGTTAAAGTTTTTCCTTTACTTGTAAAAACATTTTTTGTAAATGTCAATCTGAAGACTGATGAGGAAGCGCAAATTAACCACGCAGATAATAAAGACAATAAAGAAATATATTGTTTGATGGTAAAATGATATGTTATTTTTTTTCAATTCTTGATGCGATCAGATTTGCCTATTTGCGATATTTATTGCCTGTTAAATAACAAAATCTCATATACTTCGTTGACTCATGATCTCTCGGGACAATTAAATTGGCTTATATATCGCTATTTTGTTTCAGTTTGTCGATAAACAAGAGTACATTTAGCGTTTATTTCCCTTTTAAGTCACATAAAACCTGATAGACCGGTAAATGTCAATGTTGGAGTGGAATGATTCCGAGATATCTGCATCAAAAATATTTAAAGGCTGTAAAAAACACAGGTGCTGATGAATGTGTAAATGTATTTTTTATTTTAATGTATTTTGATTGTCTATATCAGTGGTTCTTAACGAAGCTTTTTAGAAGTCTGGGGGGGGCGTTTTTAATTTTTCAAAATTTGGGGGACGCTGTAGGATTGCGAGGGGGCAATTGAAGATTTCAAATTCGTGAGCTAAAAAAAAAACGAGTTTCGGAGATATATTGGGAAAAAGTATAGGGAATTGAGGATTTCAAATTCGTCGGTGAGCTAAAAAAAAGAACGTGTTTCGGAGTTCCTCGGTGAGGAGAGAGGGGGCTGTTAGATAATTTTGGATAATTTATTTCTGCAAAAGGGGGCGATTCTTTCAATACGGTTAAGAAACACTGGTCTATATATACATAATATGTAATCTAAAAATTGTCGTCGCACATCTAAGTCTTGTAACGATAATATTGCAGTTTTATATTTAAAAATGTGAATCAAAAAAACATTCAGTGTGTTGCATATATTTAGTATTACAATACACGTCACTGCAATAAATTATAGTTTGTGATTTCGTTTGTTTATAATATTTATATGCAGTGCCAGCCGCTCACTACTGTTATAAAAATTTCATTATTATTTCAACTCGGTATTAATTACGCTCTTTAATGTTTGTCCTCTCAGGCAGGTGTTTTATTTTGTTGCCTTTTGACGTAAATATCGCAGATTGTAAACATTAATGTGTCATCTGTCGCGGAGCAGACTTAAGTGACCCTCTGGGGCGCGTAGGTTTTGTGTCCATCGTTTTATGAGGCTTTCATGTAAATTTTATGAAATTTTCTCAAATAAGGGTTGGAAAGTACAGCCGCGTTACGTTAATATGTTTGGGCAATTTTGTAAACACATCCCATTATAAAAATTCAAGATCGAATCAAATAATTGAAAGTGTGCCTCACATTAATTTTGAATCATCGTTCGTTTTTGTATTGATTTTACGAAAGGTTGCAAATTTTCCACTTTGTAGAGACGATTTCTTATTTATTTACCGCATACGTTATTTATCGCTTTATTAGGAAACGTGGAAAAGTACATTATTGCGTTAAATAATTGTAGATTTTATTATTTATGCAAATAATATAATTTTACATTTCAACATCAATTGAGTTTACCTACTTAGTTCCTTGTACATTTTTGCTCATGACAGATAAAAAATATAGTTTTCGGTTACATAATGTGCATTTTGTATAAAATACCAGTGTATAGAAAAAAAATACAAGAAATCTCATAGAATTGTATAATATTATATGTAAATAAACCAGCCAATAACTGGTTTTGAGTACCGCGGCGCATTATCAAGTATATCGCTAAAAGTGTCGTGTAAAAGTGCTTTTATCTTTTACATTATACGTCTGCTATTATGTATGGAATTCAATAACCTGTAGTATGTTATGTATAATATTACACATAAAAAACGATAACGTATGTTGAAGTAATACCTTAGTAAGTAACTGTTAAAATCGTAGTATTAAAATAAACCACCCTCCTTAAAATAAACCAGGGAAGTCATGAGATGTCTTATAATTATTTATTGTTTGTACATGAGAATTAATCGCTGTTTTTAATTTTTTCTTGCAGTTTCCTGAGTGATCTCATTATGGTGCTCGTTCCAAAGTACAGTGTGTTTACCGCGTAAGTACAGTGATAGCAGAATACGTTCTGATAGAAGTTGGCATTTTATCGTGAAGTGCGTGAAGCAGAAGCTCAAATCGAGGACCCTCGAGAGGAGATGGGAACTGCCGCAAGCGGAGTGTAGTAGACTCGCGGTCCGCTCTCAGGAACATCTGGATACGATTTTTTCACATGGCGGAAAGATTCCTTTACGTGAGTACTTGCACGCCCAAGATCTCTTTTGACTTGCTGGATCATCAAGATTATTTTGAATAGGATTATTGAAATAAAAAATGTCTTTGAATTGTATTCGTCATACTGTTTTAATTGTACAGTGGTTTATAATTTAGAATTCGGTTCGTTGGAAGAGTTGCGGTCTGAATTTGCTTATGAAAAATTGTTCAATAAAAAAACCTTTATAATGTTATAATCAATAGCATTATTAATTACATATACTCCCTTCGTATTTATGCGTGAAAATAAACACATGTTATTGAAAGTTTAATTTAGAAAACATATTCCGATATTTTCGTGTACATATATATGTATAAGCATTTTGTAAACCAAATTACGCCTAGAGTTAACCGGGACCAATCGGGTCAAATTGCGTCAAATTTTATATAACATTCGATGCGATGAACTATCTTCCTTTGTGTAATAATAAATATCTTTTTGTGGCATTGTGCTATCGAGATTTTTTTTTTTATTTCATTTTTCTTATGTTGTTTTTTTGCTCATTGATCGAAGCGAATTTGGGTCAACCAAGTCTCGAGTCGGCGATTGCTTTTTCTTGCCTTGCGGTCTGGCGAGGGATACAGCCTCACTCTCGTTCCCTCGCTCGTCGCTCGCAGACTAAGTGCTCGACTGGTCGAATGATTTTGTTAAGTAGGGTGGCTGCTTCACTTCAATAAATAGTCAATTATCTCTATGGAAAATTTTACATCGCTACGGTGGACCGAATCGCAGTCAGAGTGGTTATTTATTTTAATCATCAAAGATAATTTTTATTTTAAGAATTCGTTAAATTTATTTTTGGCACGGAGTGTTTTTGAAATAAAAGTATATTTTTTATACAAATTTCGATTTATTTCTTTCATGTATATATTTTTATTTAAAAAAATATTCAAGCTTATGCAAAAAGCTATCCTATTTATTTATTATTTGGTACCATTTTAACGCAGAGATTTTGAAGACTTGTATTCAGTGAGCTGGAATTGACTCGGTATGATAATCATATAAAAGCACATTTATTAATAATGATGCAAATTTATCTTCCATACAATTGTTAATTTACTGAAATCATACGTTATTTTTTCATACGTTTTATATCTTTATGGAATTTCTTTTATATTATACATAAAATATTTTTAGCCGCTTTATAAACATTTGCAATTGTTCATTGTGGATTTGGTTGTCGTGAATATTACAAAAAAACGATTTGAATATTGATTTTTACTTTTTTGTTATTATTTTAGATAGAAAACAAACCAATTGTGTAATAATATTATATAAAAACAGTATTGAAAAAAGCTCCGGAGTTGTTGGATTCATTTTAATATAAAATGTTGCACTTTTTCAATCACCTTTCATTAGTGTTCGCGAAATGAAAATTTTCATTTAATTTACATTACCGAAGGGTGTCTCGTTTGACGTCTTTAATCTTATCTTACTTTTATCTAGCGATGGGCCTTTGAGTTGAGACTGTTGAGAATGTTGCGTAACACGTGCACGTTTTTATTTCGTTCTCATTGTCACATCCGTTAAACACCATTTAACGCCTTTGCACTATATTTCGACAGACTTGTTTTCATTTTCCAGTCGCTTTTAATTTGAGCGCGGAAATTACTTCACATGCATGCAGAAACCGGCCGCCTCGCTTTCGCTGAAAAACGTTAACGATAACGACTTCGTTAAAAGATTACTTTTTATCGTGTTTTACATTTTTTGTAAAGTCAAAAACTACCAAAGGAAGTACACAACATATTTTATACATCATTTATTATGTGATGTAGGGTTTTTTCAACTAATTAATCAACTGCTTTTTACGTATTCAGCCTTTAGAGAATTGTTTAATTTGTAAACAGGGATAATCCATATAACTTACATTTAAACACTTCATTTTAATTAAACAGATTTTTAGATTATAATATCGCTTATGCCAGTAGTCAATAAATAAAACGTACGTACATTTGCAGCTATGAATTTCTTTGCTACGTTCTTTTCTTTCTCGTTAAATTTACATTCAGTACTAGATTATCGATAGTTAACATCGTGAAGTGATTCTTTAATTCCTAACTCATGTTACAAACTGTTTTAATACAGTGTATTAATATAATAAATTATAATTTTGGAAATTATCCAACTCAATTTTGGTATTGTATAACATAGTTTTGAAAACTCTTTATATATTTTTTGTGAGTTGGCGATTCAGTGTAAAAAAGCATAAATACATAATTCGCAGACGCGTAGAGGGAGCAAAATCGCTTACTCAGCGCATCCATAAATGTAATCCGCCGCCCCGATGGCGAGTCTCCCGAGGCCGAATGATTTGTCAGTCGCGGCGCAGGGGTTGAACATTCTCTAATGATGAGATACAGCTCTCATTTGAGAGCTTTAACATTATTTTTTCCCCGACTAGATTAGAGTGATTATTTTTTACTTGGTACAGGGTAGCTCATCAATGTTGCCATTACGTTGGGTATATACAACATCACAGTCACGGTGGCTTACTCATTGAATTGTATATTTAAATCAGTAGGCATTCCCACGTTATAACATTTTAACGACAATCACGTGTAATTACAAAGAGATTGTGTTTTTATTTGATTACTTCTCCAACTCATTGAGCGTCATTAAAATCAAACCATTTGTAGAATTAATCCACATCGCCATCAAAAGTTTTTAAAATAATGAAAAATAAAAGTATTTCTTTATCATATGGAAGTACACGATACTCTATTTTACCAAGCGTTATTTTACGTTTATCCATGCGCTTGAACGCCTGAAGATATCGAAAGGCGAATCCCAGGTCATTAGTGACAAAACGTATGAGTGTACAAAATTTGAACAATTCAAATTTAAAAAATATATTTATACATTTTATCTATGTTATTTTCCTTACAATAAATTTAATCTACCTTATCAATAATGCTGTAGGTTTTCATTTGTGGTAGTGACATCATGAAAAATAATTATTGTATCCACTACATACAAAAGATTATTTTATTTTTCATATAACAGGTCTCTGATTTATGTCGTTCGGAATCGGTTCATCTTATCATTAAAGCTTACCTAGTTGGAGAATTAACAATTCTAGATAAAAAAAATTTGTGTAGTTTTTTGATTGTGTTGTGTGTGAATTGTTTATTTAATATAAAAAAGTTCTACCAACAATTCTATAAATTCCATAAATGTTCAATACGCAAATCATATCAAATAAAAATTATATAATGTATATTTAATATTTGCATTGCATTGATTGAGGTAGTATTTTAGATTACAATAAATATCAGCTATATATTATTGGTATTTTAGCGAATGTTTGAAATAAGAAAAAAAATGAAATTCGAATGTACCCCATAGGAACCCGAAGGTTTACGATATTTTTCGTTTTTCAGGAATCCATAATAAATGGTGTATTCAATTTTATTTCAGATCGTTACGTTATTAATATACATATTATAAACATTCATTTTACGGTAGGCGTTTTGCGTAGCTTCTTTTCAAAAATATTGTATCTGAAAAATTCAATTTATACTTCGAAAAATATCGTTGCACTTTTTCAAAGCGCTACATTTATCCAACCCCCAAATTAAAACATACAGTGCAGCAAACGTCCTTTCAGATGCGACGATCCTTGAACAGGCTTTCGCATTTTTTGCGAACTATAGCAACACGTGATGCATTTTTGGGCCGCCCGTATGTTATCAAAGGTTTTTTTTTGTAATTGAAATATTATGACGTTGCATTTTGAGTTTCCGCGGTATGTCGAGTAGTATATTTTTCCCTAACGAAAATGCCACTGCTTTTTATATTCCAATCAGTCGCAAAGGTACGCCGTGCTGCCTCTGTGATTAATTTGTTTAGCGGTGCGGTTTTTAAGCGCAGCGTGCACTTTTCCATATAAATATTTTATCCTTATGGGGGTGATAACTGCTTCCTCTTACGTGACTCTTGAGATTTATATATTACTTCGCAAAATTACTTAAAATGCTAACCAGAGTAAAAGTAGTATTTGGAAAGAATTGTCTCCGTTTTAAAAATAACCATAGATTTGTGTAACACTTATATTCGTATATGTAGTGGTGTATTATTTTTTATTAAAAGGTTCCTTTGTTAACATAAAACAAGGGTTGCCACGACATCGACCGCGTAGCCTTTCCATGTCGCCCGCCTAATGCTTTAAAACAAGAATTGAGTGTGACTTTTATTATCTATCCAGTTTCTTTCCTTTTTATACACATTATAATGTGCTTTGAATTACTACACTTTTTATGAGAACTTAGCACATACTGATTCTGATTTCAGTGTGAAGTTTCAGTGTATACTTACATTAGTTAATTCATAATTTTACTAGTAAGAGCATTGGAAATGTAAGCTTCAATTAAACCTGCTAGTTAATGTATACATTGACGGGAGTTCTCACATTAAATGTTACATATATATTATATAACGACATAGCTAATAGTCGGTATTAGAAACCGTCGATATTTTATGTTCATGTCATCGAAAGAAATTCTTTAATTTTGCAGCATTGCATGTAAGTGATATTGTTTCGGTATATAGTAAATAATAAATTCAATCATTTTTGTGTGCGAAACATATCATTTTTACTTCCGAATAATTTAAGTTCACACAGATCGGCGTGTGATGTTATTTCAGCTATTTATCGATTTATTCGATAGCTGTATATGACATCCACCTAAACGCTCTCGACGATATTGATTGAACGAAGTACGTCATATCTCCGACCTTTGTAGAAGAGTTTTCTAAATCTAGTACTATCGACGCTTTGTGTATGTGTGGTACTGCGCGCTTATCCGCTGGTTGTTGTTTCCGGCCGAATGCGCTTGGCTGACGCTACGCCTGGCGCTACGAACCTCTACGCGAACCTTGCGATAGTTTCGTCGAGGTTAGGGCGACGTAGGCAAAACGGAAGACGGTAATTCGTATCCGAATAAATATTAACGTTACATATTATTTGATCGGAAGCGGTTGGTTTTCCATTGCGTATCGAGAGAAGTGTCGAAAATAAATGTCCAGGTCTTTGTTAATCAAAATTACATATTTATTACACAAATAAATAGTGTTAGCTGTCAAATATTTGTGGAAAGGAATTCCATAAAAATAAAACACATTTTTTTTAATAAAAATCACGTCCGGTTTCAGTTGATAATGATAGTGGTGAGCGATACAGGTTCTGATCTTGTGAAATATCTAAAATCATTAAAAAGAAGCGTTTTATGTTTTATCTTTAAGTTTTTATGGAAATTCATGCTCCAAGTTCGAATACCAATATTATTATTTCGATCGATCCAGCGTGACAAAGTCAAATATCATTGGCATAGTTTCAGGTGTATGCTTGAGATTTTGTTTCTAGTCTTCGATATAACGTCATACTATAGTCACTAGCATATTTTCCAATGACTTTGACGAACTGCCGAAGAAAACGGTTAGGCGACTCTGTGAGCTAGAGGCCGCGTCGGCGGACACTCACCCGACGCCTGACGGAGATCGATCGCTAACAACCTGCCTGCTGTACGATTGTATTATGCCGGTGCGATGTGATGAGCCCCCGCGACTATCAGCCGACAACCTTCTAGAACCGTATCTGCCCACGAGGGGGTCGTAATAGACGCAATTTATTTTTGGAGGCTTATATCAACAGATTCCACTCGATTGTTTTATTGTTTAATGGTTTTATCAATTGCTGTATTAACTGATATTGCCAGAAAGCCATCATAAATGCTTCAAGTAATTGTTTAGTTTAATACATTGAAATTCCGCCGCCTTCAAGCAAACAATATTTGCGCGTATTACCAGTACAAACGTTTATAATATTTTTTATCATACAAAAAATAAAAATCATCCTAAATGCTCGCTCTCATTTTCGTTTGCGTTGAAATTCCGATGAATCTTATTGTAAAATAAATATTATTTTGCTTACGATTCTGGAACCTTCTAAAATCGATTTAAAAGTAAACCCATAGGGCATAGGGTATAGAAAAATCAGCACGACATCATATTTACATCTTTACCTATCTTTGTTTTAGATATTCCTAATTTTAATTCTTCGAAGCAATGCTTTCAGATCAAAGTTTTTTAAAAATATTTATCACCGTTTGTGCTACAGAATGATTCTCAGAAACAAGCACATACAAATAACTCCATAGTTATTAGCCGGTGTTATGTCGATGTCGTGCATACAGAGTTAGTAAAGTTTCTCAGCAACAACGACGATTATTGAGCATGCGATCAGAATACGGATTTGATTTTCATGCTGAGCTGTATAACAATATTTCTAATAATAACATTAATTGTTTTTTGATCGGTTCTAAGATTTTTGGTTACATACATTTTATTGCGTCTGTCACTTGTTTCCAAGTCTTTTTTTAGTTTACAATCATTTATGACTGTCGTATTAAAAATTAAAAAAAATATATTAAATTTAATTGTTTACTAATGCAAGTATTAGATTGATACAATACACACATTATAAACAATGATTCAATTTAATATATTCATATTTTTTCCTTTTAGTCACTTAGAAATTATAAAATATGTAAACGGTACTGTTTCGTGTCTTTTTTGGTCCGCCAAAATATTTTTTAACTGCTTCATAGTACAGTGTATTATTTTTCCTCCGAATTTGGCTAAATTAACCAACAAGGAACTGCAGAGTCTTGTCTTTTTAGTAAGCACGCTCTTTAGCTTGCTAAAATAAACAATATCCTGTAAACTTTCCAAATAAAAACTTCAACTGTATAGCTCCGTAGAGCTTTTAAAGTTTCAGCTGGAAGTTCGAAATTACACAGTTCATTATTCGCCCACGATTTCCTTTTGGAAGTTTCAACATTAAATATATTTAATGTAACATTTTCACTAGTAATAATGTTATAAGATAATATATCTTTAATGTTGGGCGTTGATTAATTAATTAAACGTAAATATTTTTTTCGATTGTATGTTTTTTGCCCGATTGTATAAAATCCCCCCTGCCGAGGTTTAAGAGAAGAGAAGCGATCAAGCATGAAGGCCATGTAAAAAAGTAGATTCCACCCTTACCTTGGAAGACTATTAAAAATAAGAATTAAATATTATTGGGATTTATTTTTTAAAGTTTCGAATAAGCTCATAATATCCGATGAAATTAAAAAAGGGGCATGGTTAAAATGATGTTTTTTTTTATCCTACTACATAATATGATTTTTATTATAATAACATATAGGTATATACTGCATACTCTTTACTGAGCGGTATTTTTAATAAATTAAAGAAATTAAAAAAACCCTATTTTTAAACTTCTATTTTGTAATTTATAAGTTAAGAATTATATTAATTTATTCGTAAAAAGCTAAAAGTTTTAAGATAGTTTCTCTGAAGATGCTTCATGAAAATCGTATCACAATTTGTTCAATAACATGTGGAATAACAAAGATATCAAATTTTATTTATGTTCATTAAAAATGAACTTCCACTTAAAATATTAAAGAAATGTAGTTTTCAAAGACACATAAAGTTTTGTTAATATAAAATGTTGTTATAATTTAAGATTTCGACTGTTCAAGTACTCAGTTCAAGTTCATCCGTGCACTTGAACGTCTGAAGATGCCGAAAGGCCAAACCCGGGTCGTTAGTGACAAGATCTGTGTGAATGTACATAATTTGAACGATTCAAATTTAATAAAATGCTGTTGAAAATGCAACTGTTAATATAAAATCATTTCTTTTAACGTAACTCAACACTGTTACGTTTGTATGTTTATTCAAAATTATCCCCGTTTAATGTTTATTTAAAAAAAACCATTATGTTTTTAATCCGCGTTAAAGAACACAATGACTTTGGCTTACGGAACTTGAATATTTTAAACCGATATAGTGAAACGTACCGCCAAACATTTGCCTCGGTTCCAAACACAAAAAAAAACTCAAACAAAAAGCCATTGTGTAAGGAAAACAGTGCAGCATAAAAATACGGCGAATTTTCTTTTTCACCTCCAGTGCTTCCGCTTTGCGTTTCTTTTATTTTCCCACCCGCTCGGGAAATGTCACGACTTTTCATTAATAACCATCAAGGGCTTGTGAAACTTTCCGCGGTCGGAGTCATCTTTAAAAGTCGATTTACACTTCTCGGATGCTGGATTTCGTATTCATTTATTGTCATCGTTATTTTTAATATTGTCCCTGTATTGCTTTAGGAAGTTTGATATTTCGACGCAGTGTCTCTGAAAAATTTAAATAATAATGAATTTAGATAAATATAAAAAAACAACAACAGCTGTCAAGCGAGAACTATAATTTGTCAGGTCTATCTAATCATTCTTGGTAGATGTTTTACCTGTAAAATTGACTGTTATTTTTATTGAAACCTCATTCTATTATTATTATGGTATGTATTAGTATGACAATTTTTTTTAAACGATTACGATCGGTTCCTATCAGAGAATGAATATTTTCAGTTTAAGATGAAATGATGTCGTGTATGTAAACAAACTATCTGTGTCGTTTGGGAAGTTATAAAAAAAAACAGTTCTTGATTATGAAACTTATTTTCAATCAAATTCTAAAGAAAATAACAAAAAATGTTGACAACTTCTTAAAACCAAATTATACGAATAATAACGTTGGTTACATAATCTAAAAAAATGTTTTATATAACTTCTGATTGTGTGAACTAACTAAGTCATATTTGACTTGTTAATTTTTAAAATCGATTGAAAACTCTCACTTTGATTACAATGCTACGAACTTGCTAAGCACTTGGAACATGTGCTTATTTTAATAAACACCGTTACCAATACACAATGGTTTCTTAATCCTGTTCTCGCGGAGCTAATTTCATACACCCTTACAGAGTATGTAACAACAAAAACACAAAAGATGACAATTTTAATAAATAAATTTATGAAACAAGTTATTGAAACGTATGGTCAAATATTGCAGGAATTATGCTTTGTTATTTTTTTTAGATATTTTTTTACTCTATTATATTTTATCTCTTTTTATTTTTTAAATACTCTCATAAGCATGTAAATGTAAATAAATGTATAATTTACCGATTAATAATAATAATTGTCATTCATATGTTACTACTTTAATCGTGATTTTTTGGAAATCCGGTGTGCGCCCGCCACCTTTTATCCTGTTTCAAATGCGCCCGTTTCTGCAATACGGGGCTAAAAACCATAAAAATACCTATTTTTTTCACCAACAATCTGTTTTCAATATATGTGAATGTTTATAGTATGGAACTATCGAAGTGATTTGCTGCTCGTTGCAAGTTATACCCGTAAAAGGCAATAAAAGTGCTTAATGAAATTTCGGCGTAGACTACGCGCTTCTACTGATTAAACTCAGAGCGCTGAAACTAGTATACAGTAATCCTTAGTGTTGATTGTAAAAATATACCATGAAAAAACATTTTTAGGTTGGTATGACACTTTGTGTGGTACGTATTTCTGATTTCCTTTCTCTTATTAGAAAGCTAACAAATACTCCCCAACGATTGATTATATGTTGGCAAAGAAGTTGAATGAATTGTGTACTATTAATTTAATTTCTTGTGTAAAATCAACACTAAACATGTTGATCATGTTATTATAATGTAATATTGTGGCATGAAGGGTGTTATTTAAATGAAAAAAAAATATAATCAAATAAGTATTCGTTTTAAAAAGTGTAGAAGTATTTTTTTAATGTAGTATATAAAATATGGAGTTACTAAAAAGTTTTAATTAATAAGTTCAATAAACATGTGCCTAAAACTATTTTTAATTTATTTTATTACAAAGTCATGCTGTCCTCTAGAAAAACACGCATGAATCACCCAATAAAACAATCTGTCACGGTCATAAAAGTGCAGCATCACCATTGTGTGTATTTGCAGTGAAGGGCGGACGGTCGAGACTTTAGTCCTTTTTACGTGAATCGGGTAGTTGACCTATCGTGACAACGTAGCTTTTAAGCGTAGTCGCTGAAATCGTAGAGCTTGTACGATTTTTTTTGTTGTGTTTACTATTAATATATGGTGGACTTGGCGCCTAATAAATCTTGTTTGTTATATATGTCTACATAATGTCTGCACGGACATATTGCAGTAAACAACGCATAGTCATTCTTTGATCAACCCTTTTCAAATTTAACACATTTTGTATTTATTTATCTATTTGGCAAGAGACAAATAATAAAACTGGGATATATTATCTAAAATCGAACATACAATTCAACACATAGATACAATAGTAAATTAACAGCTGTTGATTAAGTCGTTTCAGTTTATTTTACCTTTTAAATTATTATTGCACTGGGTTTGTTGCTTGAAAAAATAGAAGAACATTATGTTATAAAGCAAAATTTTCGCATTTCGTTTGTAAATGTACAACGAAACGTCCTATTTTGAATAAATCTTAATAGCCTCGTTCTAAAAAGTTTTCTATTTAAATCTCCATAAAGTGTTACCCTCCTCCACACTTCAGGCACCGGCTACAGATATAAGTAATTAGGCTGTTGCAAAAACGCTCCTCGCTCATAGCAACACTTGCCGCTATTTCTGGCCTTCCCATAATTATTTAGATATACAAAAAAAGTTTTTTCGAGAGGCTTGTTCTGAAATAGTCGATCGTCAGCTTTCAGCAATGATAGGAATTTTATATTAAGACTGCATTTTGCAGTTAACCGTAAATCAATACACCATTTAACTATTTTTAAAATAAGTTTTGGGTCTTTTTTATTAATCGCTGTACTACTAAAAATTTTGCTTGCTTGTGACTTAAAGTTTTTTTTTTACAGCATATTTTTCCTGCCAGAATGCAAATAAATGCCGTGGAAAGTACCCACTTAAACATTTTTATTGTTTACAGGCCAGATATCTTCAACACCTATATATAATTAGTTCTTTTTCCCGTCGAAATTCATGATTACCTTTCAGTATTTGAGATAAAACACCTTAATTTAAAGCGCTTATTTTGGAACCACTTCTGGCCTTTTATTGACATTACATTAATTTTTGTTGGCTTCTTTAAATATGCTAGAATCGTAGTGTATTGTTAATTGGTTATGTATTCATTTTATCAATATTATTGTTAATTGGATTTATAGTAATTTACGAATGCATTGTTTTGCTAAGAATCCTCGACGTAATGAGATTTTTATACCAACAAAAATTTCGTTTTTATTTACAAAACAACAATATGGTAGAGTTTTAAATCTGTGGAATTTTGTTCAATTAACGTTTTTTCAAATTAATAACATCAACAAAACCCATAATTGATAATTTTTGTCAATGCAAAATCTTAGCTACATTTCTAAAATTACGTCAATCAGTGCGGACTATTGTTTAACAAAATCTTTTACTTTTTATTAGTTTTATTATAAAATCATTTAAAAAACTTAACTGAATTTTCTGGCTCGAATTGCTACACGAGCACGACAAATTCACATCGGAAAAATAAGAATTCTAAAATAAATGATTTTATTCTAAATGTATGTATGATGTAAATATACATTTATAAAATTCTACAAACTTATTTCCATCTTCTAATATAGCAAGTGAAGTGCTTTCACTTCACCACAAATATTTGCTTATTACGGCCAAGAGCATTACTGGATGTAAAATACTCTGCCGTAAAACGGGAGTTGGGCGATATTTTACTCGTTTTCTGTTTTCGCAGCCGATTGTCGCTGAACCTCTGTCATCGGGCGACGCCTGCCCTGTAAAAACCTTCGCCTACGAGCGTCGTTTTGGGGCGCGTTTAAAAAATATTTGTTTTATTGTCGTCCGGAGATCGTGACAATTATTAAATGAGCGCGGAGCCGCGTTCTTTCGCACACGTCCGAGTCCTTCTCTTTCACGTTTTTCACAATTTTCTGCCAACATATTTTTTTAATATATGCCCGTTTGCACTCCGGTTTTGAAATTTACGCGCCGTTAATTAAATACTTTGAAAACGGTCGCTCGCAAATGTTCCGCTGCTAAGTGCGTTAACCTTTGAAGTAGCCAATAAAGATTACAACCACTCTATTTTATATGGCTCATATATGTTATATACAATAACTGATTTGCCCACTTTGTTTACAAGTGATCTTTTTTTAAAGCGGACTCCATACTGTGATCTCCGCAAATTGATTAATAATGGATTTCGGTCACAAATAAATAAAAAATAGCTATCAATTTATTTTATTATGGAAACAAATCACGCATACAACTTCTTTCAGAGAATGAGGGAGAGTAGCGCCGAATATTTTTTCGGTCTTTTTTTTCTTTTGCGTGTAAGATAATATAAAATATTATATGAAGAGTTCATTGCAAGACCCGTGAATGTCAATGCAAAGTGATTTCGCTACATATTTATTTCAAGTAGCATTAAAATGGTTGTCAAAAAACACGGTCGTTACAAAAGAATGAACGTACTTGATATTTTGAAGTGCATTTATGAGAGAATTGTTATCAATGGTCGTTGACATCATTGTGATCAGATTGTTTGACGTGATGTCTAGGCTAATAACCGTGGCTCATTTTCAGAAAAAAGTTTTCTGAGACTGAGTGATAGTGGAAAATTAATTAATGTCCGAAGTTGCTCTATGAACTAGACTAGATTATTGGATAGCATACAAACTACTAAATCAGTAGTCTTGCAGTGAACTCGTGTCTCATTTTATATTTATAATAATGTTGACTCAATACTAAAATAGTAATTTGACTCGAAACTCTAATGTATTTTTAAAATAATTGATAAACTCTGTATTGTAGATTCTACGTAAAGTTTGAGGTTGAGGCTCTTAGGTAGTATTTGTATCGGCATGAAAATAATCTTATTTGATATTATAATATAATATTGTTTTCTAAGTTAGCAGCAAGATTCCAATATAATTACTTTACCTGTGAATGCGTTGTGGAACATAGGATAACACAAATCCACTCTATTATTATTGCTATCGAGTCTCTGAGAGGAAACTAGTTTCAGTTTTTGCGACTCGCTTTTTGTCTGGTGCTCTGCTAATGACTCGTTTCATTAATCATGCACATCCTAAGTATTGCTTTGCTTGACCTATTCCATTGGGAATCCACTTACAAATGTGAATATTTAGCGAGTATCAGATATCTGATTATACATGCACAAGTAATGTATGGGTTGTAAAGTAGAATGAGATGAATAATGGGTTTTGGTTTTAGTATCAAGTTACATATTTATGTATATAGATAGTAATTATAAAGCATTTAAAACATCAATTTATCCGTATGTCACAAACTATAACTTAGCACGTTTACATTGTAAGACGTCGTAAATTATTGTGTATCCAGTTAATTAATCTTTACATATAATTATGTAATATTCTTATTTTCTTGATCTTCTATCTTTAACTTCCATCGACCAAATTCGAGACCCATTCCACCACTCAGTATTCCCTAATGATTCATTCACATATATCTGCAGGCTTAATGTTTGCTTTTTTGGAATATTCCATTTTTGTTAGTAAAAACACAATATTCCTTTGTACTTCATTCCACTTTATTTAATATGTCAGGACCGGTTTCGCTCATTACGAGCATCGTCAACTGATAAGAAATATAATTTAACAATGCTATTTATACAAAAATGAACAGTTATAAACAACAATTGGCATTGAAAAGAAATTACCAATTACATTAAAAGTGATTCTAAAATAGCACAAAATTAAAATGTTTAACACATCTAACATATAATTAAAAAGTCATCTCAGATTAATAAATTTAGAATGGGGATTGAAAGTAATTACAAACATAATTAAAATTTGGGATTTTTTTGACAAAGTGATACAATGAAAATAATGACATTAATAGAGTGAATAGGCTTAATGATAGTTTCCATTTTTGTCCAACAACTATCTATTTATGAAGAAAAAGTGTCGCTCGTCCGATTTCTCTTCACCAGGACTTTAAAAATTATTGGAATCTTTAAAATTATCGATATTAAATTAACGATAACACTTTGATGAACATTTATTTTCTTCTATCAGCGCATTCATTGCCAGATCAAATAAATTCAATACGAACATGTTTTCAACATTTTACATTCTTAATATAAAATTAAAATTAACTTTGATTATTCCACGTATTGTGTAACTAACTGTGACACGTGTTTCGCCTCTTTCAGAGGCATCTTCAGACTTACTATCGCAAATTTTGCTTAAGTAAATTTCCGATAGTAAGTCTGAAGATGCCTCTGAAAGAGGCGAATCACGTGTCACAGTTAGTTACACAATACGTGCAATAATTAAAGTTAATTTAAATTTTATATAAAAATGAACTTCCACAACGTTACCGCCGAAACCATCGAAAGTATTTTACATTCTTATTTTTTTTAAATTCTGGAAAACATCCCTGATTCGTCCAAGTAAAAGTCAAATCATTCATCAGGTTTTCGGAGTAGTTTTATCTCAGAATACTTATTTTACAAGGAACATTATTTTTATTAGTTGCAAAAATTAATAAAGATCGAAATAATATGCGTTTGTGGATCCAATGGATTCATTTTAAAACTATTAAATGCAAGAACAATACCGATGAAAAATGGATTCATGCCGAATAATTTAACCGATTGAAAATATTAATTAAAATATACTTATAATTTACGGCATCCATAGTCAGGTAGTTTCGTTTTAACCCAAAATAAGACAGCTACGCGAACATTGAAAATTAATTTCACCTATAAATCAAAATTGCTTTTCCCCCCTGTTGCGGTTTGGTGATGCGGTTATGTATACTAATTTTCGACGATATTATTTCAATTAAAATTTATACGCGGGCTATTAATTATTACTGTCATACAAATTATTTAATTTTTCCGCATTTGAAAGTGGTTTCGTGTATTGACAGACTATTATTATGTAATTATGTCGCAATTTGTCATTAAAATTATACTAGATGTCAAAACAACGAGTTTAGTTTATTTATTACTAGCTGGCCCGACGAACTTCGTACCGCCTCAGAATCAATAAATGTTGTGTTAATTTATTGGATGAGTTAAATTCAGTTTGAATGAATACTCAAAATGAATTAAGTTCAATAAATGTGCAAAATTAAAAATGAAAAGTATTTTAATTACATTGAAATGATGTTATTCACGTGGCACAGTCGATAGATTTAAAAGAATGCAGTGGACCAACGATTTGATTTTGAATTGTGAAGTTGAAATGATCCACATCTTTGTTATTTGCTGCAAGAATTGCTCGTTCAATCAACCAATTATGATGTTTGTGATTAGCAATGATATTCAGGAACACTTTGTTGATTGTCCTTCGATGAGACGAAATTTCAAAAATTCGGCAAAAACGAAATCAATCCATTCGATTCGTCGACAGGAACACGGCCGTTACAGATAGTCAGCAAATGCTTGGAGAAATCTGCGGCATATGGTCGTTTAGAAATGCAACTCGCATGTTTGTCGTTAGCTGAAGTTTCTTCACATAGCGCCACAGAGTCGATGTTTTAAGGCAAGAGTTTATTTCATCGGCAGCGGTCGATCTTGGAATGACTGGTAGTGTTTGGCGAAAATCGCCAGATATTAGAATCATTGCGCCTCCAAAACATTTTGAGTCATTGCGCTGATCTTTCATAGTTCGGTTGAGTGCTTCCAATGCGGAGGAAAAATAAGCCACCATTTCCCTCATCAATTGCCTTCATTAAAGTATCGTACACTTTCTGTTGGGGGTTCAACAGTGGTACATTCGTTCGAAGTGATTGGTTCAATGCATCTCGATCATATTCACGTTTACGTTTCGATTCTCGATCGAAAGCGTCGTTCATTCCTCGATCTGGCGACGCATCATGCAGCGCATGAGGTAACACATATCTTCGATCAAAAGCAACGCCTGGTTATGTATCTCCTCATTCACCTCGAGATCGAGATTTCCTGAACTGACGTGAATTCGGTGTAAAGTGTCTTCGGACATGTCATCCTTGTACTTGTTCCACAGTTCACGTGGATTCGATGGGAAGCATGTCAAAATAATGATAGCAAATAATGTGCGTATCTGACTTGGAGACGCAGAAACAATTGCTTCAGCGATTGTCATGTCCCAATGAGTTTAGTTTTCAAGCAAATTGAGCTATTGACATGCGGCACGAAATGTTAGGCATACGACGCCATTGACAGTTCGAAATGATTCGAAATGTCGACCCGAAGGGAATTATTGGTTGTTTTCAGATTTTTCATGTTCACAGAACTGAAAGACTCTTAGAAAACCATTCTGAGCACTCTTACTGATTGGTTTAGAAGTACTTGGCATAGCTAATACCTCTTTATTTCACTGTATTTTAAAAAATAAAATTACATCTTCACAATGTTGACAAACGACTACTTTTGTTTGACAGTAACTGTCAAACAAAGACTGTTGCTAAGAAATGTGTTGATCTAGGATAAATTTGTTCTCAATGCTTGTCACCAACATAATGACAGGGATCTTTTCAAAATTATTCAAATAATACTTTTTTATAATTTTACGAAAGTTCATTCTAAATTTTCATATTTTTTATATTACGAAATGACATAAATTCTCATTATAACAAAGAACGCAACATTTTCCAAATCTTCAATATTATATTTATGAGATTATCTTTTATTAGAAAAAAAAATATATTTTTGTTTAATGTTTCACACATACAAACAGTTATACAGTCAATCCTGTTTTTATGCGGTAGATGTGTTCCACGAAATATCGCAAAAAAAAAATCGCATAAAAACAACTTGACTTCCATAGAAATAGTCGGGTGCGTTACTTAAATTTTAAAATCCGCATAACTTTGAAACAGCGAGTTAAAATATACACTAAATCGCAAACTATAAGAAAATTAGGGGAAAACCACGGCGTAAAAATATTAAAAAATAGTCACTGTATGACAATTCTATATGTGTTTTAAAGCATGTGGTTCTAAATCACTCTTTTTCGGAAGAAATAGTATGCGCATCAATTTCATAAAACTATGGTTGTTTTCTAACAATAAAATTAGTGATCAGAGTTTGTTCAGATTTTCTTTTTCGATAATTAATTGTTTATGCAGTTTGTTATACCCATATATATAATATATTTTAAAGTTATCGTTGAAACTTGAATGCGCGATCAGAATTTGAATAATTTAGAAAGAAATGATCTTCTAATTTACTGAAAAGTTGGATACCTTCTTCAATTATTTTCGCAGTGAAGGAACTGGAATTTCTTTCAGTTGTCATTGTTTTCTGGTTTTTTGTCAATAATTAAATTTAAATTATGAACATCTTCGTCACTTATAGCTTTATCTGTAAGTAATTCGTCGATATAATTTTCGCTAAAGGTATCAAACCTTTCTTCGCCAAGTTCAGGTGCTAAAGTAATCATTTCAGCTGATATTACCGATGGCAGATGCAACATCAGTAAAAAATCGCATTACTTCAAAATCGCATAAAAAAACCGCATAAAAACAGGATTGACTGTATATAGGGATCAAAAATAAAATAATGATTTGATAGTATTCTATAACAATATAATATACATGAAAAGTATACTGATTTTTTTTTACATACCTTCTGATTTTATGTACTTTCATTCGTCTTTTCACATTTCAGTATATATTTTAGCGACGGTGATGAACATGAGACATAAACTCCTAAAAGTTTTTTTTTTAAATGGATATTGAAGATTTAGTTTCGATTTAGTTTAAAGTTGGCATTCCTAGCTTGATTAACAAAATGCCTCACATGAGGTAACACATGTCTTCAATCTAAATCAAAGCCTGGTTATTTATCTCTTCATTCACCTCGAGATCGGGATTCCTTGAACTGACACGAATTCGATGTAAAATGACTTCCGACATGTCATCCTTGAACTTGTTCCACAGCTCACATGAATTCGATGTGAAGCATGTCAAAATCATGATAGAAAATAATGTGCGTATCTGACATGGAGATTCAGAAACAATTTCTTCAGTGATTGGCATGTCCCAATAAGTATAATTTTCAAGCAAATTGAGCTCTTGACATGCAAGTAGAAACATTCGTCATTTTTCGGATGAACTGTGTAAATGCGACCAAGAGCATCAATAGTCATTCGGGTGATCAGGAACCGCATCGCTTTGCTTTTGACGTTAAAATGTCTTCGATATAGCGTTCCAAGTGTAATAACGTGTCATCTCAGAGCAAAGCAACGTTCGTGCAAAATATTGTTGTCAAAAATTTATCATACCTAATTATAAACATAACCTTATTTCAATATTATCCGATTTTCTTTCGTTTTCATTTCATATCATCGATTTCTTTTATTCTAATCCATATTCTAAATTTAAAATTATTCATAAGCCAATCGTATGCAAAAGAAGCAAAAACAAACAAATATAGAAAACAGTGCGATCTGGTGGATTTTTCTGAAACCAGCTTACGACATTTTATCGTTTGAAGCTCGTTCGTCATTTAAAATTTTTATTCTGTATGAAGATATTTATTTTCTTTATAATTTATTTTCCGTGATATTTTTCCGATGTTTTAATGCTTATTCTGCTATTCTAGGCAAAAAGGAATTTTATAAAGCAAAGATCATTGAAATCCTTGGAGTAATTCTCGAGATATACGTGGTGTAAATAACCCGACTTTGTTTTATATATATAGATTTTATTTAGTATTCTTATAAAATTTATATTGTTTTATATAACTAGGTATGTAGACAAAATGATTTTAGGTATATGTGTTCAATAAGTAAATGTAACTTATTTGAAACTTCATTACTTTGATCCAAGTTCTCAAACATCAAAAGAATCATGAAAAAATCTTATAAAACTTTTATGTAACATTTTTGTATAGAAACTGTTTATTTTTTTACGTAACTAAAATGAGTTTATATTATTCGATTTCTCACAAATCAAAAATTATTCCTTATTCGGCTTAATTTATTGAATTATTTAATTCCTTGGAATAACCTTTATAGAACTTTGGATTTGAAGGCAGTACGCTTTGCTGGGTAAAAGTAATAAGGCTAAAAGTTTAAATTTGTTTACATTGTAAGGAAAGCTCATTATTTCACGATAAATTTTTCGTTGTCGAAGTTGCGAGCTTCACGGAGCGTTTGGTCGCAACTGTACGTGAAGTCTGAGCAAAGGGAAAGTTTTCCCTCGCGATATTAGCTGCCGTTCGTGTTTTTTTTTTTTATTTCGGATGCCCGAGGACTAGAGCAGTAACGCAATGCTCTTTTTATTCTCCTGAATCCGACGTATGTTTTGTTTGCTGTTTAATTATGTGTACATTATATTGTTTTATATATTCGCTCAAGCCTGCGGTTATACTTTCAAATTTTGTTTTATTGCTTAATTTCCGCCTCAATAAATTTCACCCATGCTTATAAGTGCTCTCATTTGATCGGTTTTATGGCGAAGAAAATTGCCACACTGATAAAATTATAAAAATGCTCAGGATCTTTATTCATCAATTGCAAAACAACGGTTTTGCAGCATCAATCATCGTGATTTTTTTTATGAAAATGGATTTATTCTGCATTGCTTAAATGCTATCTTCGGTAGATTCGACGGCAACTTTGTGGAAGTTCATTATGTATAAGGTTAAATGCTAATTTAGTACAAGCAATTAATTGATTGTTTTGATAATGATTAAAACAAAGAGTTATATTTGAATAGTATAATCTTTCAATGTTTATAAAAATATGTTACAATTCCTCTTACAATTTTACATTGCCGGAACCGGTTTTCCCGAGCGAGGCAATTTCAATCGTAATCAATTGAAACTTCACCCTAACTGATTGATGATTTTGGCTCCGGTTGTACTATAAATTGTATATAAATATAACAGAAATATTTTGGAAAAGTACTAGTGTTATTTTTTTGTAAGGAAATATCTCCAGGAATAACTGAAATTGTGCACTTACATGTATAAATAAATACATAAGTGAGTGAGTAAGAATACTGCAAACATAAATAATATCAGTTTCGTATTTTATTGTACTTTTCAAGCAGTAGTGATCTAGTTAATATTTCTTAAAGTTTCCGTACTTCGTGTGTCTTCATAATCAGAACAGTTCTTAGCTACATGGGGAGAGTCTGCGTTGCATGCTATAATGTTTGCAAAGTTTGATACAAATATGTTAATCCGCGCGACTTAGTATGTATGAGTTCTCATACCGGTTAGATACTCTGCATAATAGTCGCGTCACTTAAACCTTTGACTGCAAGCAGACTTAATACACGGAAATATGAGAGAAAAATTCATAAAATCGGCTTTGAAATATTAATGAAGTAAAAAAAATATCAAAGTATTTTAGCTCTACAAATATTATCTTGTAGCTATTTCGGGTTACGTCTTCATTTAATATAATATATAATTAAATTTGATAACTTTGGTATTCCATTTGTTGTGTTACAGAATGTGACACGTGTTTCTTTTCTTTAAGAAGCATCAGCCATCGCAACGTTTTCGAATAAACCAAAAAAGTATTTTAATTCTTATATTATAAATTAATAACTTACAAAATAAAATTCGGTGTTTGTTGATTATAAAATCTAAAATAAAGTTGGAGTAATATATAAACATTGATAATACTAATTATAAACTAATTGACATCATTAGGTGTGTTAAATCCCAATGAAAATAAACTCAACAATGGTGCTTAGTTAATCGATTTAAAGAAACGGTCTCTTTGATTACCTTAGGGTTAAGTTAATGCCAATGAAATCATTATATTTGAAATATGTTATTTAATATTTTAATTGCTATCGTTGCTGATTTTGGTTTGGGATACGTTCATCGATTGATGCGATTAATTAGATTAGGTAACTACAAATGCTGTTTTAGCCTTATATGCTTTCTCTCTGAAAAAGAAAGGTGATTGCGTTGTAAGCAGTTCTTTTAAAACTAATTCTTTTGGGAGGTGTACAAAAACAGTAAGAATTAATACTTGTGGATAAACATCTATAATATCCGTGTAGACAAAGGCCGACAACGTTGACCATCGGTTACAAAACTGAAATTTTATACGATAGTTTTAATCTTTTTCCTTCTGTATATTTGACGTTGATTTTGCTCATCAGCATCGTCAATTTGGTCTGGCTACAGATTAGTTAGCCCAAAATCCCTCCGGGGACATTCTAAATTTGTGATTTGCATTCTCATCGCGTAGACCGTCTCCTGCGATTGCTGCCCCCCTTTGTAATTAGTCGCGTAATGACCGCACGTCACCGGTAAGGGCGCGCAGACCACACAACCTTTCAAAAAGCCCCCACCCTATCCACCCGTACTTTTGGCTTATCTGGGTTGGATGGCAATCCTTTTGTTGAAATTTCGCAAAGAAAATATGATTTGGTGTCATAAAATAGTACGAATTTTAAAATTGTAAAACTTTCGGTGACTGCTATGTAAGTTTTCCCTGACTTGTGTGCTTTGATTATTATATTATTAATATCTTCATTTTGTTATTTTTCTTCCATTTCTTCACATGTACCCAGTAAGTTTTACACGTATTTGTTGGTTTTAAATGCCCACAAAATTATCTTAATTATTATGCTTGTTTCCACATGCTTGTTTTCTGAAATGAAAGTAATACTTCCCCCAAAATGATAATAATAATTACTCTATACTGTCCCCATGTAATGATCTTTTCCTTAGAACGATAATAGGCTTTGGGGGCAGATGTTTTCAGAGCTGACGCTTATAACGTTATCAGCGTCGCCTGTACTTTCTCCAACACGTTCGCAAGTTTCTATATGTTTTAATTGTAACACCAGGTTTGTGCAGGAAGTGCATTATATATATATATATATTAATAAACACGTGAATTTTTGTTATATTTCCACATTTTTATAAAAGTATGCTCTATCTGCAGGTTATCGCGATGAGCGAAAACGGTCCTGATCTTTATACAGATGTACTATAATTACATTATTTTTAAATACATTAAAAACGAAATCTTCATATCGTAACTCTCATGTATGATTTTCAATCGCCTTTTTGAATCAATTTGAAATTATATTATTGACTTCATAAGAATATGAGACCTTTTTCTTTGTATGTACCTATATCTAAAAAAAATATGGCACATCTTTAGCGTGGTATTGGTTACATTTTATTAAAAAATATACAGTCATTTATATTACTTTTATTTTAATAATGCAATTTTTTATTTATTTCTGTAATGTTTTATCTAATAAAGGTAATTTAAATCGGGCCTAATTAAAATACAGCCTAAACATCGAAAGTACTATTGAGGAATATTGTTTTAGTTTTTATATTCAAACCTAAATACCAGAAAAATAATCTGCAAGAAAAAAAGCTCAATATACATTATGCGTTAAGTGAACAAAATTTTGTTAAATTTACATCTCAAAAATGGTAGTTATAATATGATCAATCATAGTAAAACTGACATGTTACATGGACTGATCCGGTCGTCTATCTAGACATTTTACTGCCTGTGCCTCTGCAACGTTGTGTTTTTGTTTTACCACAAAAAAATATATGGAACCTTGGCAGGCACATCATGTATCAATAATCAGTTTTTCCAGAAAATTTCCAAAACAAATCAATGGTTTATTTTCAGCCTTATGTTTTCTTTAATTAGGATCGGCGTTTATATGCCACGAAGGTTCCATTTTAAGATACTACAATTATCTTACCGAATTTAACTTGAGGTATTTTTCTGGTGGGCTCTAAATACAGTGGCTTTATCGTCAATATGAAAATAGAAAACGATATGAAAAGAGAAAATATTAAATAAAATGCGTTGCTCAAAAAGAAAATGTTTAACGGAAATGTCACCGATGGAAAACCCATTTCCCGTCAAGGCTTTCCTTTGTCTGTAAGCCGACGGCATAAAATCAAAGTTTCGATACATAATAATTGTCTGGAAGTTTTTAAACGATGATAGACGTGCTTTTTTGTGACGCAATTCTCGCGAAAGAAAAGCCACGCGTCGCCGAATGTCAATGCGACCGGGAAACTTTTAAATCTTTCACATACTTTTACTCTTTTTCTTATGAAGACACTTTATAAATAAATCAATATCTTATACAGCGTGTGACTAAATTTAGAATTTTATGCGAATATTATTTCAAGCCGTATTTAATTTTGAACTTATTTAAGGTCAGAAACAATTTTAATTTAATTTACATCATCATCTCGTCATGATAGTATTTCATTCTAAACAATCTGTACATATTTTGATTTAATTATTGATTTAACATTTATTTGTCATCACATTAGCTATTTTCGGTTGAATTCTTGGCCGAGGCAGCAACCCTCACTACACGGTGTTCACTTTTAACTCTCGTATTATGTTAAAAATGACTTCAACGTTATTGTGTAATTAGTACGAAAAGTGTCAACTTGAACTTTATTATTTTATACATAAAGAAACATTCAGGTACTCTTGCCGCTAGTCTTTCATTTTTAATATGTACACTCTTACCATTTAAACGATTTTTGTTATTATTTTAGAATAGGTTTTATCACATAAGTGTATTCTCATAAAAAAGCTCTAAATAATGTTCCATTACCAATAAGGAAAAAATATTCATATTATATACATTTTTTAAGATTATGCTCATTTTTCCAAAACAATATATGATATGCTTATATTAACAAAAACAAAATATTCCTTTGTACTTATTTCCACTTTTATTTATCAAGATCAGGACCGGTTTCGCTCAAGGCGAGCATTGTCAACTGACAGTCAACAACAGTTGACAATGCTCGCCATGATCGAAACCCTAAAAGTGAAATATGATATATAATACTTATTGATATTTCATTTAAAATAAATCGTTGTCCCGTATTATATTGTCATATAAAGTGACGTATCAAAACAAACTACTAATAAGCTTAATTTCCCTCTTCTCAGTAGTATTTTTATTGCGAATAATATTGTCACAAACCGTATCTTCCATACAAAAAAAAGAAAGTTATCTCTGAACTGAATTAACTCTCCCTCTTACGACGTCATATTACAAAAGATCAAAAGTTTATTGTTGGCCGGCGGTCTTATGCCAAGGCTATTTAGCGTCGAGCGGAGGAGGGAAGCTAGCAGGCAGGCTGCTCGCGTTTCATCGCCTCGCGTTTCATCGCCTCGCGTCGTGCGCTGTCGGAAAGCTTAATCTCGACTTACACTGTTTGTTGCTTTGACGGCAGATAAAGAGATTTTTCAGCTTCATAAACAGTACCACTAACGAGCTTCGAAAGGCTTCCGATTCCATTAAACTAATAGTTTTAATTATTCGACGAGCATCTAGTGCCATCAGCTGAATTGAAATCTGGGCTAGCGATGTTTTAGTGTTTCTTTATTTCTTAATTAAAAATCGACTATAATGTTAAAGTATGAAATACAATTACTCTAATATATAAAATTAGAAGCGTCCAATGTTATATTGAAGATTTTGCGGTAAATTTTGATTGATATTTTTTTTATATTACACAATTGTGTTTTTTCCTTATTTATATTTCCACTATTGAAAGATGTTATTTTTCTATTTCTATGCATTATTTAAGCCGTTATTTATATAAATATATTTCCGTAAAAAGAAGAAAAAAAATACTTTTCAAAACTGCCATTTAAGATAAAAAGAAACTACAAGTATTTAAATATAACAGATGAAGTGAACAATAAAAATAATAAAACATCTTTAGTACTTTTCCCCACATACAATTTATTGGATCAGGACCGGTTTCGCTCATTGCGAGCATTATCAACTGATAAGAAAAATATTTAAACAGTGCTATTTATACAAATTTAAATTGAAATAAAAGGTGTAAGCAACTATTAACAATGAAAAGGATTTACAAATTACATTATAATTACACAAAATTAAATTGCTTAACACCTGTAACATACAATTAAAAAATCATCAAAGACTAATAAATATAACTGGCAAATGATGTCAATTATAATTTGGGAATTTTTTAACAAAGTGAAACTCCACATTACTAAAGTAAATAACTTAATGATGATTTTGTGTTTTTCTCGCTTCCAAGTAATTAGTCTGTGTACTTATTATAATGCTATTCCACTAAGTATTGACAGTGAACACCTTAAAAGTGATCGATGAAGTGAACATTTAAATAAACAAAATGAACCATTAAAGAGAGAAATTCTCTTAAAAAATATATACATATTTAAGTGTTGGGTCATCTTTTCTCTACTGCATATATATTCATTTCATTTTGAATGAAAAATATTTCTTAATTTGTTTTTCACGTGTTGTCAAACACGAATAAATAAATCTCTTTAAAAAATAATCGGCATTCCAATCCACTATTCTATTTACGTGACTTCGTGGATTTAATTTTATGTTACATCGTGTATCGATGCCAGCCGAAATGTCCGAGGTAAATTACTCGTCCGCTCCCAGGTGTACCCATCTCCTCTCATTTCTTCTCATTAATCGAAGATTTCCTCGAGTAATGTTCCCATTGTCTGCGTTCACTTTTCTTCCGTTCGGCGGATACGCTGTTTCCCCCCCGGGGGATCTGGGGTAGTCTGAAATATTTCCTAGGCTTATTTCTCGATCTGCTACAGCTCTTGAAAGACGCCTATGTTTATGTGTACACTGGAGCGACTCGGAGGGAAAATGCTTGCAAGTATCTAGAGGCATCACGAGTAAAATGGATATTTTATGAGTGTTAAGCACAAAAGAAATATATAAAAAGAATCCTCGTTTTGAATGCAGTGTTCTTTTTTAAATATTTTAAATAACAATGAACTTCGCAAGCGTATTTAGGTATTAAAAATTTAAATTTAACTGATCCAAAAATATTCGCTTACAATTTAATTTATGCGAAGTGGTCTTTGTTTTTGTAAAAATGTAAAATATAAAAAATACAGTCAATAATTTAAGTGTTTAATAATATGTGTTCTTTATTATTTACTATAAAATAGGTTCCCAAACATGGTTGACCCACTCACTCTATTCCGCTTAATAACACACAAAGTTTAACTTTTTGAAATAAAACAAAACAGAAATATTAAGTGAACATTTTCAACAAGAGTTAAAAATATTAAAAACTCATTGCCCCCTTTCTGCTTCCAAAACCCTCTACTTTACTGAGAGTCAGTATGTACCCCTCAGTTATTTTCAGTACCTCCTGGGAGGCCGATGGGCTCACTTTGGGAAACTATGGCTTAAAGCATGGGTCGGCAACCAGCGGCCCGCAAGATTCTCGCCGCAACGCATTTGTCTACACATGTTATTACAGTATAAATAAACGTACCTAAGTGTCAACGAACTAAGCATTCCTCCCACCTGTACCCGTGTAATATAATCACCATGCTATTTCAATTCGTAAATTTTTATTATTAATCTGTCAGGGCTTTGGAGTTGGAATACCAGAATGGAAACATGTAAACATTGATTTTGTATTTGTTTTGCGGATTTGTATCCAAATAAGTTTGATCGATAAATGTACAGCCAGTCTTCATAAAACATTTTTTTTTAAATTTAAGATTTCGACTGAAGGTGCTTGGTGGAATATCAATATTAAATTTGAATCGCTCAAATTATGTACATTTACACTGATTTTGTGAATGTTCATGATATGTGAATGTACATAATTTGAACGATTCAAATTTAAAACAAATTTTGTTGAGATATTCCATAACGTGTCAACATGCTTTTAGTCGGGAGCGGACATATTGTTTTAAAAAACAATATCAGTCGCTAAAGAAATTCACACAAGCGTAATATGAGTTTTGTATTCAGCGTTTACTTCTGAATTCCAGTGTTGTCACACTGGGGATTCTGTTCAACGCGAGTGCTCTTTTTAGGGTAGAAGTTCATTCCGCCCGGGTGCAATAAAACATGGGGGATATTGTCGCCCGCCCAGATAACGACACATCGCGCAATCTTATTGCCAAGACGCACCCTCTACCGCAAACCGCATTTCATGCACTCTAAACCCATGAATATGCATTCACGTTTTATTTGCATTGTGTGGAACTCGTTTGCTAGTTCTACGTCGCATCGGCATGCATGGAATAAGACCACGCGAGTAATACGTTTTATCCCTTTCGTATTGCCGTGCGTACAGAATAATAATTGAGACCCAGAGATACAATGATGTTTGGATAATTTGATTATAATACGATGTAATTTTTCTTTTTTGTGTTTGGTAATAATGGCGGTATACTCGATTCACTTTATGCACGAAGATACGTTTCAACTAGGGCCTCAAATCCCAAAACCAATTTTGCGATCCACGATAAATAGGATTCACTATAAAAAATAAGTCAAGATCCGTAAGTAAGGTTAAAATAAAAACTCAGCTAGGCTTACTGGCAATTGTATCTGTTTGAATGGATGGGGCTAAAAAAAAAATGTCTCACGCTGTCAATTCGCAACTTTTTGAAATCATCGAGTTAAAAAAATCCATTGAGAATTATTTTGGAATCTCTCAACTCCTCACTTCTTTCGCCAGTGATCAATCCCGGAATCTCGAAATCCAGGGATCCAGATTTGGATGCCCTAGTTGCAACGGACTACTGTGCAAAAAAATCCATGCGGACATGGTAGATAAGATCCATTTAACTTATAATATAACCATTCAGTGTCGATTATAGACAGTAAACGTGCCCGTTTACTTTTTTTGGTTGCGAACAATTTACTCGTGACTGGAATTGTTTAAAAGCGACTTAGCTACAAGTAATAAAATAACATATACAAATGACAACCAGTGATATTAAGCAGTTACAAAATGCAACATCTATGTGCTAGAGTGCCATTTAAAAAAAAACATTTAGATTTTTAAACTGTGGCAAAAAATAACACTAAAAAATAATCGATTATTTTTTCATGAACCGTTTTAATTTAGAATGGCGCAACAATCGATAATCGAGTTATCCCCGTTCCCTAATAAATGCAGCTATAAACATATATCGATCGATGCCTAACACTTTTCAATATTGCAAATAACGTTAAGTACTCGAGTAAAATTGCAGTTACGTGAATGAGTAAGTGATAAAGCTGAGAATAAAGTTAATCGATGCTTTCAATTAGTAATCTACAGATATGTCAATATCTCCGTGTAGATTATTTTACACATACAATAAAATTACATCATATTTTATAATATAATACGAATATTATTTTTGTATCAATATCTCCATTACAATTTCAAAGAATAACAATGTTTTTAATACGTCAATAGATGTTCGTACCAATACCTGAATAGTATAAATATTTTTTTCTCAGATATGCTTCGAAAGAAGGCTCAATAATTCAAAAGCCTGCGTCGAAATGATCAACACGAATGCGAAGCAAATATTTCGATGCGTTGTTACTTCTCGTTTGGCTTTTTTTTTTAACCGATAAAAATGTAAATATTTAGCAGAAATATTGCGGCATTACCGGAATTGGATGGTCGTGGAATCGCTTTCCATTTTACGGAAAGGGCATTTTGGTTATTTGATGTCAAATATTGCCGCGGAAAATGCCTGTTTTTTTCTCTGACGTAAAAATATATACACTGCATAAAATACGTTTTTAATCGACCTTCTTTCGTTATACTCATTACAAGCTTACTTGGCGAACAAAGTGTCATTCAAAGGTTATTCATTATACATAATTAATTTTAGTCGATTACAAAAAAATAAAATTAAGCTGACCTTTTTCCACTGGCGGATTGATACTTGAGTTTAATTTATTTAATTTTAATAATAAATAAATACATGTGTTGCGATGTTTTGCGTAGCCAAGAGCCGACATCAAATGGAAACACAACTTAAAATATTACATTTAAACGCTTGTCGAAGCTTATTTTACTGTTTTCACTATACCACTTTTGATGAATTCACTTTCAATAATTGTGGATAGGCATTCATTATATTAAAAAAATAAAAAAAATACTTTCTACTTATTCCGCATTTATTCAATATGATTGAATATATAATGAGCAATATTTAGTTATATTATATATAGTTAACGTTATATATAATAATAAAGTTTCCTACGACGTTTGTTATTGATACCTTAAAAAAATGTTTATAATGAAATTGAAAACACATATTACATGCTACCAAACTTGCATTAACTTTAATGCAGCAAGTTTGGCGACTATTATTTCTAACTGAATATTGATCTCCGTTTATTTGAAAACTTTTATAATTTTGATCACTTCTTTTTGGGCAATCTATCATATTAGCGCCGATCCAGAACACTTCTTATTAATCAAGTATTTTTTTCACTCCGTATATAGTCACTTTATATGTCAGATGCGATAAGTTATATAAATATATATCATATCTCTTCTGACATGTGATAAAGTATGAAATCCACTTCGTTAACATGTTGCGCTTGAGGTTTTCACGGAAGGCATTATATTGGACAAAATAAAACAGTTTTTTTTACTAATTCCACACATCCAGACCGGGTTCAATTGATAATACTCATGATGAGCGAAAAAGTCTTGATCTTTAATAGAAATGTAGAATAAGTACAAAAAAGTGTTGTATTATTTTAATTCGTTAACGTACGTTTTTTGTATATTAAACGTATCAAATATAATTAAATTTAATTATCTATCAGCTGTGTTTATTATTGATTAAATATGATAGCCTCTCGCAGCGGAATCAAATATTATGCATTGTCCTTTTCTCAAGAATAAATCTCGAACACTAAGGAATCACTAAATTATATATATTTTCTCCAATGACGAATGAATGTAATATATTCATATTATATAATACAATTAAAATCAGTCGATTATTAACTAACTGTTATTTTGTATCAGTATTTTTCTTTCAGTGTTTGAGCTTTGAAGCTTTTACTTGACTGACTTAAGAACTTCTCTGATTCATTGGTTTTAGACTCAGATTAGGGAAGGCTATGAAAATATACCCCTGGTTTGTAGAATGAATTAAAGTGAATTTCTTACATAGATTGTGGCCGCAGGTAATTAGGTTCCCTCCTTGCCTTGGGAGGCTTGTTTTCTTTTTAACCCTCTTTATACAGATACGGCGTAGATGCTCTGCCGTACTTTCCCCCGAATCTCTCTTGTCAAATATACAAATTATAATGATTCTTTAATCGCATTTGCTTGCCGTCCGACTGAAATGAATCATGAATTAGGCACCGTGGACCCCATTTTAATTGAATTTGTCGGATGAAAATAATATTATACAGCGGAGTGCAGCCAGCTGAACGAAAATTTACTCTTTTAAGAAGTGTCTACGGCAGATATTTTTTCAGATTTAATACATGTTCAACAAATTTTATTCAACTATAAAAGTCAAATTATTTTATTTCCATTGCTTCTTTTAACTGACACGTTACAGTATAACGTACATCTATTATGTTCAGATATAGTCAGATTTAATTTAAATATTTCGAAAATCCACACCATTATTACAGCACAGCAATAGCCATAAAAAATCAACATCATTATAAGATTTCACGCTTTGTGATAAAGTATAATCAATTGGTGGATTCGGCGACTACTACGTATGATATAAAAATGTAGGTATGAAACACGTGTCACATTAGCTAATTTTCAAAGTTCGAGAAAATCAACCAATACTTTTGGCATGTTAGCTAGCTAACTAATAAGGGCTAAAATGAAAATATGATATTGTTACTGCTATACGTATTTCTGAGAGTCAAGAGTTGCGTAAAATATCACATTGGAGTAAAATCTGTATACTTAAGTCATCTTCTCTATGTGACGGATGTATCCACGTGTGCGTGTGTTATCTTTTCCTGAGCATTTCAATTTGAAAGCCAGAAGGCGGCGACGGCGATGCGAATGGAGTATTACGTGCAAACGGTGCGAGGTGATATTGCTGTGATTTTGTGATTTGAAAGTTACCCCCGACTCCGCAGGCTCCTCTCTTCAACACATTTCTGCGTGAGACGACGCCGAAAGGACGGCGATATGGGGATGTTTCTTTTCAGAAACGTATTTGTCGAGCTCTAACGCGAAAAGTTAGCAACTACGTTTTGGGATTCTTATCATTTATTCTTATGAAGCAAACTTTTTAATTCAAACGTCATACCGGAAACTTTTGCAATGTAATATAATTTCAAATATTTATGTCTATGTAGATTAAACAAAGGATTCTTTTTTTTTTGCTGTACACTGTAATATTATGTTACAAATATAATTGTAAAAAAACCCGCAGATAAATAATGAATTCACTTGGTAATAAGCATTTATTTTATAACCTCCATTTAAAAAATAATTTTAGAGGCATTGATTTTATTTATTACAAAATATGGCATCTTGTAACCCATTTTAAACACATACCTCATTCGAATCTTCTGTGTTCTTTTTTTGAGTTTTTGTATATCGAGTAATGAATGCAACCTTTGTCAATAATTGAAAGTTAATTAAAAATAATAGATGTGTCAGAAAATAGGTTAAAATCGCTTTTTTCATTACCGAATTTAAGCAACGGATTGAGTATTTAAATACATTTCATATGTAATTAGTTCTAAAAATCGAATATTTGTTCTGATTAAAGTAATGAACGTGTACTCTTTACTCTAATTTCTTTAACTCATATCTCGTTACTTCACCTGTATACTTCATTTCATACATACCTATACTAATAGTATTACGATTTCAAGTCTTTTGCATTTCCCATATAAATAAAGAAAAATATAATATTAAACACAGCACATTCATGCTACTTAAAGTGCTACATGTTAATTTACTAACTGAACGCTGTACTCAAACAAGTTATTGTCTTTTATATGAACCGCGAAGTGTCACAATTTATATTAATTATTTGCCAAATCGACTACCAAACACGAGTTAAGAAGTTTGACATCGGTCGATGTTATTATCCTGTGAAGTATGCATACTTTTTTTTGTAAAATAAATTTTCATTCTCCGTTTACTGCAAACTGGTTCGGATAACATAGCATAATGTCTAATGTATAATCATGTATAATGAATACATCTGATCTTAAATAGTACGGATAATTATTGTATTGTTGTTTTCGAGTGATGAAATAAAGTGAGGAATACTTATTTTGGCCCCAAAAAACCATATTATGGTACTTAATCGGAATACTTGTAAATTTTTAATCATACGTTAAATTGTGTATAGGTTGATTGAATTGACATTTTACTGGTAAAATTCTATTGTGATGCGGTAAAAAATATCAAAGTATTTGGTTCTATATGTTTTTATTCAGTTGATAACTATTTCGGCGTATGCATTTATCAGAACTATACGTCGAAAAAGTTATCAACCGAATTTTAAAAAAATGTAGAATTAAATACTTTGCTATTTTATACCGTATGTCTACAGGTCTTTGTTTGAAACAAGTTTGCCAAGAGCATCTAAAATTATCTCGTCTATTGGAAGTGGCGACAAATTTCCTGTCGATGCCTAGTTAGTTCTGTTCAATGAGAAGGCCTTTGTGTCGTGTTCCTCGCTTCGGTCTACACAATCACTCTAATTACATTAGCTCCTCGACCGCCTTCTATACGTGACACTCTAAACACCTAAAACCATCCTCCCGCGATACAGAATGTTTTCCACGTATGTCCACTTCATAATTTTGTTCATTAGAAGCACAACGAAGTGCCGTGAAACATGGAATTCTCGATGACATGTGTCTTGTGTCAAAGAGTATTAAAGAGCGGCACATTGCTTCGACTAATATTCCGACTTATAAATCATTATCATTCTAATTGTCACATTTTTCTCATTGATTGAACTCGTAATGTATTATATGCACGCTTGATAAACTAAACTGCTGACGACCGTATAACTGATATCACTTCTACATATTCTGTTTTATTTTTACAGCAGTAAATTGCAATGGCTGATTGTGAGGACTTTTAAAAGTATTGATTTCAGTTAAATAAAATGAATAAAAGTGCTTATTAATTTTTAATTCTCACCGAACGTTTATACAAAAGTATTATATAACTTTTGTGTACAAGCATTGTCAGTAACATTTACTTAATAATCTCGCAAACGTACATCGTTATCTTGTATAGATTTTTTTCTCTAAAATCATTGTCTTCCATCTCATCGTCTATGCATTTTCTGAATATATATTTCGCCGTGTAGAATAGTATGTATTTATATTATACCTTGTGCTGTAGTATCCATAGTCTTCGTTAGGAATGCAAACTGTCTAGTTGTCTCAATAAAATCCTTCAAAGTATACATTGGTGTGTGTATCGTTCAGCGAAATTAACTAATTTACGGTCCGGCTAAATTCCTCTATCGGCGGCAGGAAGAAGTATATTACCAACTGTCTATGTGTTGGAGAATATACTGCATCTGTGTACATATATAAATATGTATACCGTGGTCAATATATGGTACTGGTACACACTGGAGTTTGTAGGTCACTCGACTAAATTACTTTCCAAATGTACTAATCGTGGAAAATTTATAATATTGCGTCGTATTTTGTATTCTACTGTGATTCGCTTCATTTTAAAATGTGGAAGCTATTCTAATGACGACTTTCTGTGAAACGTTTTTCATTTCACTGGATCAACATTTCATGTATCGTGAATAATTGATTTTAATAGTTTGAATTATTGTTAGACACTGCAATAACCCCACTGAACGGAAACGCAATGAGTTTTCTTACCTTTTGTTTATTTTTACATATTATTTTATAATAAACAGCTTTGATAATTTGTTGGAGTGGTCTACTGATATATTCAGGGTTATTGTATCTATCAACATTAAGTATTGTGAGGAATTCTAATTTAGCTTTAAAATACATACATTATTTATCGTTATGATTTTGCCAACATTATAATCCAACGATCTCTCATCTTCAAAACTATTACGATAAAATTTCTGAGAATCGTTTTACGCCGAAAGCAGTTCTGCTCGACGATCCACTGTAGATTTTATGTTTCGTCTAAAATTAATAAACTATTTAAGAACGAACTTGGCACCATGAAAATGACTCTTTGGTTGACTTTCTTGTATACTGCGTGTATATGTATGCATGGGCATGTGAGTGTACATGTATGGATGAGGGGAAGCATATAGAATGTGATTTGTAAATGAATGCATATGGAGTCCCCGTGAACTGGCTTCACTAAGGATTTCTTACCTCTGTAGCGATCACTTCTTTCCGTCAGCATTGATGTTAGGGAATACAATTTTCCAAAACATCAGCGATGAAAGAGACTCACGCACTTTGACGTTAACGCGCCCTGGTACTTAAAGCTCCGTAAATTTGATATCAAATAATTAAAATTTAATAAAACTTAAAACAACAACAACTAGAAGAATTCAATAATATAAAAAAATAGTAGGTACAGGCTTAAAAACAAGTTTCGGTCTGTTTCTATTGTCAAAAAAGTACTGTTATGTGTATATCCATAATACGAAGTGTTGATCACTGTTAACGATCTTTAATTCACCATTTTACGATTGAGAATGTAAATCTTAACTTTTTTAAGACACTCTTTATAAGTGTTATAAAATTGGCGTAGTTCATAATTTTTAAAAGCTTTTACAAAGTCTCTGCCGCTCATGTAAACAACTTGGTTATCGCCCGTCTTAAAAGAGTGTCTATGGTTAGAGATGTTAAAAGCTTTCGAGGCTGCGGTGCTGCGATCTCATTACTGCGGTCGTGTAAGAAAACCAATTGGCAGATTGCTTTCGTGTTTGCAAAGCTCTGCAAATATTTAAAAAGACCGAACAGAGAAAACCTAAGTGCGAAATGTCTACGTATGAAAATCTAGAAGAAACGATGAGCTGGTGTTGATGGTAGGCGCATTTTCGGTCGTTGATGGGAAACATGCTGATCGTACATAATTAAGTATAGAAGTGGTGTCCTTGTTACCTGATAGGTAAAGTTCGGCAGGCATGTCTACGAAATTTAGTTATTTATTATTAATAAACTTAATATTAGTTACTGTTGATCCGCGATGGATCATATCATAGCTTATAATGCAAACACATATAAAATATATATTTTTAGCGCCTAAAAGATATTTTGATGTGTTTTTTTTGTATTTATTATTTCCAGTAATCACTCTGTTCGTAGTATATTTGAGAGTTAGAATTGATTCGAGTAAAAATTCTCGTTTTAATTAAATTAAAATTCAATTTAAACGAGAATTTTTACTAATGTAATGTATCATTTTGTAATTGAATTAGAAAACGAAAATAAATATATCCTTTAAATTACGTATTTAAGAAATTTAAGAAAACTATTTTGAATATATTCTGCCTGATGTATTTGATTTGATCCCGTGCGTCTTTAAATTATAATATTTAAAAAAATCTTGCGAGAAAATTCACCGACTCGCACATCAACTGATAGTACGTGAAATTATATTTCATTATAAATGAATCAATTTTATGAATCATTTTCTTTTGGACATTTTTTTCAAACGAAGATACCTATTTTGTTGCGTAAACGTATGCCGACAGTATTCAGTGTATTACTTTTATACTTCCAACTATTCATTTTATCACTACATTCTTGCACGTTTTGTCACAGTATTTTCTGCTTTGAAATAAATCATCTATAAAAAAATCATAAGCTCCATCTACTTAATGACAATAGACGTGTAAGGATGGGGAATTAAACCGTCGGAGTTTAGTGTCACAAACGGTTTGCCTTGAGGCTATTCTTTGTTCGAAGATCCACATTTCATAGTCGCTGGGTCGGGTGGACTTTTAATCCTTTAATTAAATTCAGCGCATGCTCTACCGTGTCACCCTTTCAGATCGACCCCCCCGTCCCCCACTTTAACTTTGCGTTCAACCTCATTTCCCTGCTGACCCCTCGCCGGCAATTTGGCAGCTATGTCACTACTTTCATTAGGGATTAAAGATTATAATGTTTGGATATAACGTTATAATACCTGTCTGTTCGTTTATTATCTTGGTCTATTAACAGATATATTTTTAGCAGTCTTTGGTGTATTATTACAACATCATTCACCACCAATAAAACTGTAACAAATATGGCCAAAAGAGATTTCTTGGTGATACTAAGATTCAAGTTGAACCAATTTAAAGGTGTTCAATGTATTTTATATGTTCATGCTTTTATCTCGAACAAATATTTAGTCATACTTTAGTGAAATTTATGATAACAGTAAAAAAACAAAAATATTGTGTTATACAGATATGTTTTTTTTTTAAATATATAGTTGATAGCTATTTCAGCGTATGCCTTAATCAGAACTAATGAACTGGTGAAGGCATACGCTAAAATAGCTATCGACTTTATAAAAAAATATATTTGTAGAACTAAGTACTTTGTAATTCAAATAAATGCTATTACAAAAAAACTGTATTTTTTCCCGCATGACGATAAAACTTCTGTATTTTAGTAATCGGATAATTATATGTGTATTATTGATTGAAAATGTTATACTTCCTCGTGAAATGGGATTAATATTTACTTTATTGGACATCTGTGAATGGCGACGCAGTGGTACACTACTTATCGTATTTACGACTGACCTATTGTCCAAATGGCGATGCGGATATAGGTAAGTAACTAATTGTATTGTTCCGAGCGCTTTTACGAGACGATTATTTTATCGATACTGTGGATCTTTTCATGTTCACGAACGTACTTCAACATCCATTAGGTTTAGTTTCCCGTAAGATTTTCTAAACGCCACGTCGGTAAGCAAGACAATAGTTATAATACAAGAGGAATTTACATGTGAGTTCGATAAAGTTAATGTTATCTACTTTAATTATAATAATAATATATATTATCCTTAGTATGTTGATAGTGCAAAATGTTGTCTATAAAAAGTTTTTACATGTGTATTGAATAATTTCTTAATTTACTGAACATAAGATAGTGTATTAAACCGCTTACGCTTGTTGACATATACATTTAAAATTTAAAGGACCCTGAAGAATACTTAGCACAAATTTTGAGAATTACTTTTACCGCATACGCGTTAAAAAAATACCCTACCGCCTTTATAGCGACTCCACAGTTTCGCATTTCAGTCGAGCTTTAAGTAAAAATCCACACTCTTTGCGGCTCCCTTTTTCGTTTACACACTTTGGTGAGCTTTTTTTACAAACACATCTTAGGAGCGGATTTTAGTTTGAATTTCAATGACTTCTCTCTGTATTTGCGGTTTACCTCCATGTTCATAGAGTGGGTTCTTCAACACTTCATTTTAAGTAGTCGGTTTTAAGTTATGATTCATCAAATTAGGGATAAGCTTTTGATGGGATGTTACACCCTTAGCCATAAAATCTATAGACTATTTACGATTTAGAATTTTTCCTAATTCTATTCTATTAAGAAAAACACAATATTCCTATGTATTTATTTCCACTTTTATTTACCAAGATCAGGACTGGTTTCGCTCATGGCGAGCATTACCAACTGATAAAAAATAGAATTTAAGTGTTTTTACATAAAACAAATTTAAATAACAATGTTAAATTCTATTATGCATCAGTTGATATCCCATTATTGTTTTCGTTTCGGGAAACACATTGAGCCAATTAATTACATTTGATACTATATTTATGACGATGAAATTTATACTTTGATGTTTTGTTGATCTTCTATAATGAAGTTCTACCAAGTAAATACCATTTCAATCAACAAATAACTTCTGTTAGTAATACCGTTATTCATCGGCTGCAAAACTGCGTCCATAGCTATACCATAGTGAAATAATTAAACGATTCAAGGGTATCAGAAAGACGTTTATTTTGTAATCAACTGGTAAATTTGTCGATCCTTTCCATTTGAATAATTATTGTTCGAATACAACATAGGGTGAAAGAAACCTTTGTTGATAATTAAGATAATATTCGTGGGTGAAAACAGTTTTCGGGTGCATTATAATTATGTCCCATCGTGCAGCTTCTGGTGATGGTATGTATCAATTGCAAAAAAAAAATGAACAATATTTGCCCTCTTTAATGCCCTCGTGTAACTGCTATCTCTTATAGACTAGAAAAGTTTCATAAACGCTCGCCCCTAGACCTAAGATTTATATTTCGCCAAGTACCATCGTCTCTACGACGCCGTATTATTTGTCTTGAGTAAACTTCTCCAGGATTCCTATCGGTTTCGTTCATACAAATGAATCAGATATGGATCTGGCCGTCTCGGTAAATAAACGTTCATCTCTGCCGTTTCAATATATTTTTTTTTGATTTTACTCCGAATGAGTGTATGAAAAGAAATATCTTTATTGTTTCTTTCTTTCGCAGTTAAAGACAGACATTTTTTGTTTGATATATTTTATTTCATATACTGTCATGATATTGATTTTGATAAACAAATTGAAGTTTCCGCCTACTTTTTCTACAAATGGGTCATAAATGTATTTTCATGTTGTTGTTGCGTTCCTTGGCGCATATTTGGTATAAGTCTGTATGAATATTGCATTTTTTTTTGCTCAGCGTAAACGCGCAACAAAAAATAACTTGTCACTAAATATATATTTTAAATTTAAATAGTCAATTTCAAATTAGATTTTTATTTTACAATTATTTGTTTCAATGTTTTTTTCCGATCATTCGTGGTTAGTTCTCTATCTTATATAACTTAATTAATATTGTTTTTAAATTTATTTTACAGTATTACATACCATTTGATTAGACGCGTTGGAAATCATTACTTCATTTATTTATGTAGTATGTGATTCTACACATTATTTATAGTGATGTCGTGATACATTTAATAAATCATTTCCCAACATATATAGCAGAGATCAACACTTGAACACCAGTACATAATCATTGAGATTTTACGTTTTACCAGGCAGTTAAATTAATATTACATCACAATGTTAGTAATGTTCGTTATAAGCCAACAAATATTTCAACCATATAGGTTAGGTTATGTAGAATAATTGGTATTTAACATGTATAAACAAAAATAAAATGTCAACAATGTCTGTCAATAAAAATGTCATCCTAATTTATATATTTTTATAACAAACTTTTGTTGATAATAAGTTATTTTTTTTCCTTTGAAATAAAGTGAAGATAAACATCGTATTTCATTTTCAAGCATTAATTTCACGTTTAATTATTATATATTTTTTTTCTTGTTATACTTTCAGTAATTTGTTATTGAATAGTTCAAAAACATGATCGCATCGCTCAAATAATCTTATAACAACGATTTCAAGTATGTATATGTATATGTAATTACTATTATATGACATTATAGATTGATTATAGCCGATCAGCGACTGAATCAGTTTCTACAATTCTACTTTTCACATAAAAGATTTAAATTTTTAGTAACATTATAAACAAGTTATCTTATCTGCACTGATTAATCGCCGGCAGATAACTGCTGCAAAAGAATAAAATTATCATTTAAAAATATTAATATTTTATTTCTTTACGATATAATTATATATAGTCTCATTCTAGTCAACCTAGTCATCTATAAATTCACCAGTTTCGCAAATAAGCTTCGCATTTTCGGCTTCATATTTAGTTTCGTCGATGGTTTCATACGTCATATATCAGTAAAAGCAGCTGACAGGACCCTAATCAAATTAATAGTCATGCAGTGCTTTGGCCTATTTCACTCCCCGTCATAAAATCTGATTTATGACGATATGACGCTATCAAACTAACTTGATTTAGTGACGAGCGACGCTAAATTGACGTCAATTTTTCGCAATTGCTGCATATAAAGTTTTATGTCGCACACTATTTACGCTCGGGTTTATGGCAAACCAATTTAGTTTTGTAAAATTTATGCATCGCGTCTCATCGTGATCTACATTATCTATAATCAGATTTTTTTAAACGTGTATGATTTATTCAGTCTACCTAAAAAAATATAAATAAAAAAAATGCTTAGCTGAAAAATGGAGAAAAAACAAACATTTCATATCAAGTATTAATCAACGCAATCAAACACTTGAAGAATAAATGAGATCAAGATCTGAAATAAAACGTTGTAGCGAAAAAAAACAACTTATGATTTTATATATTATTAGATTTCAATTTGCTATTTTATTATCGCTGTCATACTAATTACCAATCAAAAGAATATAAACAACTTAATTGATAAGCTAGTAAATAATTGATTGAAATCAAAAGATAACAGTTCTGTTTATTGAGTTATTGTACTAAACAAGCAAATTTTTTAGAGCCAAAACTCAGCTTCAAATGTTGAGCATATGGTTTCCAATTGAGGTATTTCAACATGGGTTTTTTTCGATAACTGAGAAGTTACTCAGTCGCTCAAACTCTCTTTTTTAAGATTAGTAAGGATAGAAAAGATATAACAGAACTAGTTGTTGTCTAATCACTTCCGAAACACCTGCTATTTTTGGATCGGAATATTGGGGGGGGAGGGGTTATAGACATAACAAACATCCATGCCTTCGTACAGAAATCGATAAATCGATTGAAAAAATGCTGTACTGCAATTCTAACGCGTGAGGTCCGGGATGGAAGCCAACGTGTTGACCACTGTACCATGGACCCGGTAAGTTGACGATGTAAAATATTTCCCAAAAAAAAAGTAATTTTGACAAACAAACTAATCCGGATCGTTAAATTTCTTTCTCACTTTTATATAATATAGTCTATTTTAAAAAATGGTGTAATCTTGACTCGGGCTGTGGTAAATTCGCGTGCCTTTCTTTGCGAACAAAAAGATAAATTTAATATCCAACGTCTGTCCATAATGGCGTAAGGAACGAATGCATTGAACTCTAGCTTAATCTTGTAGAGCCCGTTTTTTATTCCCGAAGGCTAAGAAGATTCCTCCTTTTATTGTGTCTCATAAGTAAGTAGCAAACTCCATTTTTCATCCGGTGTTATGCTTTATTTTCCCTCGCCGTGTAAAAGATTGGTATAAAAGAGGAGGGAGGGAACAATCAAACTGTGCAGCTTCATTCATTTCGTAGAGGGATCGGATGACTTTACGACGCAGTATTTGAATCGTATAAAAATGGTATGGAAATTTCGATGTTTATGCCCGAACTGTGTCAATGAGAACTAGAAAAAGCACTTGACATTTATTTTATTAGTCTTGTGATATTGTAAACACAAATGTGGATTTCTGTTTTTCAATAAAATAATATTCTATATATATCATAAATAATAACACGTATGATAGCGAATAACAGCTTTCTTATAAGATTTCGTGGACAACAATTTAATTACTTCTTTAATCAATTGAAAGTTTGAATTATAATTTCAACTTTTACCTATACTAATATAAAATATAAAAATAACTTTGACTATTCCATGTATTGTCTCCCCGAATCCATCAAAAGTATGCTCCTGTATTCTTTACTATATAAAATGCAAGTCGTTGTTTTTGTCCTCAAAACAGCGGTAACTTTGCGGGATTTTTATTTTTATTTTAAGCTTATTGGTGTGTCAATCAGAATTTTAATGAATGTTTGAACATATCGAGTCTGTTATGGATGGATCTCACGAGTTCAAGTCCCAATAGCAACTGTATTTTTTTTCCATCCATTTATCAATTTCAGTCCGAAGGTGTGGATGTTCGTGATGTCTAAAAATTATCTACTACACTTTCAATCCTAAAATAACACGTCCATCTCTAGTTCCGACTGCTTTTCATACTTTCCTGAAAAAATAAATTGAGCAACTGAGTAAAAAGCAGTTCTTTTAGAAAAACTTCTATCGAGATGTGTCCATTATAAGCTGTATCAAACCGGTCATGGATTAAAAATATATGCTAATAGATTATGTTAAGATAGCATATATCTATTTATTTATATAATATTGTCAGTATTGACTAATGATTGACAATAGTATTCTCACTAAATTAAAAATGAATTCCCACAACGTTGCCGCTGATATATATTTCATATATTTCACACACTACGTCTACGTTACAAAGTCGTAAACTATCACCTTATGCTACGATTGTACCTCTACGACGCGTTGTCAACGTTGCTACACGCCCCGACATACTGAGACCCGCACTCGTGAATCCCATCATCCATCATGATCATGCCTCTCAGCCACTGTTAGCGTCAGATGTTTTGTGGCGGCGGCACTATATATTATATTTTTATATTATATATGACACCGGAATATGCCGAGAACCAAGTGATTATTTAAACTATTTTCCATTGTCATACATTTTTAATTTGGTCCTTTTTTTAAAATAACATAACGACTTGAAAAACGTATTCAGGTTAGAAGGCTGCATTTGACAAGCTTCATTCAAAAATTCTGAAAAATGAATTTTTATTATAATATTTTCTAAACGAATGAAAAAACAATTCAGTTAATACTTGAGGACCTAGAAGTCCGTAAGTCCCTTACCTATAATTTAAAATGTTTTTTTTAGTTGAAAGGGTAAAAGATTATTATTTTTATAATCAGAAATGGTATGATGTGTTCTATATTCGGTAACTGTTGAAGCAACCATTTAATCTAGTTCTAATGTACATCTAGCGTGCAGCACGGGTCGTGCATCCATAAATAATTTGCAAGCGCTTCTATTTGTGTCAGAGCAATGACATTTTTTTTTAAATTTCCCGATGAAGTAGCGCAATTGAACGCTTGATTTTATTTGCATTCAATTATTTAAGACCTCTCGGAGAGCTCCATGAATATAAATATAACATTCTACCGCAAGCTTAATTCATTTTGGCGATACCTACTGGTAATTGACAAAATAACGAATGAAATAAGCTAGCGTGTTATCTTTCAAAATATTTTAATCACAAGCAATCGTTTAAATATTGAAAACTGATGTACTCCCATTGTCCGTGCAATAAAAGTACTTTAAATTGAATTAAAAATGTCGCCTCCTTTTCGTTCGGCTGTTTCTATTTTAACTTTTATAATATAAATAGATGATTTTGTATTTTCAAGGTAATTTAAATCCCATATGTAAACTGGCATTTATTCCTGAGCGAAGACAACATTTTCTGTAATATACCGGCAGTAACTTGTATCCGATGTGACTTTAAAAACCCTTTGTTTCCATTTTGTATTCAATACGCTTTTCTTTTGCAATAAAGCGACCTTGTAAAAAATGTAATAGTGAATAAAGGTTCGATTTGGGCCAAACTTTTATTCGAGTTCTGGTGTCCGTTTTCATCGTTTCGTCTGCTCGCTTTCTCCAATTTTCCCATTGCGTCATTTTATTTATGACCTTTGACGATTTTTTTTCTGGAGCTTAACACCGTTTTGAGAGCCTCTAGCCCTTTTTGTGACATCAAAATTCTTTTTCTCCGAACTTGTGTTTCAACGATTATGTTTCAATAATCTATTTTTTTTTTTATTTCTTCAAAATAACGTTACAACGCAAGCCAATTTACTTCTTATGTAATTCCCGTGTAAATAATGGCTTCTAAAATAGAATAAACTGTCGTGAAATATGCCCCACCAGGCTTTCGATTTTTCAGCTGCCGTTTTTTACTCAAAATGTATTATCGTATCATTATGAACATTATTTTATCTTTATAAAACTGTAATATTAAAACCGTTCTTTTGTTATGCATATTTTTCACATAAGCGAACTGAAGTCATTTATTAAGCCAAATATTTATTTTGACTAGATGTACTCATACCGTAAAGAACTATTCTTATTATATTATATGTTTGATATGTGTATAAATTCTTGATACTCTTCTACATCTGAAAATATCAAATTGCCAATTATTTTTTTTATTTCTAGTCACACAAACGTGTTTATAGATGTGTGTCGTTGTTTCTTTTTATAGATTAACGCAATATCATCCATTGTTGTGCGAATTACATTTCTCTGGTAAATTAATTATAAATATAACATTTCTACTGGAATAAAATAAATAAATCAACTCAAATTAAAAAAGTTTTCTTTTTGACGTCCAGTTTTTTTTGTGTCATTAAATTTATTTAATGACTTGGCATTTACTTAGGATTCCATTATAATAGGGTAAAAATAGCAACGTATTTAGTTCTACAGTTTTTATATTTATTAGTTCATAGCTATTTCGGCTTTTGCCATTGTCAGAACTATGATTAAACTTACATTTTTCTCAGCTATATATACTGGCTCCGAAGAGATACAAAATGCATCATGTTATTCACTCTAACATCCTTATTCAAATTACAATTATAATATTTCACTTATTATTTCATATAATCTTCGGAGCCAGTATATATAGCTGAGAAAAATGTAAGTTTAATTATAATTCTGACGATGGCGAAAGCCGAAATAGCTATCAACTAATAAATATAAAAACTGTAGAACTAAATACGTTGCAATTTTTACCCTATCATTAAATTTATTTTTATACTATTAGCTAATTTTAAAATATAATATATGTTTTGTTTTATTGCTAAATTATGTAGCGTTCTATATAAAAAAATACCCGCGTAAACTCACTTTCTTTCGATTTCAAAGCACGATCTTTAAAAAGCGTACACGACATGCCCTTGCCTTGCCTACGTATGTGTGATAAAATAGACCTTGGCAGATACCTTATGACCATCCCTCTTGTCTTAGCTCCTCTCCTCGGGGGATTCGCAACTGCTAAGAGAGAAAGAACATTAGAGTTCCAAAGAAATATATGTAGTTAAGTACGCAGGCACTTTATATTGTGTACCTATGATTTATATGGAATTCTCCCCCTCGTTCGTTTTTGTATTATATCACAGCGCCGTTGTCCGTAAGTTTTCGTTACTCGAAAGGGGCGACGCGACGTAACTTCGTAAGACGGGCCTCTGAATTATTTATACATAAAATGCAGCCCCTAATGCACGTACATCACTCGCTCCGGTGGAAGCCCGTTCGGTGCAACTACACCTGGGATCCGGTCGTGGTCTCGGTAGTAACGATTCCGTCCACGGACTTGATACTTATTTCGGGACAATGCTGTGTTTCAGTAGAGGTGCACGTAAAGACCATATAAGTTTCAACGTTTGTTTTATCTGGTTGTCTTATTATCTTTTATTTTACTAGACATTATTATAAAACCCACACGATATTAGAACGTTTGAGACGTGCTGCAATATTTTTTTTAAATGTCGGCTTTGTATTAATGAAAAATCATGTTTTTGTACTGAGCAATAGAGTGCAAAAGTTTCAGACTGTTCAGATTATTTTTATTTTAGTGGTGTAGACAAGTTAATTAACCGTTCTAAAAAATGTATTGAAGTTAACGCTGATTACATTGAATAATAAAAATGTTAATTTGTTTCTGTCACCTCTTTTTTTTTTTGGATCACTTAATGCCGGAAAATTTTGAAACTTACTAGTTAGTAGGTGTCTTTATTTTTTAGAATGTTTAATTTTTTTTGTGATATACAATATTCATTGCTATATCGAAGAGAACGAAAGATTTTTTAATAAAACTTTGAAAACTTGACATTTCGACAATTTAAGTTAATGAAAGTCACACATATAAGTACAACCACTAAGAATTGTAAAAGATCCGCATAATGTATTTATTCGTTTAACTTTTCCGGTTCTAAACTCAAGAATTGCGACCCCAATACCCACATTTTCTTAAATATCCTTTTTAATATGGGTGATACAATGTTTATAATTAAGGATTTCTTATATCATAGTTTTTTGGACCTTTTGTAGTTTATATAAATACGCGATAACACGATAAGCGATCGTTCGTAAGATAGCTGGGCTAAGCTCGTCAGCTGCAATTTCATATGTGTGCTGGGATGACGTCTTTTTTACACGCAACTTAAAATGAGAGTATTTATTAAAAAACATGGATTTTTATAAAAAAAAATGTATGAGGAATGATGCGGAGAGATATTTTAAAACCCTTAGACTATTTTTTTAAATTCATAAGAATAAGGCCAATAATGAGGAAACCACTGAGGTCCCTAAACGACCCCCATCGGATGAGAAGTATTTTTCCAGTCTCCAAGCCGCGAGAGTTAATAGATATTTTTAACGTGATTGAAATTTCTGAACCAGTATTCGGATTTTGTTTCCAATAGCAGTCTAATTTTTAATTGTAACTCATGTTTGCGGAATACGTTCATTCCAAACCATTTTGATTTAATAGAATTAATTTTTTCATTAAAGGGAAGACTGATGACGGAATACACTTGTGATCAAATATCCCGGAAACAATGTCCCGAAATATTTTACTTGAACACACGAGGGGTCACGCAGTTGTCGCAGAAACGTCTCCCGTTAAGATTACGTTGGTCAGTGTTGTGTTAGAAGGCACATTTTTTGATTTTATTGGATGCAAACAATGCGAGTAAAGTTAAATTAATATATTTAAAAGCTCCCTACAATAATAATACACTCCTTTAAAAATAAACGATGACAGCTTATACACCATAGACATAATACTATATTATAAATGTCATAGTAATATATATTATCTGTCTGCTACTTACATTCTCAACTACATATTCCCAGTTTTTGTGTACGCTTCTGCCCCGTGAATAGTTTTGATTACCCCTATACGTGTATGTAAGTGTGGGCGAAGCAATAACTACGGCGAAATCACACCCCCGTGGCGTATTATTTGACGTTTGAAAAAATCGATTTCCAGGCCATGACTCTTGTGACCCCAAGGACACCAATTCTTATGAATAAATTAATTCGTTCTCTGACCTTGAATAGTTTTCCCCGGCTCGGCAATATGTCACGATTTTAATACCTCACAAGTTTACACGACATCTGTCGTTGACAATGTCACAATAATATGCCGACGAAGCATTTCGATTGTCATAATTATTTTCCTGCATTAATATTATTATATTGAATCAATTTTTACGATTCTTTTTTTACAACATTTTCCAATATCTGAGTTCTAAGTATTGTTTTAAGTATTCTTTTATATATTTTAAGAATACTAAGAATACTTAGGAGATGCTAACAGGTACATATATTCAATTGGGTTAGTTATTGTGAAAAACAACGTATAAGTTGTTTACTATTTACATATTAACAAATTGTTCATATGAAATAGATAATTCGTATTATTTTACTGATCTAATCCCACTCCAAACATCAAAGTGTAAATTCTTGGTAGAAAAGGCATTATAACAATTAAATAGTAATTCTACATTATTCGTTAAAGATCATGTCTGGTTTCGCTCACAGTGAGCATTATCAAATGATATAAAACGATACAGATGCATTATTCATTTAAAATGAATACAGCGAAAATCTGATTTAACGTAGCGGAATTCACGTCTTCCTACCATTTAACGCACAATTTTTCTAGTATTCAAATTGGAATTTAGTTCGGACGAATAATATGTTATTTTGTTCAATTTTATGAAGAAAACTAATATCAATTAAAATGTTAATCATATATCTATGTACATCGGATTTCCATAATAATGAGCTCTGATAACTAACCCTGTTTGTATATTCATATTAAATGACGAGGACCGGTCACTACTTGTATGGTTTCCCAACACCTCAGGGCTTATTTAAGCTGATTTGGGAACATGTAAACCGATTCGCTCAATTTAGAATAGCGAGTTTTTAATACGCGACTTAAGCCATTTACCTCCCCCGCTATAGTCGCATTGAAAATATGCGATTGCTATTCATATTTTAAATGTTTTGCGGCTTAATATTTTTTTGCATATATCGCATATAATATGCACATAGAAAGATAGTCAGAAGATTTCGGATTGATCGATAGCATATTTTTTCATGTCTGAATTATGAAGTTAAAGAAATTTTTGTATTTGTAACGACAGTGCCACTTACATTATTCAACCACCTTCCCTTGTTTACGCTTTCGTGTGAATTAAAAGAATGAGTAGTAAGTTAAAAACATATCAATGTATTTTAGCTCTACAACTATTAATTTATAAATAGATATACAGGTTTTGACGACGGCTTAAGCTCAAGTAGCAATCAACTATAAATAAAATTATAATTGTAGAACAAAAATTCATTAATATTTTCACATTATTATTATAATAGAGTTCTACCAAATAAATACTTATTCAATCAATGAAGAAACGAAGTTTTAAATAAATGCCTGGCAAAAAAGTAATCGTTCACTTACTACAGCTTTATAAATGGAATGCAATTATGAATACTTTTTGTTTTATGAGGGCAATACTTTTAGTGCTCCAAAAATCTCGATTTCCACAGCAAATTCGTAACGTAATGCTCTTCCGTGTTCAACAGTACTAAAACATATTATATTGTTCGTTTATCCATCTGAGACATTAGCAAATGGAAAGATTCAAATGAAAAATGAAAATAATCATTAACTTAATGCTTTCAGCTCACTTGTTATAACATAATTACTATTTACTCACTTGATAATTGCCGGCTTAAGGACTATCTGACAAATATTACTTGTAAAAAATACCCGTTAAGTGCTTATGGGATCACTAATTATAATAGATAAGACACTGTCAGCTGGAGTGTATCTTTGTTCTTGAAAACAATAAACTATGTACTCGCTAAATAACGCTTAAATGTCTGGCTAGTCTGTTGCTTATCGTTTCACCCTGTATATCATTTGAAATACAAAAGTGCAAGCTCTTGATTTTCTGTTAACTATATACACTACAATTATGGAATACGTATTTTATGTGCAAATGAAACAACCAATAATGTGATCCAGTAAAAGCGTGACGTATAAATGATGTAGAAAGTGTCTGGTTTTCTTTCTTGAAAGGCTTCTTTAACATTTAACTAAAAATATCGCTTCAAACCTGTCTCGCCAAAGCAAGCGATGAGCTATCTGCGCTCTTGGTGTAATTGACATTGATTGACATTATTATGTTTCAATATAAATACAAAAGATGTCACTGCAGAAGTTGCTTCATGCTATTATAAATAAAGTATCAAATACTGTCCGAAATATGTCGAGCTATCTCTTACAGGTGGCTGTCTTCCATCAATATTTATTTTGCAGCGAAGGTAAATGGCCTGAATTTACAACGTTTCTGTAAGTAAGACTGGTGAATATTACAAGAATTTTTAAATTGTATAAATTTGTATTTTATCAGGCCAGTTGGAATAGTTTAAAAGACCGTTGATTTTATATTTTATTAATACAATTGTTTGTTTCCGTTTACATTGGTATACAAAGTCATTTACAAAAACTGCTTTGAATTTAATCACATTTTTCTTACTAGACGATTATCAATTTTATTTTTCGTCATAAAAACCATTAACTTAAGTAGCTGCTTGTTATTATTACTTTTGTTTGTATGATTATTTGACACACTATCTTGAGAAACGTCTCTCTACATACAAACGTCTCACATGGTAAAAAAAAGTAATCATAATCACTAGATACTTAGTTTAACTTTGCTTTTAGAAAGACAGCAGTAAAATTGTGTCTTCGCTGTCTTTCGCCGATGAGAATCGTTTTTCTAGACAATACGTACTGCACGCTACGGAAGTAACAAAATCCCAGATAAGGTGAAAACATATCAACGTATTTAAGTTCTACGAATACTTTTTCACCTTATTATAATTGTGTTCTAAGTATAAATAGTTCCAAGTAAATGTCAATTAAATCAACCCCAGTAAATTATTGAAGCATAGTCATACTGATCTATGTCTTGTGAAAAGTAAAACATTTAAATACATATTAGTGATTTCTCCTTTTTTAAAGACATGAATTTGAAAGGCTTGGTTGTAATTTATGCTATTTTATTAATACTTCTAATTCATTTTCATTGCGCTTAAAAACATCCCAAATTGCCATCACGTCTGATTATACCGTAATTAATTAGAAATCCGTTTCGGAAACCTGTCAGGTAAATAATTAATTTTAAACTGGAGCTTTTAATGAATGTTTGCTTTCGTCATACCAAAATATATTTATGTTTGACAAGATAGAATACACGCGATTCAAATGTATTTTCGGCGTCGAATTCAGATACCAAAAGCGTTACAATGCCAGCAAATAGTTCTTAGGTTTATTAGATTATTTGTACATATTTACTTTTAATTAAATAAATTATAGAATTTTATTTATTGAATAAGACAATAATACTATCTGGATATGTTATTATTTAAACATAGCATGACCTATACTTATTCCCATCGTAGGTATCAACATGTGTCAACATGGAAAAATAAACACTTCAGATTTTATTAATGAATATTGCATTGATAATAAAATTGTGATGTTTGTTTAGACAGACTGCTTAGATTGGTTGTTCACATACTTATATTAGTTATCATCTTTAATACATTCAAAATTAAAACCCTCTTTGTACTAATTTCATTTATTTCCACATAGCAATGTAGAATTAGTTCAAAGGAGTGTTTGAGTATTGAAAAATTTGTCGGAATCTTAACTCGATTGAGACATTGAACTTATTATTCCAATAAAATTCTTTTTTGAAAAAATACTTTTCGTTATGGCAAGCTGTGCAGTAGGTGGAAATTATAGGCTCGCTTTGTACCGCCAAGGAAAACGAAAGCTTATCCTCTTTGGGAAATATATGCAAATGCGTGAGCTTTTTTTGCACATGTGAAATGATACATTAGCGACACGTTCCTTGGATTAACTTACACTATTTCACATTTCTGCGAATATTCGCCGTGTGTAGCAAATTCTCGGCATTTATTGTAGCATATTATAATGAATTATTAATTTTCAACTCGGTTAATTTAAGGGGCTGTTACTTGTTATGTAAGTAAAGTAAATGTTACTTTTAAAATTATTTAGAAAATGGGTAATTTTATATTTAATTTTTACAAAGACGATGATATAGAGAATTAAACGACAGTTTATTTATTTAACAAAACACCGAAATCGATGTTCCGACGACAATTTGTTATCGTTTGATTATTTTTTTTGTTCAGATTTATTATTTTGTTAAAAATATAGATTTTGACATTTGTTTTAAGGCACGTGGGAAACTAAACGTAACTCAATTTTTATAATGTTAAAAAATATCAAAGTATCTCAGTTCCAAGTAATAAATAAATAGTAAATATTTTATTGTTTTTAGTGTGTATTTTTATTTGATTTATTTTAATCTACACATTATATTATTAAAGATAGCCAAGATTTTCAAACATATTAACATTATTGGTGTTTGCTGTAATTTTGTAGAAATTCATTTTTTTTTTTAAATTTCTCCGTTTTTTTAATAAGTGAGGCACGTGCTTCGCTTCATTGATCATAATTATACATAAATGCATAAATACAGCTATCGCGGTGGCCTAATCATATTTGAATTCCGTATGTGTTTTTATTTATTTTTAATGCGATAATTGATATGGAGTTTTATTGAGGGAGAAATGTAGGGGTCTCGGTGGTTTGCCATTCTCGCTCGCGGCCATTACTAACTGTCCCGCGGGACAGGCGCGGCAAGATTAATGCAATTCTAGTGATGCACCGAAGTCGGCCGGTCAATGCATTTTTTATCGTGATACATGTGCAGTGAGTAGAAAGGTTTGCGAGTGATTGCAATTCACAAATTACACTTTGATCTAGACAGAGTAATAATCGCGCTACATAAATAAACACTGCCATAATAACGATTGAAATATTGCATTATTCCTAACGCCATTAATTTAGCAGGGCTACACAGCCTTTTGGTCATATTTTACGATTTAATCGAATTGTAAATAACACCGCGTAATCGTACTATGTTACACGTGTCCAGATAATATTATTACATATTTCATGTAACGGGGAAAGTGTATTATTTATTTGTATTAGTATTTATACATTATGCTAATTTTTTGACCATGTCGGCACCAAATGTCGGGTATACGGACTAGTATTTTTACTGAAGTATGGTATTTTATGAGGATAGAAAGGTAGAGCTAGGATAGGACGAGTGGTAAGCTAATTGCTTTCGCTACACTCCGTTTTTAGGATTGGATGGATGGTAAGTAATGTTGTTATTGTATACATACATAAACTAGGAAAATTTTCATGAAAACTTTTGAATACTACTATAAGTAAAGTTGTCAATTAATTGGCAAAAATCCACTATGTGTAGTAACAATTCATTTAGTTGAAACTTTGAATGTCAACGCCATATTGAATTTAATCTATACATTTTAATGGTTTTGTCATTAGATGTCTGTTGTTATTTTTTAATAACAACAGAGAACTTTAATATAAATATCTTTTTTATTGTTGTTAAAACTGAAAGATTGAGAAGTGTTATTTTGACGTTTCTTTTAAAAATCGTCCAAGCGCGATACCACAAAAAGAATCGCATTAAATGACTGTCACGCTCGCAAAATTATAGTACCATCGAACTGAAAAAAAAATATCGAAACATCTATCCTTCATAATGTTTTCCATTTGCAGTATGTCACGTGGAAATTGAGTCAGGGAACGTATGCAAGAGTGGTAGGCCTTACCGCGACACGGTCGTCAATATCTTTGATAGGCAGACTGGCTTAGGGACTGCAGTACCGGATGAATTTCTAAACGCCGGTATTTCATATTGGATACTGGAATTGCAAAAATTAATACCGGTGCTAAAGAAATCGATTAAAAAAAACATCTTATAATAATGACATTCAATTGAAATCGCAATATCGATCAAATACATACATATTTTGATATTACATATAAAATCTTATGAATAAATAACTGATATGATATGAGTAATTATCGAAAATATATTGTTACATTTAATTATTATACAACCTAAAAAGGCTAAATTTTAATTGTTCAATTTTTTAACACCCTACACGCATTGTCACAAATTAATTAGTTTTCGCCTTTCGGTAGCTTCAGATTTGTGAGTGCATGTTCAGCGTGCACTTGTACGCATGAAGATGCCAAAAGGAAAAACCTGGGTTGTTAGTAACTAAAACATGTGGGAGTGTGCAAAATTTTAGCTATTCAAATTTAATACTAAAATATCACCAAGCATCTTCTGTCAATTTTGATCGAATCATACGTCTGCAGGAAAACACTTTTTAAACTCTGAACCGGTATTTTCGATAATTACTATAAAAACAAATTACCGGTATCCCGATGTTGGTATTGTTGATGTTGCAATCCCTAAGCTTTCTGCAAGTAATATCAGTGAGAAAGCTCCGATATGACACACCTTCCTGCCGACTCGCGACTACTGATCCAATCAGCTTTCGCGCAGACAATTTAAACTCGCTCGACGCTATTTTGAATGCCGCTTCATTTTAATTCCTATTCATATTATTTACATTTATCACGCCCATGCCGACATTTTATTCGTGCATCTTTATACTGGCGTGATATGGCATATTTGTAATGTGGGAGTTTTATAAATTTTATAAATTAAGTATTTTATGCAGGGCTGTAGCCATCTGAATTGGGACCGCTGTTGATATATTGTAAATGTTTTTACATTATTTTAGCGTTAGTTATTTCAAGTGGTTTATTGGTAGATTTTACAATAATATTTGTATGGCAGAAGAAGAATGAAGAGTTGAAATATAGGCTACCTTTGTGCAATGGAACACTTTTTGGAAGTTTTACCGGAACAGAGCTTATTTTTAGGTCGGGTAATAAAAATATTGAAAAACAAATATATTATTAAATCACTTTTTATTTATTGATCAATTATTTTTAAAACATGTTAACATAAAAATATGATTTTAATAAAAATACAATATTCCTTTGTACTTTATTCCATTTGAAATAAAGTGGAATAATAATGCCTTTCCACCAAGTATTGACAGTGAACACCCTAAAAGTGATAAAAAATATGAGTAAATAAAGCTCTTAGTGATTCAAAATCTCCGCCTGTAGATATTTGACATTTTAAACATAAGTGGAGATTTATCATTACTCAATTTAATAAGAAGTAGAAGATGCTGAAATGTGTTGCAACGAATATTACCATTTCAAATTTCAAACACCAGTCTTCCGCGGAACATGGTTTGGAAAGCTCTGCCCCAATTGATTGAATAATATTATCGAGTAAAATCTTCTCGTAACGGCGACATAATATTAGGTTAGGTTGTCATTGCGTATTTTTAATACACGCGAAATATGCACTCTTATTCGAACTTTTAAGCTATATTCAAGTATTCTTTTGGTATTTAGCGACGACGGATGTTTTGGTCTACTCTCTATTTACTTATCTATTCAACTTTATGTTTAACAATTTTAAGGCATATGGTAAGAGATGGTAATTTAGTTTCTCCATTTTTTTCAAACAAAGAACAAAATATCATTTTACAGTGTGTTTGTGCTTGAGCGAAGCATGAATTTTAAAATCTCCTTTGTGAGAAACTTCACCTGCCTCTCGGCGTTGGAAAGAAATTTCACGAAAACGTAGTTGCACGATAAAGCAACCTTAAGTCGCTTTATTCGCGAACTTTTGATAAAGTCGTTTATTTTCTGACAATATTTGTCGCGATTGTTGTATAACACAAATGCGTACACGGTGGTGTTATCAAACTTTTTTTTTTTTATTCCGTAAGGATCAATAAAGCTTTTTAGACCGTTTCCGAATTTATCTTAAACATAAGGCCGTCACACCTGACGTCAAAATCTCACAAGCTGATAGACGTATAGCTTTCCCGTATAATTTATAGCTCGTCTCCTAGGCAACAGACACACTTTCATTAAATTAATATAAAAGTATTTTTTTCATTGCTTCAATTTATTAACATTTACTATCGATACATGATATATTTTCCTTTTCCACCGTAATATTACGCTTATCCGTTTGAATAAGTACGCTTATGTGTTAAAACTTGGGGTTTGTTAACCTAAATTAAATATTTATTCTAAGAATCATATCCCAGTAGAACTATGTCCACAAAAAAGTCATTCGTACTAGGGATTGCAATATATGATATTCATGGTGTTTTTTTAATACCATTTTTAGTAATGGGAAAATACCGATATCTCGGGCAATACCCGTGTTCGGCGGTGCTTAGTTTGAAATACCGGCGTCGATATGTTCGTCCGGTATTGGAATACCGCAAATGATATTGACTCGTAATTTTTCTCTGAGTGAACTTATCTGATTGCGAGAAATATGTAAGTGAAACACAATGCTGTACTCGACGAAAAGCCGGGCAAGCGATGGAAGGAATTAGAAAAGAAACTCAGCTTTACAAAATTATGCGTTTATTAGGAATCTACAAACACTTTATTTTACAAAAAATTTACAAATGGGATTTAAATTACAACAATCAACACCACCGGAATGAATAGAGAATGACGTTATATCATCACCCCCCCCTCTTCGGATGATTCTTGAGCGTAAAAATTACAGCATTGTCTTAGGCAAGATTGCCAAAAAAAATCGGCAATCCCTGGTAATTATTACATATTATTTTTAAAGTCATTAATTAAACTAAATTTTTCACTGTCTACCAGTTGTCTTCACAAAAGGGATAGTAAGAGTTTCGGCCTATACAACTGGTAACATATCAATATATTAGTTCAGTGTAAATTGAAATCTCTAATTCATAACATCGTATAATTTATTTTTCGCCTTAAAACTCATTTTGTACAGAAATGAATTGATATCGCAACTCATCTTTTTTTAATCACAATAGTGCATCGTTAAAAGATATTTCCCGTGAAGCTCTGTATCGAGTCAATACTGTGATTAGTACATTCTTTTCTTGATGGTTGTTGCGTTCTGGAAGGAATAAAATAATTGGGTGAAATATCTTATCAGCTGCTGTTTATACCGATTTAAATGCTTATTTGTTTTAATATGACGTTGAAAATTTCCGAACGTCGTCAATTAATTTGTGTACGTCTCCTAATTTTATCGACGGCATTAGACTGGGTGTCAATCTTCGCCCACCCCCGTATTTTCGAGAGGATGTACCCAACTCGAATGCATCATCCCCCCGAGACAAAATTTAATTATTTCTTCTCTCAAAATACTGTGGACATACTGATCGTCTTTCGAAAATTCATTATAAATGGCGGTGGAATGAAAATTTTACCGTCATGGTTATTATCAGAGTCAAACATGCTTTGCGGCTTAAAAAGACTGTGATGTTTATGTGAACTCTTTCTTGCACACAGAAAAAAACTGAAGAATTGTTTATATTCTGTAATCAGATTATTTCACAAAGTAAATGACGAACTATGAAGTAGTTGTACCAAATTATGTATTGTATTCATTATGATTTCGATTTAATTATTGATTTTATATCTATTTTTCATTGCAAATTCAAGAAATTACAGTAACATTTTTTTTCGAGTTCATTTATGCATTTAAATGTTTGAAAATGCCGAAAAGGTACTCCCGGGACGTTAGTGACAAAACTAACGGAAGTATAACAATTTTAACGATATACTTTTTAAATTACATGTTTTCACTTTCTGTACATAAAGATGGCTTAGATCCATGATGATATAGATCAACTCATTGCCTTGAGAACTGGACATTTTTAGTGACAGTATTTGTAAACTGTTATATTTTATTTCTTCATTTTGTATGTTGATTTTGATGTATTATGTAGTTTTATTTTATATTTTGTCTCATTATATTTGACAAGTACACGGCGAATTGGCGTCAGCTGTAATGTCATGTACTGTACTTTTAATTTTTAAACAATAAATATAAATTGGTAGTTTTGATAAAACCAATTGACCAAAGTTTTGAAGCATCTCAACTGTAAACAAGTGATAATTATTATTTTTCTCGTCTTTTTAGTGAATCATTTAGTCATTTATCTCAATTCAATTAAAATTTATTGCAAAGTTGACAGGACCATAAAACGATATTTCGAGTTGTATTTATATGTTTTTTATATTTATTTATTTTGTTTAAAGAAATGGTAGAATGATTAATAGAAAGTAAACTTTATTTAAGGAATAATTATAAGTGTGGAAATATTAATTTGATTTAAGTATTTAACGATACGCACAAATTAAAACTGAATCAAACAAAATGATTTTTTTTATTGATTTGGCATTGACTTGGTAGAACTCCATTTTAATAGGGTAAAAATATCGACATATTTGTATACGTTGATATTTTTACCCTACTAAACAAAATGATGTTATTAGAAAAATGTTTTGTAGATTGATTATCTATTATATACCTGCACTATAATAAAAATCTACTTAATCGCAGCGTCCGCTTTTTTTTATAAAAGTAAATTTTGAAAGAAAAAAAAACTTAAATTATATATCAATGTTCATTTGACTATTGGTGATAACTGTGTCATAAACTGTTTTTGCTTGTTGAAAAAAAGTTTGTTGTTTTGGAAAATTATTCACATAATTGCCAAGTTTTATAAACACAGTGCAATACATACATTCACTGATACATATCATTATTATTGTTTAACTTTTCAAAAATATTAACTTATTTATAAAGATACCAAGGAATAGATCCCACGTTAACAGAGCCTGTGCAGTAGATCGTTAGCCGTTTCCGTTAATTTGCTACTCGTAGAACGCGTTCAACTCACGAGAACGCTAATCTTCACAGGCGTATATTTCACTCCATATCCCGTTCTAACTATCTATTTGAAATTCCTCAGCTCACACATAGTTACACCAAACAAGATGCAGCTTCTGATTAATTATTCTCTCTTGCCTTTACCGATATGTGATGTAACATATATTTGCTGCATTGTTAATCGTAAACCTGGCATAAAATTTAGATATTACTGGTAGTGTTTCCAATGAATGTAGATATACGTTAGTAGTGGTACTATCGGCTGTTATTTGAGTTGATGCTGTCTGTATACTTACTTTGATGCGACGTTAAATAATGGCAGTAATGTATTTAAGCGAATGCAGATTAATCGAACTATGAAGAACAGCGGTCGTCATTTTGTTGATCGCTTTTGATGGCATTTTTACGAGCTATTTTGATGTATTAAACTATTACACAGCAATATACCTCAACTCAACTCAATACTTAACTTAAAAGCAGTATAAAATAAAATAAAACTGACGCAAATCTAAAAAGACAGTGACAAATTGTTCGCCTAAATACAAACAAAGAAAAATGAACACTATTCAGAACTTCATTCAAATTTAAACAATGAATGAATTTTGTAGGATGACAAAATAAATCGTTTCCTTCATTGTTGTTTGCAGTATTTTATTTCTGTAATTCTTATGATCTATGTTTGAAATATTTTTAACTTAACGTAACTTAATAGGGTAAAAATATCATCGTATTTACCCTATTAAAATGGAGTTCTACCAAGTAAATGCCAAATCAATAAATTAACGTAACTTTCAATTCCCTTCCACCCTTCTCATCCTTCAATAACTGGACGTAGCGAGAGCGATTAGTTAATCACTATTCCTGTCCTTAGCATTACCCTTCTTTTCCTGCTACTCTCTTTGTAAAAGAGAGGTTGAGTGACTGACTAACAAACAGTTATCGTAGAAAAAATATGTTGAGATACGGACATGAATAATAATAAAAAAAAACTTTCAATATACATAATCAAGAAAAAGTCATTGCGAATACTTATCCCTTGAATCCATGCAACAAATTTTATATCGGAATATATCGACCCGTAATCGGCAGAAAATCGTATGCGAAGATTCATCAATTTTGCAGAATAAGGTTGTTTTTTAATTTCCTCTCGTAATAAGCTCGTAAAAACAAACATTAATTGGCCTAATATTACTAACCGCATTTAAGAATTTTTTAACCGTGAACTTATTTCGAGAGGAAGTTGTTTAAAACCGGATCATTCTTGCAAAAAATATGAATTGTCGCTTACATTGTTCTGCCGATTACGGGTCGATATATTTATAAACTACTTATAGTGAACTTATTAAAGCTGTGCCACACACAGAGTGAAATGTAATCAATAAAATATTTTATAATATGCATATTATAATGTTGAGTCTTGAAATGCTAAGGAAGCGTATCACGTGTCACTATTTGTAAAGTGAATACTTATGCGGTGTTGGCAAAGTAAACCAATTTTAATTTAAATGATATGCATGTTCTTTGTCTTAATATTTTTGAATATTTTCCTCTGGGCTTAAAATTACACGAAGATAAAATAGCAGACATATGTTTATTACTTAAATATTATTTCAATTCGTGCGTCTCACTTAATATCGAGCATATAAATACAATGAATATAAAATCATTGTGAATATTAATTACTCTGTATTTAGGCGAGCGGCAAATACTGTATACACAATGTGTGATTGAATTTCAGTGTTTTTACATGCAACACTGATTATTGTAGTAAGCCGCAGACCGCACTGTGATTGGCTTGTTCGAAGCCGTTTTGCAATTTCCCGTTTGATTTGAGTCATTATTTGTCAGAAATTGCACGTCTGATGAGATGACCAATGACAGGTTCCCGCTGACCTATGATGATTATGATTACCAAACCGACTGAACACATGACTGACGTAATGCGTCGACCTGACTTCTAATTATTGAATCGTTCTGTCCCAATCCGCAAACTAATTGATTTTTTTTTTATATGAAGCATTAAAATGTTCATAATTGTACAGATGTATTCAAAATTAAAACGGAATTCGTTTCTAGATTACATTTATTGTCGTTGTGTGTAGAGACTAATTATCGATTATTAAAATTTTCAATTTGCTATAAACTGAAAATTTGTTTTAATACAAATTTAATTCGTTACGTAGTTGGTTTCAAAAGTATTTATTGTTCCACTATGTTTAAAAAATCAAAAATATCGAAGTCTTTCACTTATTAACTAGAATAATGGTCGACAGTAAGGCATCCAATCCCGAACGCGTTGTGTGATTCCGGGATCTCGGGATTGAACATTCACCATAAAATCGTGTATAAATTCGGGATCGAGAAGTTTTTGCTCGGCGATTTTAAAATCCTGGGATTTTTCAAAAACAAATTTAGCCGATTTCAAAAATCCAGTAATCAACATGATTGCCAAAATGTCGCGAGAACTTTTTTTTTAGCTCTTCCAAGATTTCCAATTTCAAAAACCCAGAAATTTTCGGATTTGCCAAAATGAAAACAATTGGGACCTTTTTTAGCCCTCTCGCTACTTTTTAAAATTTTATCAATCCTGAAATCCCGAGATTAGTACTTTTACAATCTCGAGATTTCGGGATCACAACATTGGACGGGATTTCGGAATTGGAGGCTCTAGTTGACAGCAACGAATGATAGTGAGATAGTTACTTCATCAATTGGGGTAGCTTAGCCGCGTCTGTCTTAATAAAGGTGAAAATTAAAAATCACGCACCTTCAATATCATATATATGTCTTTCGACAAAATACTGCATACGTAAACGAAAAAATTATAATTGAATAATATTTAAATAAAATAACATGTTTGTTATATTCAAAAAATAAAATACTCATTTTTACTAATTTCCACTTTCATTTAATAATGTGGTCCGGTTTTATTATCAGTTGATAATGTTCGTCATAAGCAAAACCGGTCCTGATATTATTAAATAAAAATGGGAATCAGTACAAATGAGTATTTTATTTTTTTGAATATAATGCCTTTCCACCAATTATTGACAGTGAAGCACCTATTTTTTTGCTGTTGCTATAAATGCGTCGGCAATATTTATGTGTCTTTTTAACTGATTAAATTTAAATAAGTTAAAAACAGTATGGAAAAATAGAAAGATTTGATGAAAATAATCAAACTCAAAACTAACTGCGCCACTTAAAAACCACTCAGGTGTTTAATGGGATGAATAATTCTTCTCGTCACGTATTTCTTTATGACAGGAGCTTACTGTGAACCATCTTTCGGCTCACTTCGTGCTTTATTAACATTAATGACAACACTGGAATGTGTTTTTTGAATATCATATTTCTACTGTGTCGCGAAAAAAGAAAAAAAATAAGAGATAATTTGAGCCGTGCCAATTCACCAGAGACCTTATTTTTTATGTTTGTAAAATGATATTTTTGAACTGGCAAAGGAAAACATTTAAGTTTAAGATAACATGCAAATATACAAAACTCGAGTTACCGTTAAATTGAACAATGCTGACTTATCGATATTGCAGGTTTCCCTTTCACTTTTCCTAAATAAATATAACCACTGGACACAGAGTAATAATAACTATCGGATAGTTAAATAGTTCAAATATTAAACAATCTCGATTGTAATATTATTGTAATATTGAGTTTATCATTTGATTTTGAAATTATCAATACCGTACTTTCATTGAATCCCTTTTCAATTACTCAACCAAGCAAACTCCTGTGACTTAGTTATCCATCTTGGATAGTAAGTAACTTACGAATTGTTTATGGAATCGTTTTTCATTTCTTGTAAGTATTAAAATTATATTTATTTCCCCACAGTCTGTGATGAGCATTATATTGCTTCGTATTTCTTTTTCCTCTAAAAAGTAATCGTTTTCATTCATATATCATTACAAATTGTTCGGAACATTTTTTATCAGAAATATATTAGTAGATGAAGTGTAAAAAATAACCAAATAAGGATTGACTTAATTGAAAGTGCTAATTCAGAATTTCGTGCTAACTAATGTTAAATACAACTAAATAATAAATACTACTCGAAAGTGATGAATAAAAAATAATCTCAAGTGATCGTTAGTTGCAAATCCGAAGTTTTTTATTTATTTATTCAAACACTTCTGGAATCCTCGCCTATCTGAGAATCGTTGATGTAAGATTGTTTTGTAAATATTGTAGGCATATATATTCTAAAATATATAATGTGTTTCTGTCCTCTTTTAAATACCAATTTTGACACAGTTTTGCTATGTAATGTGATATAAGTTCATAAATCACATGTAGAATTTTTAATGCTCCATATATGTAGATAGCTGTTATTTTATTTCACATTGATATGGATGAGTTATTTTATTATTATTTAATAAATGCTTGTAATGAAAATATGATTTTTCTTGTAAAACGTCAAATAATGTATTAATATATATCGACCATGAAAAGACAAAATGACGTAACCCATAGTTTTTCGATTATCGCAATGTATATTATTTGATATACGTTCTATCAAAAGAATTTTAGAGGCAAATGTCGAATCAGTGTATATATTTAGCTCTTAAGTTTTAAAAAAGGAGGGCATGTGAAAATTGCGACCAGGAAATGGACTTAAAAAAAGGTTTTCTTAAACAATTTATTAAATTAATTTTAGATTAAGTCAATTGAACACCAGTTTATAATTCTCCGCGCACTTCAAGGTTATGTATATTTCATATTTTGCCTTTGGTCAAAATCATTAAACATCGTTTTTTATGACTCTGTATTTTTTATGTACGAGTTTCATCCATTTCCTTTTCCGCAGTCGATATATATAACAATGCCATCTAATGTTGATAAATAGTCTTGCTATATTTAATTTCGGTCCTTGGTTTCATTCCAATCTCAGGCTGGTTCGCATTGCACGTCCTTGTGTCTCCGTAAAATTTGTGCATTTTCCCATTGTGCAAGGCATAAAATAAAACATGGCAAGAGTCGTAAGGAGACGCTTTAATGTGGCTATTCGTACATTTATTATTTAGCCGCTGTAGTGTGAGTAGATAGGAACCAACGCCATTGTCGCTCCTTCTTTTAGCGGCGTTAAATTCACCCGGCAAAAATTCTTTGTCACGTGAGAAATACGATCTTTAAAATTTTAAGCAGTCTACGTGGGTTACAACGAAAAATATTTCAAATATGAGTGAAATAGTTATTTTTGTAAATAAGTGCCACGCCTCGATCAATTTGTTTTGAAATCATCAAATTAAGTAGTAGATGCCATGAAGGAACATTGAGGCACTCACAAACCCGGCGTATTCCAAAATTGTTGAAACATGAACCATAAATGTAATTTAGTAAATGAATATAAATTTTGAAAGTACTTTTAGAAATCAGTCTCAAATATGGCTTGATAACATACAAAATATCATTTCAATGTTATTTAAAACAAAAAATACTTTTGTGAAATGTATATTGTCTTAAAAACTGACATTCAAGTTTCATTTTTAAACCATTTTAGAATTAGCCGAGTTTGCGAATTATAATACCCTTTTATACTATGCGTTTCATCATCGTACAACATTTACTTAGTGCCCTAAAGTTAACCTGTAATTTGTTAAATTCTACGAGTTCATTTTTGTTATTTAACATTGTTAATTAATAAAATATAAATATATGCTAAATGTTATTTTTAATTTAAAAAATAATAAATTCTGATGTAAGAGGTACATGAAATTTGATAGCTTGAAATATCTGAAAATTTTACTTCAAAATCACATTTATTTTTTAGCGTACTGTGTTGTCATTGATGAAATATGTAATAATAATAAAATAATGAAAAATATGTTAGCTATACGTGACCCATATTAGTGACTTAAAATAACCTATTGTTTTTGTTTCAGGTAAGTTCCAGAATTTTAAATATAATATAGATCCTCTTCAAAGGGTGAGTAAATATAAAATTAAAACAAATGGTATTAATAATATGTATATTAAGACTTTCTTAGTTTCTGCGCGAGTTCCTCAGTTATATTATTTTAACAAAGCTGGTTTATCTTTAAAGGGATAATAAAAATTGACAGAACGGTGTAGATATTTTTTTTCGAAACATGTATCTTGTGTGTTGAATAATCATTGAAAAAATTATCCGTCTGCTGTGTATGTATATGTATGTATGCCCATGCTTGTTAATATAATCAGTTGTATTAAATTATTAGTTATTTTAACGCAAAGTAAACTATACGCGAGTTGATTTAAATAAATTTTCATAACAGTTTCATCGCAGCTGTGAAAATAATACAATAATTTTCCGCTAGCCACCGCCAGTGAAATGCGAGACGCAATCGTAGCTCGAGCTTTCGTTCAGCGTTGGCGTCGTTTCACTCCAAAGCTCAAAGCTCCACTCGTCCGCAACTTTCGGAATGTTCGCGAGAGATAAGCCATTCCTCTCGGCGCCTTTTGTCAACCTGAGAATATTTCATAGCGTTTCGTTACCAGCTTTATTTATCTTCGAAATATGCTCGTATTGTTCGCTACGATTTTTATATCTCGACAATAATATTTCGTATAGGATTTGAAATAAACCGACAGCATGTTGTCAAGTGATGAGGAAAAGGCTATTTACTACGCTTTCAAATCACTTCGTCTTAAAGATTAAATGATTATTTTTTTGTATCTACGTTTAACAATGATAAAAAGTTTTTACAATATTTTCTCTACATAAAATTGCATATAAATAATTCAAATATATTTTACACATTTAATTATTATACATATATGTTTTTTTGGGAATTCAATGCAAAATCGTTGTACCATATTTTCTAGTACATGTTCCCTTTTTTTTAGAAATTTCTTTATCTACTATTTTTACAACTTATGATTATTATCGAATCGCTCAACCTCTCGTAGATGCCGTTGTATCTTCATGCTATTTTTAGTCGTTCGAAAGGAAGTTGCCAATAAAATAATAACTGTCATGCATCCGCGCTTGAATTTCGTTGAAAATAAATTGATAATGATGCTAGTTGTCCGGTTTCTCTCTCTAGGGTACTTGAAATGTATTTCTATTTTGCAGAAAAATATTTTCATTTCTTTGTTAATCTCAAATCAAAATGTTGTTTATGGTACATCGATTAAATATAGAATTATTATTTTATAAACAATTTTTATTTTTTTGTGTGTTTTTTCTACCGTTTTTTCGTGAAATTACTGTGTGCCATGGGTTCGATAGACGACAACGATCATTTTCTGCTGACTTATTTATTCATAATATATTAAAGAATGAACGCATCTTCGATATACTCGGCGATAACGTTGTGGAAGTTCATTTTTAATACAAAATTAAATTTGATAACATGGTTATTCCACTTTCACAAGTGGAACAAATTTTAATAATGAAAACGTTATTATTTTAAAGCTTATTGCTGATTTAATTTTTCCAATAAATCACACATTTTTATAAAGAAAACTGTTAACTTTTGCGAAAAACGAAATGTTCTTTAGTTTTGTTGTTTTATCTAGAAGTTTTTTTTATCTAGAGACAAGTTTTTTTTTTACCACATTCAACTATAAATTAATTTTTTCTAAACCTTTTTTATATAATATTAGATTATTTTAAAATATTTTTACGACCGGTTTTGCCGCGAAACCGGTATTACAAATATTTTAAAAATACTCAACTAACCAAACATAACCTGATAATTTAATGTTTTCTGTTGATCTCTGAATAAAAGGACAAACCATTGAAATAATTTAATAAGTAAAGTTAATTAAAATATGGTAAACAGTTTTCATGAAAATATTTCGCTCCATATATACTATAGTATTTTTCATAACTAAGTGAGATTTATTAGGAAATAAATCAAATCTGCAAGAAAAGTGTCGCCTTGCTTCGAAAACATAAACCAATTTTTATTATCACCTTCGGTTTCCGCCGAATCCATCAAAGATTTTTTTTACTTTTTTCTTATTTTTTCCAAGAAATAAATGACAAACCCCGGAAAAACTATACTTACCATTATTTTACACAATTTATTTATTAGTTATTATCTTTTTGCGAAATAATGTTCTATAAGGCACTCAAAATTTCAAAAAGTCCAACCTAATATTTAGATTTAGACAAGTTTCGAAGTAAATATTGCACGTATGTATGCATCGTATATTTAAATCGATATAGATTGTTAGTAAAAAATATTAAAATTTTCTTTTATGTTTCGATCTTAAACGGATAATTTGATTGTTGCTAAAACAATGTTAAACCGAAGTACTGTATTTGATGAGGATATTTTGATGTTTGTATAATTTATTTGATTCGTTTGAATCTGGAGTTGAAACGAGATTAAAGCACTCTGGCAAAGTTAAATCTAACGTCATTACGAATAGTTAACAAATGGATTACATCCCTTTCACAGCAGTGATCAAATAGAAACCCGCGTCGATATGAACATACCTACTTTATACTATTTGAGTTCTACTGTGGAAAATATTATTAGCTTAACTCGAGTTGAGAAATGAAATCTCCATTATTGAGGATTAGCATGATTTTACAACATTTCGACCCAAGATATCAAGGAAAATTTATGACTAGGTGGCATATTATGATACGTGCAAAGGTATAATATACTTTAAATATTTACCTTCTGGAAAAGGCGAAGATAGAAAGGAAAAATAATAAAAATATAATCAGCAAGCCAATTAATAAAATTACTCTACTTTATTGTCGATTGATTCACCGGTAACTCTGTGGGAGTACATTTTTTCATATAAAATTAAATTTGATAACTTTGTTACTCCACTTGGTATGTAACAAACTGTGACACGTGTTTCGTCGCTTTAAAAAGCATCATCAGACAGAATATCGCAAGGTTCTCGAGAAAACTTAAAATTTATTATAATTTTAATGTTATAATTTACAAAATAAAAATCGGGAAGCCCTTCCCGCCCAGGAAGGAGCAAATTTGTATTAAAATTAAAATTGTATTCACAATTTTCATCTAAATAAAAATGTCGCAGTTCGTAACTCAACACGTGGAGTAAAAAAATCATCAAATTTAATTGCATATTACTCAGTAAAACGTAAGGTGAGTAAGAAGGGCTAAAAATCTAATATACTTGGCCAAAAAATCGTGGATCGATTTAAAAATCCATGTATGTTTCCGTTTGGGGATTTGAACGTGTGATCCCAAGACCGACGAGAACGAACCCCCTAGGAGCGTTAACCACTCTTAACTTGACCAATACTTATTAAATATATACATACGGTGAATAAAAGTACCTAATTTGAATAGAATGATGCCATCAAATGGACGACTTGAATTATATGGATTTTGTGGAATATAAAAGCCATGAAAGTATTATGGATTTAGACAACACAGTCAAATTGCAATTCTTCAATTTTGATGGCTTCATAAGTTCATTGGTTTTTATTAAGTCACATTATTTTCTTTGTGTCTTTGTGCTCTCTTACCTAGAATTTGGTTTAAGGGGATGTTTAATGGAAAATGGCCAACCAGCATTTCACATCAATAATCTTGAATGGGCGAGGGTTAAACCTTTCCGGTATATAGGCTTTGTTCTCCAGGATATCCAATGTTTATTGCTTTTGGTCAATCGGATTTATTTACGATCCCGTTATTAACACGCGTGGATAGTTTCGTCATAATGCATCTCTTCGTTAAACTATCAAAATAAACTGGTATATCATTTATAGATGGATAGCGGTTGACAGCTATTTATTATCACTTATAAATGAGTCGATAAATATCATACACACTTGAGACACGCATAACAACATTTTGGATAACAAGCATTTATAGTTTATGACGATTTTTCTAAGGTTCATAAGATAATTTTTAAATATAATTTTAAATCACTATTTTAACTATAAAACAACACATTTTGAGTTATATTTTCAATAGATATGAATGAAAACAGGTTTTTAATATGGACAGGTTTATTTGTATCTTTTTTCACTCTTCTTTGATCTTTAATTTTTAAGGTCAAATGTGGCTAAAAAAAAATATTTTATCTTCCACTTTAACATAAAAATATCACACGACAGACAAAAAACCGCCATGCAAAGCACGTCGTCAAACAAAAAAATACAGTATAAAGAATTTAATAGATTATATTATAGTTTGTTAAAAAATATTGATGTATTTATGTCATGTATACATATACGTGTTAATGGAACACGTGTCAATCGGGGGACTACTGTGAATAGAATAGTACTATCAAAATGAATTCTATCCACTATTCTTTTTCGCGATATTATTATACATAAAGCATTACTTTTCTTAACAATTGTTTTTCCTCGTGATATTAAAACCAGCTTGTAATAAATTTTAAAAAATTGGTTCCTCTCCTAAGAATTCAATTGAGTCAATATACACATCTCTATCAAAATAAAACATCCTGGTATTCGTTAAACTATTTTTTATGCTCGTAAGACAATACAAAAAAATGTTCTGTCATGTTTTTAGTATCGAGGATAACCTGTATTTGAAGTTTATGTTATATTCCCTTATAGTTTAAAGTCTAAGCCAGCGTTTCCTATCCTTTTTTACCTGCGACTTAAATTGGAGCGAAAAAATATTAGGGCCCAAGATTAAATTTGTAAAATAATACGTTAAGACAAAAAGTCATTTTTTCAGAATATTTCGCGTCCTATTTAATATGACAAATGCCCGAATGTTGGGTCGCAACATTAGCTAATACTATACATATATAAAATACGACTAAAATAAATAATATCTTACACTCTTTACAGGACTTACAGTGATAGTGTAATAATAAACGTATGCAATTATACAAAACATTAAACCGTCATCTTGAATTTAAGTTTTCTGATTTTACTATTGTTACGTTAGTGTTGCGATGTTAAATGTATGTCCTTTACTTATACACGATATTTTCCGGATTTATATGGTTTTTCCGGATGATAAAAATTTTAATCATGAAAATTCAGGTATTTCTTCCGCTTGCATAGAAACGATCTTAAGACCGCAGGCAGTATAACACTCGGTTAGACATTCAACGCTTATTTATTTTCTCCAATGGGTGGAGCGCGAAAATTCTCAGCGAAGTTTTCCAGCGGGGAAGTATTTTGAGACGTCGGCGTCGTTTCGATCGGTGCAATTTGCACTTCCGCCTTTTCAATGCAAATCACAATTTATGCTTCTTTGTGCGACTCGCGGCTTCAGTCGACTGTTCAAAGAGTACATTCCTCACATCACGTACTCGGGGCCTTAATTCTCCAGTATTGTACCCAACAACTAAGCTACATGTGTGCATGCAGACCGCAAAGATTGGTAAGCCACGTCTTCGTGTTGAATTGTACTAAAAATACATCCTTTCATTTCACTTTCTGTCTATGGTCTTAAGCATTCTACGTGGAATATTAACTTAGCCTAATTTTGAGTAATTTACTCAATGTTCAATGTTCTGTCGATGGAAACTATTTCTACGTGAGTATAAATAATTGTATTTATTTATTTTTTCATATTTACAAAAATGTGTTTAATAAATATCTTATATATTATGATACGTATCTAACAAATGAAAGAAAGGATGTAATTGAATGTCTGTTTTTTTTCCAAAACCCGTCCAACATGAATTCACTCTCAAATGATTGGATTCGCTTTAAAATTGAATATGAATACTGCAATTGTCTAGTTTTTTTTTCAAATATAATAAGTGACTAACTAATGCTTGTTTTGGAAAATAATGATTTTTTGTTGATTAAGGGTGCGCTTAAGAAGTATTGATGAAATCACTCTGGAAACATACAATGTATATTTTAAAAGAAACGAAAAAAAATGTGCCAGATCCATAGTAAAAATTGCTTGATGGTTTTTTGTTGTTTTAATTAAATGGCGTTTATACTCACCGCTTTACCGTAACCGTTGTTATAATGACGGCGGATTTATTTCTCTACCGCCTGTCGTAATAAGAATCCACTTCGTCTGGAGAAACAATTAGCGCACGAACCTCTGGATGATTGTGAGAAATATTTAGTAGAATTAGTAACTATTTAAGTTTTAAAGTATGGCAACATTATACTTCTTATGAAAAGATTTTACATAGATAAATTCTTTAATTTAAACTCTTTTGCTGCACAATTTATCAGCTCAATTGTTCGTGTATTCTTAAAATACTCATATTATGAATACAATTGCAAAAATGACAGTATTTTCATCGAAGTTTCCCGCATTCGTAGAAAAAAATGTTATTATATTATTCATTTATTTGGAATATGTATAATGAATAACCTAACATAAATATTGAACTTTAGTATTCTCTTTCCAAATGAAACAAACGACGTGAAAGTCACCTAATCACTTTTAAGGTGTTTAAAAAATACATTTTTTTTTATAAATAGACAATAATGGTTTCGCTCATCTCGACTATTATCTAGTAATGTTGATAGTATTTCGTATATCAGTAGAAAATGGTTTAACAAATAATATTAAGCTAGAACAAAACTGTGTATTATTTCATAATATAATTCTTTTATATCAAGTATTGCCAGTAAACACCTTAAAAGTAACACCAGGATACTAAAAATGATTTACATTAATTGTTTATTTTCGTTCATTGTCTGTCCACATATTGTAAAATTTTAACACATTTATATCCAACAACGTAAACCAAAGTATCCACATACAAAGTATGAAGTGTGATCATTCTGGTGATAAACTATAGAGTAATTATGAGTTTCCTTTTCAAATTTCGTATAAGAAATATAAACTTCACTATTCAAATCCATCAAGACAGGGCGGGACTGGACAGTAATTTTCATTCAATAATCTTTATGAATATTGAACACATCAGTCATTGATTTGTATTATACGACAGTAGCGTAAATTGTTTAAGTTTATAATAAAATACGTGTATAATAGAGGTCTGCACGGGCCGAAATTTTACAAAATTACCCGGTCCGAGCCCGAAAAACTCAGACCCGGCCCGGCCCGGGCCCGAGTCTAATACCATATTTGTTACCCGAACCCGACCCGAAGCCCGAATTTATACTTAACAGCCCGAAAAAAACCGTTTTTTACAAATTTACAACAATTTACGATTCTCTACAGAACTGGTAAGAATGAATTAAAATCATCATGGCTGACTTATGACACGAACATAGTCTGAAATATTTTTCTGAAGAATAAATTCCTTACCCGGGCCCGGCCCGAGCCCGAATCTCAATTGCGCTACCCGCCCGAACCCGGCCCGCGAGCCGGGTCGGGTAAGGACCCGCGGGCTAAGCCCGGGCCCGTGCAGACCTCTAGTGTATTAGTATCAATTGGTTGCAACTAGGGCTTCCAATTAACCGGACTTTCCAACTAACCGGTTTTCGGTTTTTTTCTGGAAATAAAACCGGTTAACCGGTTTAAACCGAAATATAACGTATTTTGATTAGGTAGGTATACAAAAAAAAAATTTGTAGAAAATTTTAAATATTTGTCATAAATGTTCCAATGTTAATGAAAAATCGATATTTATCTTATAGATAGAACACAGAAGGCATTTCATATTTATATATATATACAACAATGTCAATTAAATGTGGAAAAATATTTTATGATAAAATATGTCAAATAAAAAAATAGAGCTTGATAATAAAACTCATCAAAAGAAAGATCTTTAAATAAATGCGTTTATTTTTTAAGCATATCGACTAGACAGGACATCCAATGCTTAGACAAAAATATAGTAGAATACAAAAATATTAACTTATATTATGTCTCCACTCCCACTTTGAAGCATATAGACTCAAACAATTATTTTTTAACGAGAACTGCTTTTTACTCAGTTGATCAACCCTCTCTTTTTTCGAAGAGAGAAGAGATTAAAAGTTATGGCTAGCACACGACTAGTGGGTGGCTGATCACTCTCACTACGTCATAGTAATTTAAGGGATAGTGGAATAAAATATTAGGCATCACAGACATCCATGTCATAGAAAAGAAATCTATGAACTGATTGCAAAAATCCGTCCGTACTGGGATTCAAGCTCGTTTGGTCCGCAACCCAAAGAAATGACGTTGACCACTCGCCCATGGACTCGGCGTTATCATGTTCATCATGTGCAGACCATAATACTTAAATTATAATTGAGATTAACAAGCACAATAATAATTATATTTTATGATAACATCAATTATTTATTGGGTATATGTTATTTTATGAACAATTATTTATTTATACATATAGGTATTATACGATACTACAATTTTCATTTGCGTATTACGTACAAAATTACTTACATAATATTATATTAAAAAATCATAGTTCACAGTGTGTTTGTTTATCTATTGCTCAAGAAAATAATTCGAAAAAAAAGAATGCATCTAAAATGTTATATTACACGAAACTACAAATTTGAATTCAAAAATTGTATCAATAAAAAATAGGCACCAAGCAAAGCTGTATTTGAATATATTTTTTATATTGTTCTAGTTAAGATAGATATTGTACTATTTACCTGAAAGATATCAATGACTTCTTAATTTCCTATAACCTCATAATCAGTGCGTATAAGCAATTTGTATATTATAATACTTAGAAAACTATCAATAATTTCATATTTTTTATTAAAAAGAAACATTTTTTCCGCATTTAAAAATACTTAAGTTATGTATTAGCATTAAACTAACACAACAAACATCACACATTCCGACTAGGTTTGTCCGTAGCGACTACGGACAAACCCTATTGTTGATTATTTTACCTAACTATGTCGACCTTGTGGGTAACATTTTAGCCACATCTGGTATTAATTTAATGGCACTTTACAATACGCAACGTCTAATTTTACAACTGAGGAAAGGACGAGTACTTAATTAGGTAAAAAAAAGCAACCATATAATTGAACAATACAGTAAAGTGACACGGGACAGAGTTCTTGGAATAATTTTGACCCCCCGTTAGGTAAGACATTACAAATAACCCTTGGGTATTAGTTTTCACATAGTGCATTATGATGGAGAATAAAAGGTTGATACAATAATTAAAAATATCATATTTAAAGCAGCGATTTTTACATTGTTGATTTAAAGACAAAATCAAGTATACTTAGAATAATTATAATCCAATAATCATGCAAAGGAAGAATATATCTACTAACAAGCACATAAAAAAATAATAATGGGTAAGGAGATGTAGATTATTACTCACTAATTAAATTGTATACGTTTGAAAATGGTACTTGATAGTTATATGGTATCCTTATCAATAGTTTTTTCAAGATTTATACGGATGATTTGTCAAATTTACAATAAAGGTTATTGAGTGACGTGCGTGTAAGAATCTTTCCGTCTTTTGATAAATAATTGTCAATAATTACGAAAAAATATTAAATTATTTGAAAAAGTCATTTCTGTTCACAACATGGACAACTTTGAGACATAAGTAGATTATTTTATAAAATTCATATGCATGTTTGTTGTGTTATGTGAATTGTTTCCTATATTACGCAATAAATTCATTGTAAAACATTTTTCTTTTGTAAAAAACAATGAAAAACAAGAAAAGAGTATTTTTGATAAAACGCGGTTAACCGAAGAAAATAAACCGGTTTTCGGGTTTTTTCAAAACAGGCGATAAACCGGTTAACCGGTTTCGGTTTAAACCGGTTTGGAAGCCCTAGTTGCAACTAGGGCTTATACAAAAACCGACATTTGAAAAACACCGGGTGTCGAATGTCAAACCGGTCTTATCCGGTTTTCGAAGTTTTACAAAAAGAAAATTCAATCAAAATAGCGAGAAAAAGTTAAATATTTTTATGTTGTTAATTTATATACATAATAATGCACAACAAGAAATTATTTGGTGTTACTCTTCAGAAAATATGATTTAAGAAAACACAAAGCGTCCACTGATCGTTTTGTAACAAAATTTCCTGATATCGAAAATACCCTTTTGCTGGGTAATGATGTGGGCCATATGGTCTTTAAGCTATCAAATTAAAGATCCAAATTTTCTGTCCTTATGTTTATAGTCTCGTTTATGGAAAATTTGGCACAGCCGGTTACGATGTTGAATAACCAGTTTTCGAATGTCACAAATTTAGCAAAAAAAAAGTTTTTGAAAACCGACAAACCCTAATTGCAACGTTGCAATAATTTCCGTTTCAGATTTTTTTTATATTTTAAATGTACCATAGTGTTGTATTTCATAAATAGAGAGAGAGGTATAGCGTATCCATAAGTTTCGCACACAGCCGACATAAAAATCACATGCTATTATTCTTTAGAAAAAATTCAACCGCATTAATTAAAAAAATGTCATTAATCACGAAAAATTGTAAGCGAATTTAATTCAAATTTTCACAACTATTGTATATTCATGCGGCGCGTGTTACGGGAGCTTTCTGGCGGAATACAAGAGGACTTATTGTTTCGCCGTTAATCCCGATGGCAGGTTGGTTCTAATCCCGCGTGACATACTAAAGGTCTGAGGTAATTGCCCATTTGTGTCAACCTTTGGTTGAGCATACATTCACCTGCCTACGCGTGTCTACGCTAATTACGCAAAGTTTTAGCTACTGCTCCTGTGCTGGATTTTGCAACAGTGATAAACATTTAATAGTTTTGGGTGACACTATTAAAAAGTTATCTAAACTTGTGATGTCTAAATCTCAACTCGAAGTATTAAGTGGACGTACTAATTTTCGAGTTTTAAGAGCGCGTAGAAAATTTGTCTTCGTTTTCCTTACAAAATTGTGGTTTTTCCAGTCTGATTATTTGTAAAGATTAATTTTCCCTCAATTTTGCCTTTAAAACAGAACACGTGAGAGGTAAAGTGGGCCAAATGATATGTTAGGAAAATAATAGTTTAGTTAATATATCGTTTAAGTGAAATGTGCTCAGTAAATACACTAGAACAGTAATTTATTAACTTTTTTAATTATAGGTTATAGGTGTTAAACATTTTAATTTTGTGTAATTATAGAATCACTTATACTGTAATATGTAAATTCTTTTCAATGTCAATTGTTGTTTACACCTTTTAATTTTTATTTATTTTTGTATAAATAGCACTGTTTATATATATTTCTTATCAGTTGATAATGTTCGCAATGAGCGAAACCGGTCCTTACCTTTTAAATAAAGTGGAATTAAGTACAAAGGATTATTGTGTTTTATTAACATAAATTATTTTCATGCGTTCAAGTGCACGGATGAACTTGAACTGACTGCACATCCGTGCACTTGAACGCCTGAAGATGCCGAAAGGCGAAACCCGGGTCGTTAGTGAAAAATCTGTGAGAATGTACATAATTTGAAAGATTCGAATTAATTATTGAAATTCCATCAAGCACCTTCAGTCGAAATCTTAAAATAAATTATTTAGTGTTATTTTAACTTATCAGGCTTTTCGGTGTACTTTTTGTGAATACTTTAAAACAAAGTTTGCTTAACTTGGGCGGGCATTGTATGCAATACATTATATAAAGTATGTGCGTATATTCTCTCAGCTGAACTCATGCAAATTAGATTAGATTAGAAAAACAAACACGCTTTGTTCTCGCTTAATTAATGACAATTGACACTAAGCCCAGCCCGGTGGTTCAATTTGATTCACCAAGATTATGTCTTATTGTGAATTACTTTATCTAGGTAGACTGACTACTATGTGTTCAGTACATACAAGAGGTCTACACGGGCCCGGGCTTCTACCCGACCCGGCCCGTGGGCCGGGCTCGGACGGGTAAGCGCAATTGAGATTTGGGCTCGGGCCGGGCCGGGCTTTGGAATTGGACTTTCGGAGACAATCCGGGAAAAAAGTATACCAAATTGAGGATTTCAAATTCCTCGGTGAGCTAAAAAAAGGAATTTCGGAGATAATCTGGGGAAAAAGTATTCGAAAAGAGTTTCGGGCTTCGGGTCGGGGTCAGGTAACAAGTGCGGTAATAGACTCGGGCCCGGGCCGGGCCTGGCCTGAGTTTTTCGGGCTCAGACCGGGTAATTTTGTAAAATTTTGGCCCGTGCAGACCTCTAGTACATACTAATGATTCTTTGTTTAATTTATTTCGCTGCATTAATGGACGCTCGAGTTTGAGTATAGGTACTTCATTATTAAAATTAGCTTGCTTGAATGTTCCGAAAAATTCACAAAACTGTTAATAATAATACCACCATGTTTTGTAATCACGATCCGTGTTGAAGAAATTTCGCGGTTCGTACTATCATATCGTCGGCTTAATTCTAACAACATTAAGTGTTCAGGAGACAGTTAAAACTGAATATTTCAACATATATTTTATTTGTAGTAGAATATTTTATTATTCTTGATTATGCTTTTAAAAAAATACAGACTTAATGCAGATAACTTACGGTATATTAGATACGTATAAGAAGAGATAAGTTATATTGTGTTGTTTGCTTGTTGACCACTTTCCACTTACAAATTTGGACATTAAACGAATGAAATGATTGATATGATTTTTAACCGAAATCAACAAAACATGAAATTTGAAAAAATATTTACGTGATGTTAGAATTAAGCCGACGATATTATGTACATACCACTATTGAACATCTAAATTGCAGTGGTTTTGACACGGTGTGTGATTGTCACCAACCGAGGCGCGATGCTTTTCTAAAATAATTCTGTGAGAGTGTTTGTGTTTTTACGCAGAAAATACACAGGGGAAAAGTGATAACAAACGCCTTTAAGCGGTTATAAAATTAAAGGATTTTATAAAGAAACGTTTTTGTATATAAGTACCACACATTTAAATTTCTATTAGATACAGAGGATACATACGGGAAACGAAATGTTATTATATTACTGTTTTTATTATTGAAAACGTTGTCGAAATCAGCCATTGCTACAGTCGTAAATATATAATTATTGTTTTTGTACTTAAAGGCAAAGGAGCAAAGTAGGACTATTTTTAAACATTTAAATTCAATAAAAAAAATTCAACAAAAAATATAAAATAATAACATCTTTTTGAAATTGTTCTCAAATTCGGTTTTATAATTTATCATTTTTAACCTTCGGGTTCTTATGTGATGCATTCGAATGCATTGCAAAATTCTTATTATTTCAACCATTCGCTAAATACCAATAATATCTATCTGATATTTATTGTAATCAACCAATTAATACAATGTAAACGCAAATTTGTCTGGGGTTACTCACTTTGTACTCATCCCTCTTCGGTCATATTTTCGATGTTTCGGTACTCGAGTGTTAAGGTGTTCACTGTCAATTGGTACTTGGTGGAAAGGCATTTAAAAAAATAAAACACTTATTTGTACTGATTCCACTTTTATTTTATATGATCTCGACCGGCTTCGTTCATGACGCATTGATCATCAGTTGATAATGATCGTCATGAGCGGAACCGGTCCTGATCATGTGAAATAATAGTGGACATAGTACAAATGCGTGATTTATTTTTAGTATATAATTTATGTAAAACGTCACGTCGTTCCCTAATATTCTAATAATCGATGTAAATTTTTATCTTAATCATGAAAAAATCTGTCAAATCACAAGCGAGTATTTTTACAAAGAAAGAAATTTGAATTATTTCCTCGAAAGTGAGTTATGAGAAAGTATATCCATCGTAAATATTACTTCTCGTTAGGAACACCGAAATCCAATTGTAACAAACATTGAACATAAAAGGATGACTGCATTCGGTTCGACGATTTTGCAGAATCAGCATTTTCAGACATTCATATATATTTCTTCTGTTATCTGATAGATTCATTGACCAATGGCGGCGGTTATTAGTTCATGTTTATTTTATCACAATTCAAATGCAGGCGGTATACCTACTTCATAAGAAGTTTGGTTCGTTATTGATAAAGAAAAATTATAATTCCGTTTTACTTGTTTTGAAAATATGACGCTGTAAAACATATAGTACAAAATTTATTGAATTACCGCATCCATCCTTATTGTGTTGTCGACAGTAAACTTTTAACACATACTAATAGTAAAGGGAAACCTGCAATGCAATCTCATACCAAATGACTACTTAGTCAAATAGTTATTATTTATAAATGTAAAAAAAGGGATTTATAATGAATACGATTTGTGCTTCCCGCCGCATTCTGTTGATGCTTTTTAATTGCTTTTAGTTTTCTTTCAGAGCTTTTCCATTACCAGTCGAGCTTTTTTAATTCGGAAATACCTCCCGGCGTCAATTTCAATTAACTTTTATAAACAGAATCCGCCCGATGACGATTTAATTGCTTTTTTATTGCACTCTTTTGCTCTCTCATACTATCAAAAATTACTGTATTTAAAGTAGCCGTTTATATCTGTCAACTGAAAGTTTATTTTATTTTTATAGAACAAAAATACTACAATTAAAACGTATGCGAAAAACATATTGTGCATGTTTTATCACAAAGTAATCGCTGAATCTATGCAAAATTTACGCAATTGGACAACTGTCAAAGACTGAGCGACATTATCATGTCTCAAAATAATATATTTTTTTAATGTTAATACGTAATGCTTGTCTTAATTTGCTGTTGATCTACGCAAGGATTATCGACTGCTGTGTAATAAATACAAATACAGAATCATAATAAGTGCACTGCCAAGAGACACTTTCCGGATACTATGTATGATATTTTAAATGGTTCATTATGTATTCGTATTATTATGCATGTTAATTTGACATTCTGTGTTCGCTTTTGAGTAGCGTCAGCACGGGATGTTTGAAACGAGCCTCGTGTCGTAATAAACTTTGCCTTCCATGTTGTTTCTAATGGTTTTCATACCGAAATATTCGCATACGGTGGGTTTTGCGCTTTCGCAGAACGCATTATTTGACCCTTTTCAAACAGTATTAAACCGATAATTTTATTTTTGTAAAGTTTAAAGGTTTAATTTCGACAGTATAATCTCCAAACGAAAAATAACATCGTCACCAATCCATATTTGCTTCGAGCTAAGTAACCTTTACACTTCTTAATATAAAATTCTCATGTTCAATCTAAAGAAATATAACCGTCTTCGATATCAATATATGTAGGTAAATATACGATAAGGGGATAATTTGATGTCCCCGGTTCAAAAGCGGTCAAATAAAAAATAGTAAATAAATAAAAAGGCTTTAAAAAGAATAATTTAAAATTACATGAAAAACATGAAATGCATAAATTCTGTTGACGTGTCTGATTTTTTTTTTGTTGGTTCAATGCGTGTTTTATTTTCACATCTGGGTGTAGTATAGCTTTTTTCCACAATTACCCTGATTGAATGCTTTCAGATTACCTGTATTCAAGTTATTTATTGTACCTACAAAAATATCAATACGTATGAAACTGTAGAACTAAATACGTTGATATTTTTACCTTATTATAATGGAGTTCTACCAAATAAATGCCAAATCAATAAATACGTATGAAATTCGTTGTAAAAAAATGTAATATACATATGTACGTATATGCGGCCCTTGGGTAAATTTTAGGTCGTCAAATGCGGCCTGGGTTGCGATTTGGGTTGGCCAGGCCTGATCTAAATGATGCACATACATTAAAGTCTTTACAGCTGCTTCAGTATCATTGGTTAATAAACTATTTATTCTTCTCTATAGTAAAAGCATACTGCTATTCATTTCGAATATATCTAGTTTATATCCTTAATTGTGACCTAAGTTAATCTTATACTATCTCGCATTCTAATCAAGTTTCGTCAAATTGAATGCGTAAATAATTAACATAATACCATATATTAGTGAGTCGTATTACGTGCGTGTGTTGGGGGGGGTTTTAGTTAACGCGGGTTATCAACAATCACTTTTGTCTTATTTGCGAAATGTTTAATTACAAAAGGATATGATTAATTATCCAGATGTTTTGGGACTTGAAATAAATGATGTCACGAAGTTCTTGACAACGACATTGCGTGATGTAGGTCAATAGAAGACAGACGCAATATCCATATTTGATTAGAGACATCCAATCTCCTCTAAAATATGTATAGATGAACAAATTGTGTACGAAATTTACGATTTACAATACAGTGTACTATTGTAAAATACTATTGCAACTGTTATTTAACCCGTTAACAGCTAGAATAAAATAACGTTTTTTGTCCTGTAAGTTAAAAAATTTCTAAAAACTAATAAAGGAAAACTTAATATTCATTTTGTGAGTCCTTAAGATATGTCGGACCCTTTTTCAATGATGCAAACTCTAAAAAATATTTATTGACGTCGTAATAATTACAACACACTGGTGGGTAGCGTGTGTGGTTAGTAGGTATGCGACACACCGGTGGGTCGTTACCTTTAGAGTGGTTAAAATCTATGTCATTTTAATGGAGGTTTCTCAACAGTGTTTTTTCTACAACTGATTGTTTCTCAGTTGCTCAAGCTCTCTTTTTTCGAAGAGAGTAGGATAGAAAAGTTAAGGGTCTAGGACAGGTCAAGTGGTTAGCTAATCCCTCTCGTTGCGCCCCGTTATTTTATGATTGGAAAGGTGCAAGGGAATACGGACAAAACTTTAAATAATAAGGTAAAAAAATCATAGTTCAATTATAGTGGAACCCCAATTTTTCACGATTGAAGGGCCCTTCAAAAAATAAGTTAAATGCGAGAATAAGATGAATGTGAAGACGGTAGATCGGGACTTCACTGTACTACAGCGTGTACTTCTTTTTTTAACAATGAAAACTCTCCGTTCGACGTTTTTCTTATTAATTTTCTATGTCATATATGTATTTTGTAACAATGCATTTAAAACACGTCTTACTATAATACTTCATTGTGGAAATTCGTATCGAACACAATATATTTTACATTTAAAATTTAACACGTGATGAAAAGTATTATTTAAGAAAAAATAATATTTATATACGTATACTGAAATTAATTAGTCAAGGTAGAATGAACGCCAGATTTCAGAAATATTATGGTAAATTGAAAAATGAGCGAACGTTATATATTATACATACGTATATCGCAAACTATTGTCTCTCAATAAATTCAAATAATTGAAACTTTCTATGGATATATCTATAGCATACATAAATACTTATTGTTTTTATGTGTCGCTTTTCGATTCCACACAATAACACCCGATTTATTCGTATAACTTATTGCTTTGGTTTATGGGGCAGCACGCACTCGGTTGAAATTAGTTTGGATATAAAAAGGATACACAGAAGAGCTGGCAAAAGCTCACAAAGTTTCTGTAAACGTTTCATATTGGCGATTCATTTTCAGAGTTGGCGCTGAAATTTCCCAAGAGGGGCTCAAGTCGTTGCGGAAAAATATATATCACGTGGATTCCGTTCAGGTAAGTTTTTAGCTAAACTCGCCTCCAAACATTGCGATACGACTTGTACGTTACTCAACCAAGTAATGCATTTTGTCTAGAAGGCGTGGGCCGTTGATAAATCTATACATTATTTACTACGCCCTGTGGAACCTACTCGTATTTTCGTCGCTTTGCTGCCGTTTTGTGCCATTATTTCTAAATATAAATAAATTTATTTACTCAATGTCTGGTAGAAGGACTGATCCTCGATGCACGCAATGTCAGTTGTGTGAAATGAATAAGAACTGCATATTCAAAAGTCCATTCGTAAACCTTGCCATTTTCTGTCTGATGGTGCTTCTCTAAGAGGCGAAACACGTGTCGCATTTTGTAACACAACAAGTGAAAGAGCAAAGCTATCAAATTAAATTGCTATTTGAAGTATGGTTTAAATATGCATATCTAGTGAAAAGGTTTTCATTTAAAACAGGGACGCCCAACTGAAATCATTTGGTGGTTCAAGTAAAATAATCCATGCCTCTGATGGGCCACACATAAATATTTTCAACTAATATTTTTATATTAATAATTAAACCTCACAATTAAAATAATTTTTTTTTCAATCATTTAAACATTTATTTTTGTTATGATATATTAATAACCAATAAAAATGCAAAATGTATAAAAATTTGAAAACCTCGAAATCTTCTATAGGGCCACATGTGGCACGCGAGCCAAGGAGCCAAGGCATGCATGATTTAAAATATTAATCAAAAACATCTTTTTTTATAGCGAAATTATGACATCCTACTAAACATCTTTTACTTTCTATTTCTATTATTATGTGTGTTGATAAAAACACAATATTCCATTTCACTTTATTTAAAAAGGTCAGTACCTTTTGCATCAGTTGACAATGCTCGTAATGAGCGAAACCAGTCGTGACCTTTTTAAATAAAGTGGAATAAAGTTCAAAAGAATATTCTGTTTTTATTAATATATTGCCTTCCACCAATTATTGACAGTGAACACCCTAAAAGTAATATGTGTGTATTTGATGTCACTATAGTTACAGATCTTGATTTACCTACAATACAATATAAAACTCGCTCCTGAATACCAAAAAGTTATATGTATAACTACTTCGCACATAATTCATAATTCAATATGCTGTGTATTTGTATACCCACGTGCAAGGCGTCGGGAGAGCATATCTCGCCTTAGGAGGAATTCACTTTTTCTCCGGCAGATAGCGCCTCGGAACGAGTTTTTCTCGGCCGTCCGGAGATATGTCCGGATCGGTGTCTGCCGGAACAGGCCGCTATTAAATTGACGCCCTAGGATCGTGGCGGATAGCTTTTTATTGCGTCCTTAGTTATCTCTGCAGCGACGACGCTCATTCGGTTGCACAGATTGCCTTATTATTCTGTTAACGACACGTTTATAACAGCGATTTTATTACATCTCTTAATATATGTGCTCTTCTGGATGTGAAGTATTTATACCAAGGGTTGGTTAATCTTTTTACTCTGGAAAACCGCACCCAACAAACTTATATTAGATAAGTGCATAAAACTGGTATTTTTTATCATAATGCAAGGGCTTTCTGAGATACAATCCGCGCGCCTAATCGGCTCTCGGAAACCGCGAATCCAGGGCATGATTTGCAGTTTTGACGAAATATTTTGTTTCAGTTATTATAAACGTTACGGTACCAGGTATTAATTATTGATATATACTACCTTATTATTGGTATATACTAATTATTGGTATATACTTAATTATTGGTATATATTGAAATTCCACCAAGCACCTTCAGTCGAAATCTTAAATGGTATAAACTAATTATAATATTAATTATTGGTACTTTCGATGGTTTCGGCGATAACTGTGTGGAAGTTCATTTTAATATAAAATTTAAAATAACTTTGATTATTCCACGTATTGTGCTACTAATTGTGACACGTGTTTCGCCTCTTTCAGAGGCATCCTCAGACTTACTATCGCAAAGTTGGCTTAAAATGAATGCTCAAAATTATAAGCGGATTTAGTTACATCCTAATTGAAAACTAGCAATCGGAACACTTGATACGGCTTAAAAAATAACCGATTAAGTAACATATAACGTTTGTCTTGTTTGGGTGATAAAGATTTTTTCGGATGAAAAAAATTAACCCGTTAAGCTCCCCTTTTATTCAGCTGTGGTATTGCATTCCAACTACATACATTCCACGATTTACGACCTTCACCGTGTCGTGAATAATTATTATGCAGTCTTATATTCTTTAAAAAATGTATACATCACCATCTACTTTAAAGCAATCTACCTAACGGTCACATCTGAATTATAATTCATATATTTTTTTACTACAATATGTTTATTTATTTACCCAAGCCCAAAATTAAAACCGATTTTGTCTGCAAAGTAATTCACTTTCTTGGAATAAATGCTATGGTGTCAGTCAACAAGTCAAAGAATATTACGTTACTGCAATTTTTTGCCATACATTGGTATTTTATCATAAGTTGCCCTTAACTTTATATTTCTGATCAGCGATACCACCCCTAATATGGATATTGCATATTATTTACTAGCGGCTATTAAGTTGGCTGTCAGGTGATAGGTATTGTTTACTGTTCGCTTTATGGGGTTGGCGAAATACAGCGTTATCGGGATTGGCCAGTGTATCGCTATCATATCGAACTCGGTGCACGCTCATGTTATTTTGAAAGTATGTTCAGCAATATCCAGCTATAACCCCGCTCGCGTATACAATTGGCGCACGTCGTTATTCGGTTTTCAATATTCATCACCTAAATTACAACACTGCCGATTTAATCGCCCGGGCGATGAATGTTCACTACCATCGCAATGGCATGGCGCCCGATGATTGGATTGCTAACATTTTGGCATAAACGAACGATTCCAATCATCGCGATTTCACACTTGATATTCCATGACAAATATTAACAAATTGTAGTAGCAATTTTTAACTCGTTCGTTAAACATGAAATATTTTTAATGGAGTGATATCATGTGTTTCTCTTTGGACATGCCCGCTCGTTACTCGCTGTTCTTATTGTGTATCAAAATTCTTGTTTGAAATTTTCCAGCGCCTGGTGGTTCCGCTTTTTTATTTCAGACGTTAAAATGAAACACTTCTCGAGTGGTCACTGTCAATACTTGTGAATACTGATATAAAGGCATTATATACAAAAAATAAAATAAACATTTGTACTAATACCCACTTTTATTTATTACGATCAGTTGATAATGCTCTACATGAGCGAAGCCAGTCCTGATCTTTATAAATAAAAATGATAATTATCACAAATGTATATTTTATTTTTTGAATTAAAATTGAACGTTTGTACCCCAGTACTAGGGAATTTAATTTACCGTAAAATTTAAATTATCGATTAACTGTAATCAGTTCCTCCTTTCATCCAATAATTAATTCCGAAAGGAATATTACATAAATACTTACATATATTTACTTTATTTTTACTGTGATGTGGTTATATGCCATGTTGAGCTTGGTCAATTTGGTGTGAAGTTAATAATATCAACTTAGTATTAGTTTATCCATTGACTTATTGATTATATTTAATACATAAATTAGGTGTAAACATTCAAATAAAATGAATTGTATTCCTTAAAACGCAATTCCGCCTAAATTAATATGTAGTATTTTTAAAATGTGGTCACTTTGAAATTACCCCATTAAATATAGCTGGATCTATATTTGGAGTAATTCGTCTTGTATTCACGTAGTCGTCAATAAATTGATTGAAACATATTCCTTGCAATCAGGATATAAGCTCTAAAGCTGAGCTGGTCGTTACCTAAAGTCCCCACCCGAAGATCAATATAAAAATATGTACTGACACAAAATAAATAAAAAAATACTCATATACGCTTAATTCCGCGCGTATCTTTTGTACGTGACTAAAATATATACGGCCCTATTTTCCGCGAACTCGCTCTCGTTAAAATGAAATCAAGCGGAATATCGCCGTATCAAATAAACAGCCTCCTCTGCCTCAAAGATATGCCATTATTCTGTTCGGCAACCAGAAGAGCACCTTCTTCCACTACACTGACTGCCAAGGGAAGCTTCATACGTGGCTTAAACCTTGGACGTATTAGCCAAGTTTTAAAAACGTTTTTTTACAAAAGAATCTTGTTGGATGAACATCTTTAACTTTAATACGTCTTAGTGCTTTTTTTTATAACCTACCTCATGATTCAAATACATACAATATATTTTAGAGATGGTGCTTTGAGGTTTTGTTTGTAAATAATATTCTTCTTTTGTCGTTTCCGCTTCTTATTTGAAGCAGAATTACAAGCGGTGCCTCTAAATCCTTTGCGAATCACCACCCTTTTGCTTTTTCCACTATTCATTCTAACGTCCTGCAGTGACACCGAGTACGTGGTCGCATCGTCAGCAGCTGCCTTCCAAGGATTCGAATTATGTGCGGTTGGAAGACAGGCAGGTCCATGGTCTATTCGAGATGCAATTACGTTTATAATTCATCTTCCTATGAGTCAGTCAGTGTCAGTTATCTTGAATTCATGAAGATACCGAAAGGCGAAACCCGAGTCGTAAGTGACAACGTGTGGAAACTTACCCAGTTTAAAAGATTAAGATTTTTTTGATTACACACAATTTTTATACCCATAAATGTCTCAAAAATACCCCCAACAGTAACTTAAGATAAATTGTATTTGTTTTTCATATTTCTTTATGTTGCAAACATATAAAAAAATGATTAACGATCAGGATCAGTTTTGCTATTAAGCATTTTCTAAACCGTTTACTCACTAACCATGACCAGTTTTGTGATTACATAATCTCAATGTCTTTTCTTATAATGTGCTATTATCACTTTTAGGGTGTTCACTGTCAATACTTGGTGGAAAGGCATTATATTAATAAAAACACAATAATCCTTTGTACTTCATTCCACTTTATTTAATATGTCAGGACCGGTTTCGCTCATTACGAGCATCGTCAACTGTCAATTATTAATGTCATTATTTTAATTGTATCACTTTGTCAAAGAATTCCCAAATTTTAATTATGTTTGTAATTACTTTCAATCCCCATTCTAAATTTATTAATCTGAGATGACTTTTTAATTATATGTAAGATGTGTTAAACATTTTAATTTTGTGCTATTTTAGAATCACTTTTAATGTAATTGGTATTTTCTTTTCAATGCCAATTGTTGTTTATAACTGTTCATTTTTGTATAAATAGCATTGTTAAATTATATTTCTTATCAGTTGACGATGCTCGTAATGAGCGAAACCGGTCCTGACATATTAAATAAAGTGGAATGAAGTACAAAGGATTATTGTGTTTTTATTAATAAAATGTGCTATTAGGTTTTTAATTTAAATTTAAAGCTTAAAGTTCTCGATTGTAATAATTTTTTAATATTATGTCTTAAAATTAAACACTGCGGGCATTAAATGAAAACGTATTTTCTAATTAAACTATAATTTTTAAGTACCGTCATAACTTATTTAACATTGATAAGTTTATTTACTAATTATTTTTTTTTATGTTCTCGAAAACTTTCATTGCCCAGACGCACTTCTACTAAATAATAATAACTAGCTAAAAGTAGCCCATGAAAATTATTCTTAAAAGTATACTTCAATTTAAGTTTTGAATAAAAGCTTATAAGCAGTCTGAAAACTCTCTGATTGCTGGAAATTTTCCAAAAAGTTTTCTATATTATTTTTCGTTTTGTGTGTACCAACACGCCTACGTTGGTTGATACATGTATATTATTAATTGTACTTGGACTGTTAAAGATTGCCTTTCATCCAAGAAAAACTTCTTTAAATACCATGCTTAAGTAACGCGACAACTGTAAAAATATTTTGATTGTTTATGCTACAATTATTTTAAAAAGCTTAACGTTCCATTGCATGACTGGTAGTTAAAAAACGTAAAAATGCAAGGAAATCTATGAGCTCTTTTGTATAATTTGTATATCTAATAACTAATATTAACTGTCTAAGCTGGCTCGATTTTTTATCGTAATAAAATAAATCATAATTGGCATTTTTTTATTAAAATTTATCAACTATGATCTCGAACGTACGTGAGTATTTCAACTAATAATTTATACACGATATTATGACTAAAAAAAGAGATTATTAACTGATTGTTTTACAATTCAAAATATAATTTACAGACTATTAACAAATATATTAACTATTATATTTGACATATGGTGATGGTATCATGAGAGTTACAGAATCTGACAGGCTGTTGGAGTTACACTTAACCCTTTCTTAACTAAAATGTGTAAATAGTACACATACCTTTTAATCATTTACATTTCTGTGTATATATAATAAATACTCGGCCTAAAATTCAGGTATTCCTCCCTTATACATTTACGCATTGAGTAATGCAATAATAGAAGTATTGTAGTAGTGTTATATATATGTCATGATTCACTCACATTTGCCTGATGTGTAACGGATACACAGCTCAGGAGCGCGCGTTTTTTTGCATAGTTCTAAGCAAATTTGTTAACCTTTTGACCGCGGCTCGGATCCAGATCGGTTCAGATTGGACTGCTATAGCAGTCAACCGCGATCTTTAAACGCTGCAATCTTCCATACAAAGTTTGTATGGAAGTATTATTTCGACGATGCATTTCATAGAGGAATCATAACTTTCTGTACATGCATGTTGTAGTACTGTGAATAAGTACGTTTCCACTGGAATGCCAATATAATAGTATTATTTGGGGTCTACGAGGTCGAGTTGGCTTGGATTCGAACCCGTGACCTCCGTGTTCTTAGTACGGACAGTTTTTATAGAATGATTTTAAAATCGATTTAAAGATTTCTGTTCGAATGCATGGATGTACGCGATGTCTTGAATTCCCACTCCCACCCATCATATCATTAAAAACGTGGCGTAGCGAGAGCGATTAGCTATACACTAGTCGTCTCCTAGCTCTATCCTTCTTTCTCTGCTTTCGTAAAAGAGGTCGAGCAACTGAATTACAATCAGTTCTCGTAGAAACTCTTCCAATTAGGAGTCCACATGCTTTACGTTGGGAGCGGAAATGATAAATAAATTTGTCTTACATGATTATCAAAAAATTGCTCACAATATTTTGGACTTAAAAAATACCTCAAAGCTTTTATTAGCTGATGATGACCAAAAGCTAAAATACATGTCGCGTAGTTTCGTATACGACATACAGGTTATTTGTGATAATAATTAACCCATATTCTTATGTAAACCAAACTCCGTAGATGTTTCAACGGCTAGTTAGTTATTCAGTTCTTAAGAAGTAGAAGGCAAATAGGCCACTGTATTCTGTAGATATACGAAACGGTATCCCTTTCTCCTAATTTAATCGCAAGGGTTTCACTTTAAACAATTGAATTGAATTAATCGTACAATTGAGTGAACTCTCTTTGAAAACAATGGAAATAAATTATTTACTTATCGGGAGGGCGGCGCTGGTGGGTGTTTTTCTTTGTGCTGGCCCTACTATTTGATCGCCTGGGTTCACTGAGTTGAACTACTCTCCGATATTTAATTTACTGTTTTTTTCGCTCTCACGACGAAGGTGGCGTGGCGGCTTGCTTAAAAGATGAAATGTCTTACCATTTATTTCGGTCTGATACATTCATATTTCATATACATAACTGATTTAAACCAGTTTTAAAACGTCTTTTATTTATCAATAAATCTTTTTAAAGTCCAAACTAAATTTAAGTAAATCTTTAAATTTAACAGCATTCTACATTCCGTTGAAATCAGACATAGGGCTCTAGTATTTAAATGATACCATTAGCTATATTCAATACACTTGTTTAAGTTGTAATTATGTTTGCAGTTTTCGTGCCGGCAATAATGATGCTTTAGTTGACTGAAAGTAGATAAATATTATACATCTACGCCGAAATACTACGCGAGCTTTAGTTAAGCGCAGAGGAGCTGCCGGCGACGTGCCATGCCTTCGCAGGTATTCCCGGACCGACTGGCTTTATGATATTACATACATCAAGTTAAAATGTGCCTGGCAAAATTATTGCTTGAATGTGTGTATATGTGCGCTGAAACTATTTCAATTTTGGTTCGCAGACAATGGCTTGTGTGTTGGGCTATTTTTACGGTTTCTATCTCGAGTATTTCATTAATTTTCCAATAACGTTGCGGTATTTTTCCGCTTGCGTAATTTACTGCGATAAGTAACGACATATAAACAAAATACAGAATCGTTGTTATTTTGACATCGGAGCGTGATACCAACAAAATATATAGTAATTTGGACGTAATAATAAAATAATAAGCGAGCAATTTATATATCAGAACAATGGTCTTGAATACAACACGGCCAGCCGCTTAAAACAGTTCGGTCATGAATTTATTTGTTCACTCCCTCGGCGAACGTTATTTCGCTCCAATGCACAGCTTGAGGAGGAACAACGTCGCATTGCTTTCCTTTCAGCAACGGCAATCCGTTGCAAGAATGAAGAAAGGATCTCCCTGTCCTACGTATCTTTCTTTGATAGTAATGTGACGGAGAGTGGAGCACTTCAAGACGGTATTTTCTAAATATGCCCCAGTAAAAGTTTTCTTATCTAATATATGATGACGCATAAGGTTAACTGTATATTCTCCATCACGAATATTTTTAACTGGCGAAAATTATGAAATGCTTGTGGTGAGCGAAATCGGTTTTGATTTTTATTACAATGCCTTTACTCCTAATGGAAAGGTATTATATTAAGAAAAACACAATATTCTTTTGTACTTATTTCCACTTTTACCTAACAAAATCAGGCCCGGTTTCGCTCATCAGTTGATAATGCTCGCCATGAGCGAAACCAGTTCTAATCTTGGTTTGTAAAAGTGGAAATAAATCCAAAGGAATATTGTTTTTTTCTTAAGATAGTGAACACATTAAAAGTATGTTCTTTGTTATGAAATAATAAATTTCAATCATCGCAAATATATGTCTGATAATTTGTTATCAATCCTATGAGTATTGAAATCGTTTTCCGATTATAATTGCTTAGAAACAATTGATGAAATGTCAACATTATGCGTAGTAGCTGAGTCTGTGTTAAATGAAATCGATCTCAACGCTACCCCGGAATTATTTTGGCAAGTTCATTAGAAACAAAGTTACTTTTCGACGAGGCGATACGATCTGTACAATTTAAATTTACACTTAATTGAATCGCTTATAGCTCCGGCTGATGAATTATTGTCTCGTGATTAAACTTCTGTCTAAGTAATGGACTATCGGTCGTGCGGAAATATTTACGATTGCGTATCTTACTCGCTCGCTGCGAATTGCGAAAATTCCTATTCATTTTCCTGATTGTACCTACACGGGACGAATTAACATCACCCAATTTTATCTATCGCTGGTTGACAATGGAAAAGTAATAAGTCGGTTTGTTATTTTGGTTTATCGGCGAGTAAATTTAAGACTGGTTCACACTCTTCCAATTCTGTTACGATGTCATAATGACAATTTAATGCATTGATTTATCAATAAATTTTGGATGTCTGTGACATTCCTTTTCACATCTTTTCCTAACTGAAAACTAGACGTACAGACTAAGCTATATATTTCTTTTTTCTAACTGTGTCTGCCCTTTCTCTCTGTAGAATTATATTTAAATCAGTGAAGGGGTGTATGTGTGAGAAGGTTTGTAAAACAAAACGGAAATCCATTCTACTGAGAAAAAAATCAATGAATAAAAGTTTCTATTACGGGATTCGAACTCGTGATTCCGCATCCGAGTGTATATATTCCTCATCACTGATTGCTACACTTAACAATTGTTTCGTTTATCGAATAATATTTCTATATACACTCCCTCTATCTGCACAAGTGGATCAGTTGAAAAAGTTTCCTCCTGAATCTTCATAATCCTCCTCAGATAATATAGCTTAAAAATGTTGTTGTGACTTTTTGGTTCATTTGCTGTATTCAAGAACACGTAAGACTTTTCATTATTGTAAATAAACTATAATTTTGACAGTTGCACAGAATAGCAAATTTTACGAAAGCACGAGAACTGTCTGTAGTCAATTATGTAATATTTTATTAGTTTGGTTTGAGCCAAATTATAATGCCATATAATTAAAAAATATCTATTAGAATAGTACTTATTCAATCACATTAATTACAATTAATATTGGGTATACAAATATCTTGATTAACTGTTTCAAGCAATTCTTTATTGAAATGATGACGACTTGTTTGGTGAATTATTTATTTTTTTACAATTTACTTTAATTTATAATGTTTGTAAGTTTATACATTTAATCATTTTTTTTCTCTTTTTGCTACTATCATGTCAAAGGCTCACTGATAAAAATAGACTGCTTTTCTCTGAAGCGTTTTACATTTCTCTTTCAGTAATTTCCTCCACGTCACGTCATAAATATTCAGGCGGGAACTTTATCTTGATTCGCGTTTTGTTGTTTTCTATTTGTTTTTTTCTCTCCTACATTTGAAAACAGTCATCATTAAACGGGAAACAAGGAAAAGTCGTGCTGTGCGTGAAAAAAATCTTTTGTTCAATATTTTTCAAGGATTTTTAGTGAACTTACAAGATACGATTGTTCACAAGACTTGTAATAATGCTTCTAATTAATAAAGATCTTCCAAGTATTAAGGTCCGTACTTTTCGGCATATTAACGTTATATACTAAGGTTCCTTATTTAAATTTGAACGATTCAAATTTAATATTGAAATTCCACCAACCACCCTCAGTCGAAATCTTAAATTATATTCCATATTTAAGTATCTATGTTTAAAAAAAAATATATAAAAACTTATTTATATTATAGTATTCAATAGATTAATAGATATACAATATAATTATCAATGTATATTTAATCATTCATATTTCATCAACACAATTCTCACTCACACGCATGGCTTATAAAAAAGCAACATTTAAAGAAACCGGATTTCGAATTTCAATATATTTTAAAATTCAGAAAAATAAACAGGTTTGTTTACAAAGTTATTAGAAAAAATGTTACAAAAATACACAAAAAAATAGCCAGTGTTCTTTTTCGGTAGTGAAGTAATTATGCCTATCTCATACTTAAGAAGCGTATCTGAGTCAAAATGCACTTAAAAAATATTTTTAAATTAAACTAAAATATAATATGTTTAACGCATTTATTGACATATACTGGTTATTAAACTACATATCTATTCAACTCGTTTAAATATTAGCCAAGACAAGCGTTAAAATATGAACGCTTTTAATGACATTGTAGTAAAAAAAAAATGAATATTTTAATGTTTGAAACCGGGTTACCAAGTTGAAAAGCCCTACTAACACGGTTAAAGCATGTTTAATGCACACCTGCAACTAAACCGACACAATCTAAAAACGCCAATAAGATAAAATCGATTTTGAAGTTTTTGCCTTTCAGATTTTTTACAGTGTTTTCAGAAATTATTTTACAATATAATTATTGTTAATATGACTATTTGACATGCGGATGAACTGTCAATCTTTGTGCTATGGCAGCTTTGAATATTCATTATTGATATTACATGCGACTTCTAAAGCGCTTTATCTTGTCGTTAAGTATAGTGTCAATTTGAAGGTCTGAATTTTTAGCTAAATAAATTAAAAATGATACACTATCAAACGTTGTACTAAACTCAAAACACGTAACTTTGGACTTGTCGCGGTTTAGTTGCGGGTGTGCGATGTCATGTACATAAATAATATTATACATACGTTCAATATTTCTCATTTCTGTTCATTCATACGGCTAGTGTAAATATAAGTACATAATATTTTACTACAGTGAAATGTACCTACATATTTTATTTGTTGAGTAGAAAACTTGATATGTGAATTATTTATGATGTTGGTTTGCTTAAAATTTGAATTTTCTACGCTTATCTAGGTATATAATATATGTTAACAATATACTAAAAATCTAGTCCCTGAATTAATTAAGTTATTTAAATATTGCGTCGTAGGGTATTATTACATATTTTATATCTATAAACGGATCTGTGATGTAATTTAAGATTTCGACTGAAGTTGCTTCGGGAATTTCAATATTAAATTTGAATCGTTCAAATTATGTATATTCACACACGTTTTGTCACTACGACCCGGCATCTTCGGGCGTTCAAGCACACGGATGAACCGGATCTGTTGATGTTTCTGTACGTCTAATTATTAAGTTTTTAAATGTGTACTTGTTTAGACATGTCAATCCGCAACATATGGCTTTCTAATGGATTACCTCAACAGTTCTTTGAGAACTGTTTGTAATTCAGTCGTTAAATCGCTCGACGGGTACACAGTGCAGTGGTCAACGTTGTTGACTTCCATGACTTATCTCACGGGTTCAAGTCCCAGTAATAAAAGCATTTTATCGATGTCTATTCGAAGGCATGGATGTTTGTGATAAAATATATAAAAAAATCCCTCCCACCCGTTGCGGGAGCGGTTTGCTAACCACTAGTTCTGTCACAGATATATTTTGTCAATCCGTTGTCTCTTCGAAAAATAGAGATGTTGAGCAACTGAGTAACAAGCAGTCCTCGGAGAAAAAACTTAAGTAGGGAGACCTCTAACAGGAGGCTATATGCCCCACATTGGGAGGGGACGTGGTTGTTTAAAAAAATGTATCGCCCTTGCTAGGAATGTCGACATCGGACACATTTATACATTTGAACACAAATTTAGAAATCGATGTATTAAAGATTTCGTGCTAAATTCGAACCAGTGCACACCTCATCCGGACTTGACAAACGCCCTAGAGCGTTGACCACTCGACTACAATACTAGGGATCTTTGTTTAAACGCCGTTAAAAAAATCGTATTAAAAATATTTTGTAACCTTATTATAATGAGAGTTCGGTTACGTCCTTTAATAATTTCAATAAAAAAATGTGATGATGTATTGCGAAATACGTTGTTTGGGTAATTGAATATCTACCAATTCACGTGTTTCTATCTCGTATTGATCTCGTTAAAATGCACCACACTGCCAGTTGTGAGTAAATTTAGCATTTCGATTCTTATGCATATTCGAGCACTTTTCCAGACTAGGATAGCGTTGTCTGGAACCTTCGGTTACATGAAAAATTCCTAAGTCAACAACACTACATATGAAGCTTTCGAAAGCTTTAAAAGTTTGCCGCCGGAGGTGAAATTTAAATTATGTATTCTTTCGTTGATGTTGTATTCTTGTGATATCTGTATCTGTAAGTATAATATAATGGAACAATCGTTCTTGCTCTTGCTTGCATTAATAATTCTCTAGTCTACCATATAAGTAAAATATTATGCATATATTCTTCCTAGTATCGATTGGTCATACTTTTCAATATTTTTGCTTAGTTTTTTGAAAATCGATATCCGTTGATCCAGTATAGCTATCCCTCGTAAACGTCCGTTATAAAGGATACGAAATAATAAAAAACATAGTATGAGTTCTGATTGTAGTAATATCGACCCATACTTAATTTTTTTTTTTTAATCTTGTCCTGTAAAATTTATAAAATGTCGGTAACGATTTTCTGCCTTTGTTTATTATACTTTTCCATAACTGGTTAATATTTTAAAAAATATATGTGAAAAAATTGGCTAGTTAAAATTAGTTTATTGACTTGACCAAAGCGTACAAAACTTATTTATCTTGATTATTTTGTGTCAGAAATTATAAATAGTGCGACAGTAACTAATTGCGTGGTGTTTGCTTTGTTTGTCACAGATGAGGTGTGTCACGGCGCGGTGAGCGCGCGATGGCCAGCAGCGCCTTGCCGCCGCTGGACAACGCGTCCCCCCGCCCCGTCGTCACCCTCGGAGGCCGATCTTCGTCGTCAGGTGCGCAGCCCGAGCACATCACCCGACTCTTTCCCAAGTGTAGGCCTCGGCAAGACGTCAACCTGAATCCCTTGGTCGGGGCGGGCGGCAGGCGCTCTGCGCCTCGAGAGGATCGCCGCTCTAGCCATGAGCATCGCTTAGCCGCGACACAAGCCGGAACCCTCGACAATATCAACAGCGGAGTCCTCATCATGGACAACGCCGCCAACGTAGTCGTCGATTCTTCGTCAGACAGGTAAGGATTTCACGTTTGATAATAATCCTCTATTATCTGTTTGTTGTTTACATATAATATGCTGTGTACATAATTTGAACGATTCAATATAATAGCTTGATTGGTATTTTTCCAAAAACATCTTTTATGATTTTTCGTAATGATTCCTACAAATAACTCCCAATAGAACCACTAATAAATAGTACTGGAGATAGTTTCTTACTTACTATATATGTACTCGACTAGGACCCGCTGAGATATCACACTTTGTTGGATTATTGCGTGTTCACCAATCAAATATACGTAATTAACCAGTTAGTAATCGATTAATCAAGATGACGAGCAGAATTTACTACTTGAAATAAATTGTCTAACTTTCGTTGCTTGTTTTATTACATTATCGATAATAATATCAATACGATAGATATGATCATTATATAATATTCCTAAACATTTTTTGTTCACTTTTAAAGTGTTCACTGTCAATACTTGGTGGAATGGCATTATAATAAAAATAAAACATTTTTAATACTTTTTCCACATAAAATTTATTGGTTCAGGACCGGTTTTGCTCATCGCGAGCATTATCAACTGATAAGAAAATTATATATCAGTTGATAATCAGTTGATATAGTACTAAAAATGTTTTTTTTTTTTTGTACTCGCGCCAAAATTATATATAATTATCACGACGTGTTTTGTTAATCGTTGAAAGTATTGTCACTGGGTAAGTTGAAAATGCTCTTAAAGGAAGATACCTATCCTGATTATTATTACATATAAATCTAGAGAAAGTACCAACATTTTTATTTTTAGTTAATGATTTAATCATTTTTTTCTTATTGATCGCAGTAAAAATATGTTATTGAATCTCACTGATATCTTCGTATTTTTAAGTTTTTTGCATCCCGCTGTAAAACCCCACTGGCGGCGCCTCTCCATCATATTTAATATCACCTAAACAAACTTTTAATTGGAGAATTGATTTCGTTTCTGAAAACTTGGCTTTTCAGGCGTACGTACATATACAATAATTAATTTTCATTTCTACATTTATACGGGCCGACTTTTAATGTAGGTATATTTTACGAAGAGGGGAAAAATACTCATTTCACTTTGATTTTGACAATCAGTCTTATAATAATACTCCATGAGCATTAAAATCAACTTACAATTTATTAAATTATATCAACGAATACTTACTTTCTTACTTGAGAGCTTTCGTTTAATAGTGACATTTAAATGTATATCCACATCTCTGTTTTATCTGTTGTGCCTATACTATACTACAAGTGAGCATTAAATTGAAATAAATATATAACATACTTTTCCCTAATTTCACTAACCTCATTTTTCCTGACCTATCCGTTTTTCCCGTGCCCAAAGTTATACCTATTTTATTTAATTTATTTTACAAAAAAGTGTTTTGTTTTTTAATTTAATGTCGTCCAACAATTTTTTAAGAATACTTTACCGTACTTAAAACTCATTAAAAATAATCCGTAAATTAATGATCTTATGAGCTCTCTCGCGATAGAGATTTTCGAAAATCTTATTCGAGAGCGTCTATGCTCTGTTCCAACTTCCTCGGGCTATGTTTTCCATCCCATTAGCCTAGCAACACGGAAAGCACGTTCACTCAGCCCGGTTTTCTGTATCCTTTGCTGCTGCTGCATAATTTTGTGCTGCGTTTCGGCTTTATTATGTTTACTATATCTTATCAAAGTTTAATGGAAAACGCTTCGTACGTCTCCGACATAGCGATAAATTCTAACCGATTGTTCGTTTCGACATATTGTGCTCATATTCCGCATATTGTCGATTTAGCTCGTAGAATAATTATGCTGAAATATTCGCTTAATTATGTAATGTTAAAGCTTTGAAACTATGAATGTTAAGGTTAAATTTATGAACGAAAATTGTGTTCAAGGTTTGTATTATAAAGGTCAGGGAGTGGTTGTACATGTATTTATGCAGAGATAGATATAATTAAAACTTACATGTGGTACTGCTATTTGCAAAAGCACACACTACAATTTATTAAGGATTGCAATACCGGACGAATATATCTATACCGGTATTTCAGTAATTCATATTAAATACCAGTATGAGAACATTGTTAAGGAAAAATACGGATTATTGGGATCGTTATTTCAATATTTCTTATAAAATACCGTCATTAAAAAATATATCATTATTATATCATGGTATTTTTCTTAAATGTTTTTCTTTAACTAATAATACACCGTATTCTTTTTGTACTTATTTCCACTTTTTATTTATCAAGATCAGACCGGCTTCGCTGATGAGCATCAATTGACAATGCTCGCCATGAGCGAAACAGGTCTTGATTTTGATAAAAAAAAAGTGGAAATAATTACAAAGGAATATTGTGTTTTTCTTAATATAAAGTCTTTATATAATACTTATTTTCGAAAGCCGTTAAAACAATGACCATTGACTGTACAAAGATTTAAATTTATGTTATGTTAATAATACACGAAAAGAATCTTATATCTGTATTTTTTTTCTGCTGAAATTTTGAGCCATCTTCAGTTTCAATATTTTTCATTATCTTCAGCAATTTCGTCAGATCGCACTTTGTTTTTCACCGCTACATATTCTACCATATACATGTATCACAAATACATTTAATAAAGAAATGTATTACTTATTCTCAGTACGTACTTTTATTTCAGCTGCTATTAGATAAGATTCCGCGATGAGATTGTTATTTGAGCAATTAATTTTAATACGCTGTGATCATTGTAATATCTTCCCCTGAATCATAATTCCCTCTTCAGTAAAAACATTTTACCGACGGTTGGCAATATTTCTCGTAAATTTATTTGTATCATATTCTACAGTGTTTCGTTTGGTCCTTATAATAATTCTTCGTATAAAACAATTTAATACTGATTACTGAAGATCTTCACATTGATGGAATTATAATATATATTAGATTCTTATATACCTTATTCATGAATTGTCGTCTTTTGTCGAGTGGTAAAAGTCTTTCATGTAAATCTGGGCTTAGTCCCAGTTAGGTCAATATCATTTTAAAAAATATATATATTTGAGGTCTAGGACATGAGAGATTATGACGTCCGTTATCGGTATGTTGTGTAATTTAATAAACTGTACTGCCATATTTTTTTTTTATTACCTATTCAAATTTTAAAATGAACTTTCCACAAATAATTTATCCATTGCCCTACATTTTTTCCCTTTTTTAAACATTAACTTGCTGAGCAAAATTTGTCTTTATTAGATATCCTTATGCCAGTATTGCCCATGGAATAATAACAGGAATAACATGGAATAATTGGTGGCATAACAGCTTATTGAACTATATGAGACAAATCAAATCAAATCGTTGGCGGATTTAGATAATCTCGATGTGAAAAAAACATGAACTCCCATGTCTATCACTTTTAAGATGTTCACTGTCAATTCTTGGTGGAATGGCATTAAAAGTTGATAATGCTCGCGAGGTGCGAAACCGGTCCTGATCAAATAAATTTTAAGTGGAAAAAGTACTAAAAATCTTTAATTTTTTTATTCACATGTCTATGATCACAAATGTTAAATTGAAAATTCTATTTTTTATCGTATTTGTTGGGACTAAAACCATTTAATATCTTATATCTAAGCTACACATTCCTACCCTTTATAAAGGGTCAAAAATACAATGTAAATCGTCAACGTCACTACGAGGTCTAGTCTGTACCTCATAAAGGATAAGAATATACCATAATACCGTATTCTTAAGATTAGAAACGGGCACTGGTGTATAAAACAAACTCATCTACAATTGTTTCGCATAGATATACTAAAATAATAAATATTTACTTTCGAATTGCTGAACATATTCGCTCCATACGTTTGCAATAAGCGTCTTAAAAACTCCCCATAAATGCTAAGAATGCACTGCTTGCATCTTCCTATATCCAAGAGGATATATTATTTTGTATTGTCCTCACTATCTTGTATGCGACTCCAATGCCCCGCTTTACTCACGTCGTGTGCATCTTGCGGTCTCGGTAGCAGAAAAGATTTTCGGAAGTAAAATAACCTTTATAGCCGCGATCCATGTTCGTATTATATGCTGGGTTCCTGTTATCGTGTAGATGACTTTTGAATAGCAAAAATGAATCGAGTATCTGAAGTAGGGCTTGCATTACCGGTAAATAAACGAAAATGTGGAATTTGTTTTTATACTCCAGAAACATTGAAACACATTATAATCGTTACTGGCCATACCGATGTCATCTGCCATCCATTAAAAAAACGACCATACTATGCAGTTATAAATTTTATTGTGTGTACTCACATGTTTGGTTATATTTTCTTTATTATTTGAAAATTAAACTACATTTTTTAAATACCCTACAAATAAAATTAACTGTCGGCTTTAATAGTATTAAATCAGAATGATAGTTTTCATGTGCGGGACAAATATTTACAAAATTCAAAGTCTTGTTTTCTTTTATGAGAGCACATTTTCATTCCTAAAGTTGTTTTTTTTTTAAATTTTAATCAAGAATTTATAGCAACTGTATCTAAAGTAAACTTCTCACCAAATTAACCAAGATCGACGTGCCATATACTAATAACATGGAAGTAACTGCTTTTTTAATCACGCATTTCCATATATTAGTAAACACATAACAGGCTATGTATGTATTTGTGATATTATTGATCTCGGAAATATTTGACTTTCAATCTAGGACCCAGCTTTTAATAAATCGTAGAATATACCTAATAGTTCACTCTTTTTCTTTTACCAGTAATGAGAGAACATTTACCGTTTACCGGTAATTGAAAATTAACGATAAATTGCAAGCCTTTGTCTGAAGTTTCTTTTAGCGATGAAATAATATCGGTTGTGGTTTCTTATCTCGTTTATAAAGTGTAAAAGTATTTGTTATATTATCATAATTAAAGAATGAAATTCCATGTTGTGTCATTCATATCCACAATACATTGTGGTATAACATTTTTTAGTTTTCATCGATAGGCACGCTAATTTTATTTGTGGTAGATTTGCTGAAGTTACTTTGTAGTATTTAAAATGCACGATTCTGTCAGTCTGGTGATGCGTCTTAACGAATTAAAATATTTTTTTTTGGAAATCATATACCTTTGGAATTTACCTTTCCTTAAACTCGTTTCAAAAAGCGAAGTTTTTTCACGTAGTTCTATCAAATAATTTAATTTATATAATTGCTTGATAGCCTTTCGTTTCATTACTAAAATACTGATGTAAGTATATGTACATATATGAGCTGTAATCAATACTAGCTGCCTCGTACAACAGTCCGGTGTTCTTCAAAATCTTGAACCACATTTTACGAAAAGGTAACAACATTAATCATATTATAACATTCAATGGTATTTATGTTGTATATCATATCGTACATGCGTCTGCCTTTAAATAATAAAGCTTATATGTCATTAATGTCCTTAGTCAGTAGGTACACGTATTTTTTTGGTAAATACTCGGAACTGATATAGTTTTATATATTTTTTTTTACGTGTTCTTTATTTTCATTCTAAGTATGTCCATCATTAAAATGTCCAAGCGAGTAAATAAAAGCACCGGTCGCTTCTGGCGATGTGACCCGTACAAGTGCGCATTCTCTTTGGCTGGCGGTACAACGACTTGTCGGTCTGACAATAATACTGCGAAACCTCGGTGAACTTTTAATACTCGCCTCTAAATGTAACTCTGCTATAATATCTTCGTCTTGGTCCCACGTAAATTTGCTTCTGTGGAGGAACGTTACCTCTAATTACAATCCTTAAATATTCATACTGATACTTATATATTATATTACATTTTTTATACATATATAATGTGTGGTCACTTAGCTCCACCCTGAGTCAAAAAAATATTAAATAATAAGATATGACGTAATATGAGATAATAATTTATGAAGGGTAATTTCTCTCATATTATACTGTCTTAGCTGAGATTAAAATTATAATATACCGACTATATGTATATTATTTACAAAAAAAGATCAAATGAAAAGCAAAAAAATGAATAGCTTTTCTAGCAGTGGACTTCGTTTACCAGTAGATTCCAGGTTCACTTAATCTCTAAACGAGTTTTACAAAATAAAATTATATCTGGAGAATTTTGTATAGTTAAAATATGGAGAAATCAAATATTACAGTGAAATAAAAATTATCGTGGTAACCGTTAAAAATTACCCGGTTTTCGGTTCTTTCAAAAACGCACAAGATACCAGATTCCAGTTCTTCCCGGGTCGGAAACCTTAAATATTACAGACGTAATTTTTTGTTGAATACATTTTTATCTTCACAATATAAAATAAGTATTTAGATATGGATATAGTCAATTCCTAGAGATTTTCGCGTGCCGTTAGAACAGGTGAATCATGCTGAGCCTCCAGGTATATCCATTCAGAAATATAAGGAAGGCCTTTATTATATCGCTGCTGATCTTTGTGTCTGTGGACCTCCGGATACTTTTTCAGTGTTTAGCTACATACCTGGTTAAGGGTCTGAGCATGGACGGAGGCTGGGGTGTGATAGCGATCTGGTCATCATCGTACTCGACTCGTAGCGGGCTCCCCAGGGACAACAGCATCTCGGAGGTGAAACGCTTCGCCGCCGCTACACTTACGTTTCATTGTTTATTTCCCTCTACACCAGGCAACGTTCGCTACACATTTTTTATTGTTTTCTTGAATGTTTGTACTTTTTCCTTTTGGTATTTTTAATATTGTTTACCCGTGGGATGCCCATGCGACGACACGACTTATTTCAAAGATGAATAAAATGGAAATATAGAAGCTTAGAACGGTTTTATATCAAATAATTAATCAACAACAGTCTACGTTCCTTTACTCGTTTTTTTTCTATGGTCAGTAAAACTGAGATACAAAAACTGTCCGTGAATCTCATGATCAAGAACGTATTCTTCTTTCATGGTAATCATTATGTGATGACTACTTCTACATAATACAATATATCGTGATTGAAATGAATGTCTCGCAGAGCGTCGTCCTACTTTAAAAAAAACATATAAACTTCAATCCACTATCAAACCTTTATTATTTACGCTATATATCATAAATAGATGAGCCATTCTTATTCTATACATGTATGTAAAATAAATATAACGTCGGTATTCTGGCAGATGGCGTAATTCAAAAAACCTTGTTTTGAGAGAATCGTATTTTTTTTTAACATGCAATTTAAATATCTCTATTTATGCACTATAACTATCACTTACCATTTTAAATACTACATGAAATTGGAAAACGTGTACAGATACAGATTCATTCCGAATTCATAAAATTCTCTAATTTATTTTTTGTTTTTTTTTGTGTGTTCTAAGTAGGGATTCTGTGTCGAGACGTCCCGGGACAAAAGTCCCGGGACTTTGAAGCTTTTTTGCGGTCGTAAGTCCCGGGACTTTGTTGTTGAATGTCCCGGGACTTAAGACAGCCAAATTTTACATTTTAATTTTGAAAAAACCATTCTAACAAAATAAAATTGGATGCAAGCAATCGCTAATGTGACCTAAAAAGTTAATTTTGATTTAAAATAAATTTACATTGGTGTCTATCCTCGAGATCAGTTTTGAAAAAAATGCATTATATTCAGGCTAAGGATTAAAGGCCGGGGTTTTAACAAAATTAAGTATGCATATATAAAAGGGACCCTATGAAAGAAACAGCTGTTTAGATTTATAATTGTAGAAGTTTCAAATAACATCTTTTTATATATTGTAATACGAAACAACCATTTTCGATGGGTAGAGACATGCAGAAATACAAAAAAAAACTTAGACACGTGTTCGCTCAACTCAATAGTTCAACAATTTGAAGCTTTGGATAATCGCACAGAATTCCAAGAAATAATGAAGCCGATAGTTATTTCTAGTAAATTATGTTATAAATCAAGGCGGATTATAAATGTTTTATTATCAACAGTTCAGCTGGGACTAATTGTTTTTCGAAAAGAATACAAGAAAGATCAATGTTTTGGAAAAACAATGTCGCAACAACGTTTATTACAAAAATAAGAAATCGGCTGTCTGATTCGTCATTAAATTCATTATTATTTTTAAAAGCATATTTTGATAAGCAAAAATAAAATATTAACTTTTGTGTAAATAATACATACTATGTATGATTTGAGGTTCTGATTTTATTATTGAATTAATTTAATATTTTCATTATTAATAAATAAATGTGTTCAAAAGATGTATTTATTTTAATTAACGCATACTTTCGGCGGCCTTTTAAAGTACGTACGAAAAATAATATACGTTTAACTGCGTAAAAAACGCTCAAAAAAAATAGTTTAATTGAAACAAAATATCAAAAAACATTTAGGAGAAAGATATCTCCATTTATGTTATTAGAAATTTGTTTAAATCAATTTATATTCGTATAAAAAATATAACTGTAGCAAAAACAAATTACAAAATATTATAATTAAATGTTCATACCGGATGTTGTTTTATTTACAAATGTTTTTCACTATTTTTCAGCTGTATTGTGATTTGTGAAGTAACGGTCATAATTTTACCCAATTCATTGTTATTTTTTCAATACATGTATCGTTATCATCCCTTTTTAGTACATACATACAAATATTTAATTTTAATAAATTTATAATTTTATTGAAGGGGAAATAAAAGTCCTAAGTCCCGGGAAGTCCCGGGACTTTGACTTTATCACGTCTCGAGTCCCGGGACTTTGAAAAACCCGAGACTTCAGAATCCCTAGTTCTAAGTGATTTTATGAAAAATAATTGATGTACATATGTTGTATTTACATACTTGACAAAAACAAAACAAAAATCTAGCGATTCAACGATTCCCCCCTCTGGAACTCGGAAATTCCCCATCGGCATGGCACTCCTGATTTAGAGGTATAGAATGCTGATTTTATGTTATCAGGTTGAATCTTGACATTTTAAGTTATGTCGATGCTATAAGTCGCACACTTCATTATATTAATGTATAATTCATTTTGAGATATGTGTCTAATGATTCGCGAACGCTCGCAAATTTCAAAAGGCCTCCCGATTGAATATTTTCTGCATGCGGAAAGATTAGCACGTATAACGGTAAAGTTTCGAATGAATATTAGATAGCTTCCTAATTATTTGACGAGCGCTGTAAGCCTAGTTCTGCGACGAAAGTTTTCCAACTTCTCCGATAGACGGCTCCGCACGTCCAACTTTCAAGTCCTGAAAATTTCACGGCGTAGAAAAGTACTCTTGTTAAGTAGACAGAAAAATCGATTGCTATAGCATATTATGACGTCACAGATCGTTGTGAAAATTGCATACCTTTTAAGACTCGTGCTAAGCAGCAATTCAATAAAGATTTGATCGAGTATTAAAATTAGATGCGTACTTGTGTGTAGTTTTGTATCGGTTGAAATCGTGGATACCTACATATAACAAAAATGGTTTAGTTTCAAGCTGAAGATACCGTAAAATATGTTTTTTTCAGTATTGTTAGTTTCGAATCCTTAATCCGAGTTCACAATTTACGTCCTGAATAGTTGTCGTGTATATTAGAAATGTTGATAAAACCACAGTTATCCACATACACTTACTGGTGTTCTTTTTCGATCATGTCCGCCACGAACGTAGAGAATATAAATACTAATTTAAGATTTCAACACAAATTATTTTACTAGAACTAGTCGCTATTCATTTGCTCAACTTACCTTTTTTTAAATGGTAGAAATAAAAGTAAGCTTATCGCTTTCGCTGTGCCACCTTTTAAGGATCGCATAGGTGGGAGAGGAATTTAAACATTACAGACATAATTGTCATCAATTATATATCTTTTACATCGCAACCAAATAATACCAACGTCCATGAGCTTTGAGAACTCGGCGACTGAACCGGGTTTATGAATATAGCGATTTAATATACCAAATCTTATTTTATTGACAACAAAATATACATATCTTAACATTTTAAATAGTCTTAATGCTACGTGATTGGTCGAAACAAATAATAATGTTTTTTTTGACTGGGTGGGAAATTTAGACGACTTCTACAATAATATGGCAGTACACATATGTGGCCTAACGCCTTCAGTTTCACAGAAGAACTATGAACCCAGGACAAGTTATCAAAAAAACCTTCAGTACTCTTATTAACAGTGGCGTATTAGGCACTCGGGAGGCCACAGGCGCACTAAAATTTGAGGCCCTGTTTTTCGTGTAACTTAAAATCACCGCGAAATTTCATGTATAGTAAAAATTAATGTAGAAAACAGAATTTCAAGTATGTATATAGATTATGTATAATGTAAAAATTTTTGAGGCCCGTAAGATTTGGAGGGCCCAAGCGCGCGCCACTGCTTATTCAATAGATAATTGAATTTCACCACTGCATGCTGAGGATTAACTTGTGATAATAAACCAAATATGAAATTAACGGACATATTGTCATCATTGTCCCATGAAGTCACATATGGGCCTTGTAGAGGTGAAGTGATCCAACTAGTAAAATGGTTGAACTTTTTTCTTGGACTATTAAGTAAAATCACGTCTTTATTTGTTTTTTGGTGGATTTCATATTTTTATTTTACGGAGATAATAATACTGATTATTTCTTATTATATTGAGGTTACTTGCATTTTTACGATACTTTGATGTGTAGAATATTGCAACGCATCTAACTTATTTTTTTCTAACAAAAAAACACTTGGCTCACTTCACCTCTAATGAGTTTCGTAAAATGATACCGATCAATTCAATTGTGGTGGTCGATATTATAAAGTGTATGTTATTGTAATTATTCATTCGGCTTACTTGACTATAAATAAGTCAACAGACTATTATCGGCTGATATCAGATATCGATGAATATTTAAAATGTGGTTGGCTTATTCGGAAATTGTATTGATTAAAAATTCTGAAAGGTCAGCCTATGTCATTAGTAGCAGTAAAATGCTTGCACATATTTTCGAGTGGCTCATATTATATTACTTTCCATTCAAATAAATGCTCTACAGAATGTCTTTTCAGGTCATGTATTTATAGTATACAAAGCAAAATAATGATTTATCGTACAGTTGAATATCGTTGGTATTCTGCCAGAAAACGTTAAGTCAAAAAGGTAGGTGTTTTGATCGATAGATTTAAACACGCTTTATTGTCTCAAAAAACAAACTCACTCATATTATTTATTTTTTTGATATTTAAAGAAGTAAATATATTTCGTTGTCAGTTATTACTGGCAGAAACCTATATATAACTTAACGCTTTTTATCTGTACATATGTCTTATTTCTACAGCTACCCAAAGACGATTAATCGACCAAACGTTTTTAAGTTGTTGTTTATTTTTTTGTCTTATTGTCTACCGACTCATTACTAATATTTGAAGAAGTTGATTATCTTAAAACAAAGTTTTTTGACTAAACATTTTCTGACTGAATATCAACGATATAATAATTTAAGTAGTTTGAATATGAACAGGCGGTCTAGCCGTAAAAACTAATATACGTTATATTATCAACAAAAAAAACTTTTTTAAAACACATGTTTCTCTTCTTCGAGAAGCATTTGCAGGCTAAATGTATATACCTATAGAGTAATTATAATTCAAATCCCTTCAATCTTTCTCTTATTTTTTTACGACTCCCTTCCAAAACTTAATCTCCGTTACTGTATTAGAAATAATAAAATATTTAATTCTTTCGAATTTAAATTTATTATATTATTTTCATTTGTTTTGAATTTAAAAAGAGGTATTATAATAAATAAATCAAATATTGCTTCTCCCTGTCTTATATCTCTCCAAGATGCTGTTCCCATATTTTTTTACTCATGACATTAATGAATGTTCGTTATGTCTTCGGCACATCCTACTCCCTACTCCATAAATTATTTGAAAACAATAAATATTATTGGAGATCGGCCAAAATACAATCGTTGTAACTCTATCCTCGTAAAAAGTATTGTACCGTCAATTTATTTGGTTGGTTCATATGTGTATTTGTATTTGATTCATTTTTATTTTGTCCAATTGGGCTAGCGTTGGATATTTGACATTCGACTTTCTTCTGATGGTTTCCGTGTCCAATCTCTTTAGCAATTGAAATCGAAACAGCAAGATTTTGTATGTCATGTTTATTTGTTTGTCGAATAATAATTTTAAAGTCACGTTCCCGCGCGAGTAGTTCAGGGCAGACAATATACATTCGATGAAAATTCTGCTTTGTAAAGTTTTAGAAACTCCCGCGGGTAGCGCTGTCTTCTGTAGCGCGATGGAAACGAGAAAGAAAGCTGGAACTGTGGGAAAGTTTCCGAGGATTGCTCGGAATCTAAAACAGTCAAATTGTTTGACTTTTAAAATTGCGATCGATATGATATTGTTTTACTTATTGAAAATTATTTGTGGGTTGTTTTTAGACACTGAATTTAGTCTAAATTTTGCTTGCTTACAATTTCAAATTTTAGAAAGTATTGTGTCAAATTTATTGATGCCTCAGCGCATTAATTGATTTTGTAAAACTATAATTAGAAACCATATTCTCTCTCATGATCAACCTAATTCATTTATTATACACGTGCACAATTTTATTTGCCGTCAATTTTCTTACATTGCTACATTTCGAACAAAAGTATGTTGCACATTTACCCGACATGGCTTATTATTTTTTAACTTTCGGGTTTGTTCAATCACATCACGTCATGCTTAAAATGGGATTTTGCTATATTTGCACTGTGAAAGTAGAAACCATCAAAATGATCCATGAACACAGTCGGTATTGTATATGTGTAGTAAGAAATTTCTTTTAGCGATTGTCTGTCAAATATATAATAAATTTGTTTATTTTAATTTTCAAAACAATATAATCTAAAATTTGTGTATCAATAGGGTGTCGACCATACGACGACAATTCTATTACAGCCGGTTCTACATACGATATTCATTAAAATTGTATGTATATCAATCAAAGGTAACCCTTTTAAAAACTAAACAGTGAAAGGGTTCGTTACTTTTTTCAACGTTCATTTTTTTTAAAGATAATCGACCTCTCCGAGTTTTCCGTCGGCCATTTTATCTTGCGTCACTTGTCATTTTGAATATTCATGAATAAAATTAACGCCCGCTTGACGTTTTTAGTCCTGAACAGCCAAATCTATCCTTTATTACTCGAAATTGTGTTTATAATATTCAAATATACGGCGATTAAATGCTAAAATGATAAGCCAACGACAGAATAAATTTCACTACAGTGAAATTTTGAGAATTTAAAACGGCTGTTATAAATTGAGGACCGCTTTTACAAAATAATACAATGGTGTATAGCATTATATTCTTCCACTGATGAAAGCTTGTCTTTTCTTTATTTTCATATATTATATATATTTTCTTGTATAAATTACCCTTTTCAGTATAAAAAATGCAAGCGATGAGTGAAACCGGTTTGGAATATTGTGTGTGTTTTTTTATACATATTCCCTTCAGTATTACTAGTAAAAAATATTAATGCTGTACTTTTTTCTCTATATATTCGTGTGATCTTACATAATTTCGCCTATCTTAATTATTTCTGTAATTTGCCCATAATATTATCTGTATAGCATAAAGTTGAGAGTTGAAAGTGTCACTTGTCGACTAATCTTGTCCAGCGATATGATATGAATCTTAATTGTGTTCGCCCGCCCTGGGTCTCGGTAAAATTTGTAATGTTTATCCGCTGAAGTAACACAAGGACCTATTTTAATATTGTGTAATACAATATTGTGCGTGTGCAAATTTTCCCTGAGCAGTGTTTACCTGAACTAGCGTTACACACCTCCAGGGAATAGCTCTCATCGCCTCTCTAATCTCCGCATTACGACCCTCGCAGGTCGCCGCTGATTATTAACGCACATTAATTTCTTACTCCGCTCATTCGAACGGCGAGGGGGATAATAATTACTTCCGAGTGTTTTCATTATGCCTACGAGTGGATGAGAGTGTCCAGTCTGATGGGGATGGAGAAGTGCAGTTACTTAGAAATCAACTGCCTCTTCATCGCGAATGTAGGTTGGTAGTCAACGAATCTAAAGGAATATCTCTATATTTCTCAATTTATCATTATTATTCATTATTAGAGGTATTAAATTCGAGACTGCATTATTCTGTGATGCGCGAGAAAGAAATGTTTAAAGAGTTTCTTTCCTAGTGTAATTTATTTGAATTAAAAAGAAAATCAATTATTTTTAAATCGAATCAGCTTAAATTTTTCATCAATGAAAAAATCCAAACATAAACAACAAATATTAATAAATTCATCGAAATTTTTGCTATCTGCGATGATTAAAAATGTCGCCATATACCTTTAAACTCTTTAACTGCCAATTCTTGGTGGAAGAGAATTATATTTTAAAAAAAAACACGCACACATTTTGTTGTACTAAATTAATGTTTCTATGAAAATCAGGACTGGTTTTAGTTAATAATGCTTCTGAAATTGTGCACTGTGCCAAAAAATTACAAAGTATCTAAACATTGCGCATGAAAACAGGCGGTTGAGCGTTCATTTGATAAACAGTCATGATACGATTTTTTTTAAACCGTTTCTAAATGCTGTATATAAGTAATACTATACTCTATGTTTTATCAAACTATTTAGTTGTGTAATAAATTTTATTATTCAAATTAAAGATTTTATTCTCTGAAAAACATCATAAATTAATGAAAAAGTTTAGATTATTCAGGCCGGAAACTTCCTTCAACATCGCTCAGTAGTTTGAAGAATCCAATTTTTATTTAATTACCTGAGTGCTAACACTAAATTACTTAGTTTATTCCTTTTCCTTTGAAATAGTATTCTTTTACCGTCTCCTCCTTTAGAATCATCTTTATTCGTTATCAAGTTTCAGCGTTAACTGGGGGATACATATAAGACTAAAGCAAACCTAATCACTATAAACTTTTTCCAGGGCTTAACTGTATTTTATGACTCATTTTATGAAGCCGGTTGGGGCATCCCTTGCTTCTTGCGCCTTACCGAGTTACGTACGCGCCGATTATCTTAGCCCGCGTACATGCTCATTTTCTCGGTGAAAACTTGGCAATCATTATGCGGGATCACTGTGCCGTTTATGGCAATTATATTCAAGCTACTGAAACAAACTTCGAAAAGATTTGGGGATAGTCAAATATATTTTTAATGGAAATGAAGGGATACAAAATAGACCAATAAAAAATGGATGTAACGCCCAGATTTATACAAAAAAAATATACAAAATAAATTTAATGTCATGTACAAAACAGTCGGTCATTGAAAAAAAAAATATTTATCAGATTAACCGTCAACATTAACTAATTAATGTCTTTAATGTTCTCAGATATTTCCGAGAACTTTGTCCATGTCACGAAGAATGGGCAATTTGTTAAAACTCTTGAATATTTTTAATTTTCCATAATTATACAATTAAATGAACTCGTAGCTTATAATTGTTGAACCACATTAACTCTTTGGGTAGGATAAATAGCAACTAATTGGGGGGCCCCAGGCGCAATCAAATTTGGAGACCCTCTTCTTCGATTTACTCAAACTGAATTTAAAATATTGTATAGGTATAATATAACAAAATTCGTCAATAATGTTATACAACCTCGTATTTCAAAAAGTACAAGTTTTCAGGAGACACATAAATGTACTTTATTTTATTGCTATTGTACCGCTGATATTTATAAAACTTCGACTTCCATTTTTGGCAGCATTTATAATTTACTGAAAATAAACACGGGAATCCATAATACAAAAAAAAATGATATTGTGAGATTTATATGTTTACGTCTTAGAAACCTGACTAGTACCGAAACCATTTCATGTTTTTTAACGCGTTTTAAAATAGGATTATTTTATTATTTGGTCCTCATATTATACAGATTTTATTTGCAGTTAAAATAAAATATACACATTGGTAGTCTATATTACTTCGCTTGTTTAATTTGTGGTGTATTTTTCAGAATAATTGAAATAGCTGGTGGCAGAGAAGTGTTTTCGCAGAGCAGGGCGAAGGCAGGGAGGAAAGGACGTCACGCCGCGTCTCAGCAGCGCTCCGTGCACGCCCGCCCTGCCAAGCACCGCAACGATAAAGACGTATACGACACCATTTATGTTAATGAGGTATGCTTTATTTCCTACTAAATTTAATTTAACAATTTCGTTTATTCCATTGTTAATGCATTAGTCAAAATGAAATTTGATATAACTCCCAATTGAACCTGCTAATTTTCTTACATTAGTGGCAAGCCTAAATTATGACAAGAAATTTTCACTGTTATTAGAACTTAACAATTCCCGATTAGCAATAGTAATGACGATGTCAAGTTTTACGTTAGTCATACTCATTCATGCACATACACTACTACCGGCTTGTAATTCGATGAGTCGATGTATGCTGAATAAACACTACAATTAAATATATTGTTATAAAACACTTGAGTAGAAAAATCCAGTGGCGTAGCAAGGGGGATGCGTCTGGGGCAACATTTTAAAAAATAAATACAATATTTGTCGATAAATTATATTTATACATAAAAAAAATTAAGCCACCTGTAGTAAAAACTCCTAGTTCATAGATAAAAAAATAGTAAAATCGAAATGCTAAAATTTATAAAAATAGATGCTAAAAGTGCGGGTTTCACGTACAGATATTGATTGTTTTTACTACTGATATTTAAGAGTGTTTTTTTTTTATATTTGAAAATAACTAATATTTTTAGTTGATGTCATTGTGTGCAGAAAGCTGTTTTCTTCATTATTCAACGAGAAAATTACTAAATTGGCTTGGTTATTTAAAAACTCAATAAATTCCATATTGTATTTTTTTTGTTCCTTCTTTGTCATTTCCTGTTTTTGATTTAGAAGAAATAAATTACACTTGAATTTTGATATATCCATATAAAGTTTTTACGGAATTATTGTTTCCAGGCAAATTCAAATCGTCGTCGCGGATCATGCGACAGTAATCCTGGAAACATGCTTATCAGCAGCACTCGCGCCAATCCTCCCAGGAATATCTCTCTTCAGTCATCGTTTCCTGTGCAACATTCACCGCCACCGTTGCCGGTTTCGACGACCGTGACCAGGATTCTGCGACAGGCGCCCTCGCCGCCCCCGCTCGCTGACTCTCCCCCACCTCCGCCACCGCACTCACCGCCTTCCCCACTTTCCCCGCCTACCAATAGGCGAGGACATAAAGGCAGCCCCATTGCTGTCACTGCCGGAGGGGAGGTTGTAGTCTTTGATGACATCGGAGACGACTGGCAAGGTAAACTGTGAATACGTTTACAAGATTAACCTATTATCATAAAAAGACAAATATGACATATGTTATATAATGCACCCATATGTTAGCACACAGTACAATTCCGAATAAGTACTCTGGACATTTGCGTGCAATATAAGATTATTTTGTATTGTCTACTGCTCTCATTTAAAGAAATTTACTTAGTTTTTAATAATAACTTTTCACCACGTTAAATTTTTCAATTTTATTTAAAATACATAGGTATTTGTGTGTTTATTCATTTTAATATGATTAGTTAATCGCTTTATCTAATGGATTGGCAAACCGCAGCTCTTTAACTAAAAATTATTAGTATTGAGCGCTAAAGTCACCGTACTGTTATATCAACAGCTGTTTTGCTTAACGAGTACATATTGACTTTGGAAAGGAAAAAGGACGTAACCCACACATTGAATTTTACAGGAGGCGCAAAAAACGTGTTTTGATGATTTTGGGCCATATGCAAATTATGAATTATACACAGCCTTGAAGTGCACGGAGACTTCTAAACTGGTGTTTAATTGACATAATCTAATATTAATTAAAGAAATTGTTTAGGAAAAACCATTATTTCAGTCTTTTTTCTTGGTTTTAATTTTTTACAAGGTCATGTTTTTCAAACTTAAAAGCTAAATTTAGATACTAATTCGGCATTTGCAGCTTGCATCCTTTTGATAGAATGTGTATCAAGTTTGATACATTGTGATTATCGAAATAAAGCTGTTTTTAAAAAACTGTGGGTTACGTCCTTTTTCCTTTTCACAGTCGATATGGTCAGCTTATAAAAGTGCAAAGTTTGTTGCTTCACGAACTACATGCTTGCGAGTGATTTCCGCGAAGATTTATTATTTAAGATTTTTAATAAAGTCATTATTTTGTTATCAGTATTTTTATGTTACTAAAAGTAACAAAGTAATGGAGATTTTTCTGCAATCTTTCATTATTTATCACTTACAAACAAATTGTTTTTAATGTAATATTTCAGTGTTTCAGTAATTTTACACATTTATTTCTAAAATTAAAGCATACAAACAGCCTTTATTGAATACTTTTCACCGTCTATTAAAGTTGATAGATTGGTCTTAGGTTATTACAAAGACTCATAATATTTTATGTGAGTCACACATATGTGATAGATTCTATAAATATAAATGGCATAAACACTAAGTGCATTTTTTTTATTACAGGTCTCCGCCTGGATCTCGAAAATAGTGACAATGACCTGGATAATGGCATTCAGCGAACCGTCACAGTTGAAAACAATACTAATTCACTGATGACAATTGGTGTACATAAGAAGAAAAATGGTGGTACTGGAAAATCTTCGCCGTTAGATGACGAAGACATTGAAGATGACGAAGAAGAAGAAGAAGAGGAAAGCAGTGAAGAAGGTAGCTGTAGCAGTGAAGGTGGAGGACAAGGAAGAGGAAGAGGTGAAGTTATTTTGGGAAATGAAGTGAGCGGAGGGGGGAGAGTTGCGAGGGTGATTGGGGAATTGCCTATAGCAGAATACGCCGAGTCTCCCAGGCGATATGGACCACCCAGGCCAGGATTTCCACAGGTACAGAAAATACATATGAAATTTTGGCTATGCATATTTACTTGCAAATTATTGACTACACATTTTATTATTATTGCAGAGGGTTTTATCGGGAAGTAGTCCGTCACCGCCTCTGGTAAACCCACCGTGCTTGGCACCTTCCTCTACTACTTTTGATTATTTGTATGAATTTTCGGAAACACGGAAGGTTCTGGAAGAATTTTTCAAGTGCCCGAAACCAAACGATATTGACCATGACAATGGGACTCTCGATGATATCAATGATTTTCAGGTTGGTAAATTTAAATAGTGTTGCATAATATAATATGGCATTATTGAGGTCAAAGCTTTAATTAATATTGTTTGTATATTTGTTCATTGTGACCGAATAATGATATCCCAGAGATTCTCTATAGATATCAGCTTTGTTCATTGATTTATTGTTAAATATTTCATATATCTTAAGGATTTGGAGTATGAGCTTCGTCGTCATCAGCGGCGGGCAGATGAAGACTTAGGAGTTGACGAGAATGGAGATTTAGGATCTGTCACTGGTGATGTTGACGGTGACGGGGATGATATAGACGGTGAGGGAGAGGGGGCAGATTCAAGAAGTGGAGGAAGTTGGTATGTGGGCCAAAGATTGGCTCGGCCGAGACCCGGTGCCAAAACTACACAGGACTCTCCCCATACGAGACATAACCATACCAATTTTCTGGGACTACAGGTGAAATATTACAGAATATGGTTATTAGCCAAAAATATGATTTACAGTATTTTAACTACATACTCTATATATATATATTCACATTTTGCTTGTTGCGATAATAATACATAATAAATTATCACTTAAAAACATTTAAAAATAATTGTCTTTGCAAATTTCGATTTATTATATTCAATCTAAAATCAAAAAAACATTGTACTGCGAAGGAATAAAATTTATCATGGCCCCTCACAATAAAAGTCTGTTATTTGATTACATCTGAAGTTGTTGTATTAATTGTTTCTAAAATTACAGCAAGAATGTGATCCATATGAACCAGAAGTGAATCTTGTAGAGCTGTCAGTGGGTACCGGATCTAGTGGTTCAGGATCGCGCGGTGGAACAAATGGTGCCACCAGTGGTGTCGGTGGAGGAGGAACAGGAAATACGGGAGTTGGAAATCAACCCTCGCACCCTCCTCATCGATTTACACTTTCGCCGGAGACAACTGACTGTGATTCTAACTGTGGAGATCTCGACAGTGAGGTCTCACTTATGCTAATGGAGAATGAATTAGGTGAGTTAATTAAAACTCTGTTACTCTGCCCAGTTAGCAATAGAAGGACCAAATTTCTATAAATAATTTTATCCATTTAATTGTCAGTTTAATAATTTACACTTTAATGCATTTGCAATGTTTGGCAATAATAATAAATTATAGCAAAATGAATGCTATTTTGAAATCTAAAGATATTTAATAAAATAAACAGTTTTGAAAAATTCAATGAAAGATATTTTGTTGTTCATTTTATGAGTTATGTTAACAGTTTAACAACCGCACGTTTTTTTTTATAGAATTTCACCTGGGTGCCGGACAATTGTATTGCAATGTAATTGCGAAAAATTGTAATTTTACTATAACCCCCTCCTTGCTTCTCTAAGGGAAAAATCCCAATCTGATTGATTGCAGCTCATTAATATCATTATTTGTTTGCTTCATTTCGATTATATTACCCCCTTCTTGCTTCCCTAAAAAGGAAAAAAACCCAAACTCCATTTTGTAATTTCATAATTTAAATGTTAGAATCAATCTTGCTTCATTACTTAAGCAAATTTTGCGATAGTAAGTCTGAGGATGCCTCTGAAAGAGGCGAAACACGTGTCACAGTTAGTCGCACAATACGTGGAATAATCAAAGTTATTTTAAATTTTATATCAATTGAAATATCTTTACCAAATTTAATTTTCTTAGCTTCCAGATACTTCGCCTATACGCATATATGAGTCCGCCGGCCAGCAACCTTTGTTTTTCAAAGACTCAAATACGCGTCCGCAGTCGTTACGCTGTTAATCAAAATATTTGTAATTGTTTAACTTAGTAAATATTTAAAAGCTATTTTCTGCTAAATGACTTATATGAAAAATAATGAAATAGTCATGTTATGGTTAGTTTCATCCTTCAGGTATGTATCCGGTGAATAGCAAAGTGAGCTGCAGATGAATAATAAAATGGATATAAAAACTGATTTTTCAGCTTGAAAAACATTTCTGGTAACATTTTGGGCAAATATCTTTGAAACCAGCGGTTGTCACGTGTCAAGTAGTTACCAATAGACCGGCGATTTATCAGCGCTTTATTGAAACGCAAAAAACTCCAATCGTAGGATAAAATATATTTTATTGTTTTATCTTTTTATGTATTACTCGGGTATATAACTTCATAAAAACAATTCTTTATGGGTTAAGAATGTGCGGAATTCCAACATTCTACTATATTTTAAATTAAAAACATATTTTTTTAACAATCAATTGTTTTTTTTTTGGATTGTAAAAAATACGATAAAAAGTATTAGTACCTACAATTCCAATCTAATCTTTATAAGAAATCAAGTTATTTTAATGAAATCGGTGAATTTTTGCTATTGTAAATGAATATCAAAACAGAGCATGTTTTTGGCGTGATGTGCACATCATACAAGCTTGAAGGGTTAACGTTATGGACCAGCTGGATCTGACTTAAAATGAAAATATTTTTAGGTTCCAACAATGCGTGTACTACCAATCGTGTGGTACCATGCATGCCAGTACTGGAAGATGGTTTGAGTTCTGGCCACGCATCAGATGCTGATAACAACAATGCTCGTTCGGTTCACTCTGCTGCGATCACTGTACATTCTCCACTTCCCCCAGCGCCTCCACCTTTGCCTCATCAAGGAGATTACATGGATGAAATAGTAAGAGCAAAAATATATTTTTTGTTTTATTGAATTATCTGTCATTAATTCAGTTGATAAGTTATTTATTTTTGTAACCATGTCCACTTCCAATATGGAGCATATTGACTCCGAATAGAGCTTATCTTAACAAAAGTTTTTCTACAAGAACTGCTTTCTTTTTTTCTTCAATAGATTACATCAAAATCAAGGAATCCCAGTAGTAAAATATTTGCCTAATGGTATTATGTATTTCATGTTCTTACGAAACCTCCAGTGTAACTATTTACCTCAATTTTATTTCCCAAGTTTTTTTATTATATATTACAATGTCTGTTTTATCATTCTCTGACCTGTACTGAGTGGATAGATTTAAATTTGAATCGTTCAAATTATGTACATTCTCACAGATTTTGTCACTAACGACCCGGGTTCAAGTTCAAGTTCATCCGTGCACTTGAACGCCTGAAGATGCCGAAAGGCGAAACTCGGGCCGTTAGTGACAAAATCTCTGAGAATGTACATAATTTGAATGATTCAAATTTAATATTGAAATTCCACCAAGCACCTTCAGTCGTAATCTTAAATGGATAGATTTAGTTGAAAATAATTTTTACTCATAGTTCCCTTATAACTTTTTTCAGAATGGAAAACTCATCATTGAAAACGGGATCAAGAATGATGTAGGTGGTCTTTTGGACGCTGATTTGAATTCTTTAGATCCACTAGGTAAGTCTTTGGTCATTTTTATTTTTTGATTGAATCCGACTTCTTCTGATACACGAATTCATAGAAATAATCAACTATTCTACATGGCGGTTTATGAAGTTTTTATCAGTCTCAAAACGCCTATATCCTGAAAGTGCACATAAAACATATGTAATGCTCTGAATGAGTGGCAAGTAGATATACGAATATATTTTATTACATAATCAACAATGTAAATTTTACGAATGTGGACAGATACTAATCGTTTTTTTATTATTATTAATCAGCATTATAATGCAATATTTGATTGAAATTATGTGTATTTTGTTGCAAAAGTTTCAAATTTGTTAAAGATAATAATCTATGTAAATAATATTTTAGCGAGTAGATGGTCAGTAGCTCCCCCGCCTCCGGCTCCGGAGGCGCACCGGGGAGAGAGAGGAGACCGCATTGTAAACAATTTGAGCGGAAACGGAGTAGGCTTAACGAGTGGAGCCGAAGCTCCGGCCTGCGCGGCTGCTCTACGGGATATTCGCTTGGCCTTACGGAGAGCGAGAGCGCTACCGCAACCGGCTGTGAGGCCTGTCCCTGATCCTCCCACTCCGGCTCTCTGGTTACCCAGGTGGGACTCATTTGATTTAATGATACAATAATTTAATCAAATTGGGAACATTCTGTGTTTTATGCTAAATATTAAACGCTGTTAATTATTATTATTTGGCATTATGATAACAGTATGAAATTAAGCTTATTATTCACATAACTATATTCAGTGCAGTCGAGTAAACATTTTTATCTCCCTGTTAGTGTAATTGATTAGCTCTCTATCAAAACGTCATTGATAGTTAGACATTACCCAGAAATATTACGTCCACAGCAATTGGACATGTTTGTTTGCTAACTTCACTTGTTTTAATGATGTTCAATGTTTCTAGAAGACGTGACACATCAAGGGAAAGTATTGAATCGACAGAGAGAAAACCGACCAGTGGCGATGAAGGTAAACGATGTTCAATGATATTCCTTTAAGTAATTTGTATATTTCAACGAAGCCATTGTAATTCTTTTTCATTTCAAATCATTCAAGTCACCAAAACATTCTCTAAGCTATTTTATTTATATCTCATATGGCATACTTTGTTGATAAGTGTATTGAATTTATCTTTGATTTCAAAATTAAAAAATAACAAATGTTTGTAAGCATCATATTACATTATATTTTTAAAAGATTTATTTCAAGCACTCACAATTGTAAATATTATACTATTTAATTATATTAAGAGCATGTAAAAATGTATTTGTAATTAATTGATTGTTAGTTTTCAGTTGTACTAGCTTTATCCTTGCTGGCATAATATGTCATATTGCATAACGAAATGCAGGTTAAAGGGTACGATTTGATCATGAAAATATTTTTTTACACTTCTTGAAATGAATTGAAACAAGACATATTGAAACAATGCATTATCTCATGGATTTGCTTTGCCTTGTGAAATAAAACAGCTCTCTTTTAAATTTAACGTTACGAAAAAATCAGAGGAAGGACTTCTTCATTTCTCAGGCCAATTTTTTTCTAAGAAAATAATTTTCAAAGCTCTTTTTTGTAATGTTAAAGCACAACATTTTTACTGTGACTTATATTTTTGGCAGTATTTTTATGTACAAAAATAAATGTAACGTAGAAATTTTCAATGTAATTTGTTTTTACTTACTGGTCATGTAAACCAGTGTTTCTCAACCTTTTTGGGAGCGTGGCCCCTTTTAAGTGTCTTTATTTTTCTATGGTCCCCATACTATTGTTTTGTCTTCCCATGAAAATTATAATTTCAAAAACCCGCCTTTTTTTATAGCTCTTCTGAGATATTCGAATCTAGAATGCCAGTAATTTATTTTATTTACGGATTTACAAAAAATAGCTGCAAGACGTCCGCCGTTATGCTCTTCCCTGTATCGTTTTATCAAAACCCGTGGCCCCCCTAAGCTGTGTTGTGGCTCCCCAAAACAAAAATAAATGTCTGTGGCCCCCTTAGAACATGCTATGGCCCCCTGGGGGGCCACATGGCACACCGTTGAGAAACCCTGATGTAAACGATTCTTGCTCTAAAATTTATATATTAAACTACAAAATTAAAAAAATATTTTCAGATGAAGCTGACACTGATTTGGAAACAGACAGGCTTTTAGGTCAACAGCGAACCGACGACCAAGGCTTCTATGATGACAAGGTAACGTAGTAATGGCTGCATAACACTCTGCCCCCCCCCTCCCAATGTTTTTTGTTATATATTTTTGTGTTTATTTGTCGAGATCTATTGCATGCCCTTCGGTGTGGGTGTATTCCTGAATTTGGTCTACATGTTCATGGTTTATTTTTGGTTTTATCGCACCTTTTATGGTTTTGGTTGGTTTTTCTTTTTGGACCTTTTCGGTTCAGGTTTTGATGTGGTGCTACCTCTTTTTGTTTCCAATGCAGTATCACATAAATATATTATTATACCGACACTCAATGAGGAAGCAAGCATTTCAGAAGATGCTTTAGACGTTTTCGTTTGCTGTCTCTCGCTTCCGTTACGTTTTTAAAAACTTAGTCTTAGATTGTATGACACATTTTTTTCTATTGTTTTAAGCAATGATGTATTGAAAATTGTATATTTGGGGCTCAAATATTATCATGTCATTTATTCAACGATATTGATTAAACTCTTAATTGATTTTTTTAAACAAAACTTTATGTATTTTTCTAAAAAATATAAATTATATTTATCAATAGGAAATCATAGCTAACTGAAATATTGTTCAACTGATTTTTTGAATCTTGTATTTATTTTTTACACACATACATAGTACATTAATTATTTTTTTAATGTTATTTAAAATTAATAGAAATTTAGTTAGCAATTGCTAGTAATTGATATTGGTTAGAAGTTAATACGATAGAAAAACATTGCTATAGAATTACTTAAAAACATTACAATTCATAATTTGGGATTTTTTCAAATGACATTCTTTCACACGGTCTGAAAAATTTTGTAGTTTTCTATTGATAAAATATGTTTGTAGAACGTTGAATTATAAATATTTTTTAATAAGCTTTCGTGTACCTTTTAGATACTTATCAAACATCAATAAACAATAGAAAAAAAATCAATGCTGAAAATAGTAATTGTGTTAGATACATAGATAAAAGCTAGTCACAAACTAGTATGACACGGTCAGCAGAATCGATGTTATAAATATGATGGAAGTTTTCACTTTACGGTTCGGCTAAACAATACTGAAACCTGCCTATTTATGTAAGCCAGGACACAACTACACTGTATATGTCATTAATAAAATAAGTCTCATTATCTAAGGTCGTTATAAAGTCCACGAAATATTTTATAAAAGTCCAAAATTATTTCTTTCTTGAGTGTTCCCTATCGTGTGCATTCCGTATGTTCTTCTTCTAAGACTATAGTCGTGTGTACACTGCATTTGTGTTTTTCACCTTGCCCAGTGTTGTTTTGGTACAGCTTGTCTATTACAATAATAAGGTAATGTGTTTTTATATAGGCTTTGTAAATGACTCCTGTTCACCTTCCTCACACCCATTTCTATTGAAAATTAATGCGACCCTAAAGGGAATTAGTAACGCAACGTGTCATATACAAACATTTAAGTTTTTAACCTGACATCTGTACAGTAACTATAGAAAATTTTGGTATAGCGGTTATTTTCTTTCGTGGAATTTGTAATGGCTTTCTGCAAAGGGGTGACGGCACATAAATAAAACTCTTTCAATAGTTTGCAAGCTGCAGAATTGCTGATATCTTGCAATTTTGATGATTGAAACTCACATATTCCAGATCGTTTTTGTTGTGATCTAGAAAGATTTTCATTTAACTTCTTTCATATTGAAATATTTGAACAACAACTGCATGCAGCTTACAAACTGTGACCCAAAAAAAATCTTTACATCCGCATCAATCACATTGAAATAAATCTTCTCCCTGAAAAGAAAGATTTTAAATTCTCTGTTGAATGTGTGAGAATGTGAAAGTTGGATCCTTATATGGTGTGGGGGATCGTTGTTGGTGAGCGGTTGTTGCTTTTGTAGGGGTGGAGGAAAGGAGTGAGCGGAAACGGAAATGGAAACGGAAACACTGCTGCCGTCGTTTCCCCCTCCACTCCTCCTCTTCCAGTCCCGCTGATCCCCTCGACTTCGCCTCCCCCAACGCCGCCCTCTCCTACTTCTGCCAGGAATCGTACCCAAGTCGAAACCGAAACTGATCCGCCCGCCGCAAATGACACCATCACCACTGACGCTAATGCTAAGCACAAAAAGGTAAACCCCATATCGCCTTCCTTTTTATCCATTCCAACCCCCCCGTTGATTTATCCGGCTAACAACTCAAAAGGTTAATCTTCTTACTTAATTCTACTCATCTTTTAGGGATTGTGGATTCAGCAGTCGCATAAATACCAAGTCTTCGCCACTGAAACTCTATTAGCTTAAATTGTGTTGGTCTTTTAAATATTGGAAAATAGTGTTAATTACCCTCGTCATCTAATTGCCAAATCATCTGCACTCTCTGCACACTTTAAAAATACATTCATTAGTATCAATCACTTGTGGATTTGATTTTTTTTTAATTGCAAATAAAAAATATTTTAATTTATGAGCTAGAGAGTATAGCATTCCTTCATGAAATATATTATCTAACCAAGATATATATTAAAACTTTTTATCATTACATACAACTTAATTCATTTAAATATCTGACGAGACTACCATAATGGAAAAAATAATAATTGAAGATGGCATGTTGCATGATAGCAAAATCTAAAAATGTAATTTGACATAACGATAATAATGTAAGGATTCATACAAATTACCACATGTGTGAAGTTAGCTTAAAATAATGACAAGTAAAAAAGCTTTTGAAATATGAACCAGTATTCCAAGATCCCTAATTTTACTGTGCATCCATTCTTCCTTTCTTGATAATTGAATGAAGCATGATCCCTTCTCACCACATTTTTTAAATATCCATTCGTTCATCTTCTGTATATTGATGCACTGACTGGCATGTTTTATTTGCTTTATAATTGCATGTGTTTTAAATATTCCTACTTCAAATCATTAGATTGTATCTACCCCACATGGACTTACCTAATTCATATTTTTGTTTTTGAAAAGGGTTACCTTTTTTATGAATATACTCTTTGATTATTATTGTATGCTTAAAAGGTCAGATTTATTCATTTTATTTTTTATCGAAACCCTTTGAATTTATTATACTAATTAAAATACAGGCAGCTTCCACTTACAAATTTGATTCAAAACTCTACACAGCGGTTTGAATATTTTTTTTTTGTAAATTGAAGATTGTCAGTATGTACATAATATTTTTAATATCCTTGATTTTATATATATATTTTTTTTAAATGAAGGAATCCAGCATAATATTTTACATGTATGTAATGAATTTGCACATTACCTTTGCGACATGAATTCAAGATTTACCGGTTTGTCCAAAATGGTTGTAAATTTTCAACAGTGCATGAATCACAATAATTTATGAACTATCATTATTTTTCATTCAACATTTATTGAATTGTACACATTCATTTTTTGAGTTTTATGCCACTGAAGTAATTTACCTTTTGTGCTATTATAAGGTATTGTGTTGTCATTTTCTTAAAGCCAGTGTTGACATGTATTTTTTTTCAATTTTAATCATTATTGATTGAGAATTTTGTATTGTGAAATTTGTGTTTGATTTAAAAAAAATATTTGTAACTTAAGTTTTAAAAAGTTTTTTATTTGTTAAATAGATATTAACAATAGCCACAAGATGGCATTCAAAGTCATTTTCAATTCGAATGATATTACACGTTTTTCAAATTTTAATGACGATGCATTTACTTATAATCTCACATGTGGCACATAAAATATAATTCTTCTGTTGCAGAACTTTTTCCAGTCATGTGGAATTAGGAATTACTTTATCAAGAAATGAACATTTCCTCTTGAAAACTTGTTGATAATTATTAAACAATTTCTTTTTTCAGGATAAGGATGGAAAAAAGAAAGGAAAAAATAAAGAAGGTAATATTCATTTTTCTTTTAATTTCGTATGAAGTAATCCACAATAATATTATGTTTATTAAACATGGTTTATATTAATATTTCTTTTTTTTCCGTTCTCCAACTATGGAACAAAATTTTTGGTGAGTAATTAATGAATGAGTTTTTCATACTTCATCACAAACGCTTGCTGCCATTACATTTCACTGTCATCGATCAGCACCATATTTTTTTGAATATCAGTAGTCAGGAAGTGAAAACTTCCATTTTATACATTTTTAGAATAAACATTAACTTACTGAAATAATCTCATTTTTCCAAAATCTATCAATCTGAGTTTTGCTTCTTGATGACTGGTTTATTCTCAAGTATCGTATATCATTGCAAATATAGTTTCATTCTAGAATTAAATTAATTTGAATTTTTTAAAATAACAATAGTTAACATTTCAAATAAAAAAAATAATTCATACTTTTAAATGTTGCTTTTTAAAATCCATATAAACTCAAACAATAAACACTGATAAACAAGAACCATTCCAAAACATCAATATGTGACCTTCAGCCTTGCGCATGCTAATCACTGCACAGTTGTCTGGATGTATAAATTTTTACATCAGCCGTGCTATTCCTGGTTCATACACTTATTTTTGACGGCATTTATATAAAACACAATCACGAAGAACGCAATATTTTTTTGTATTAGCTTCTGGCGGCTGGTATAAATTAAATAACACAATTGTGTCTATGTTCATGTTTGTCAAATTCTATCTATCAAACGCTTCACTGTCGTAAGCATATACGACTGTTTTTTTCTTTCAAATTTTTTATGTCTGATTAATTATGGCCACTCGCTATATGCATACTAGAGTGATTAGAATGAGATGAATATGCTTTACAGCAGTGGTTTCCAACCTTTACGTTACTTCGCCTCCCTTTGAAGAAAAAAATATCTTCATGCCTCCCCATTTTATATAGTAATGAAGCCACGTTTTAAAGGGTAAATAAATATTTTGGACTGTTTACGCCTCCCTTTGTAATAGCCCACACCTCCTTGGTTGGAAATCGCTGCTTTACGGAATACTACTCTTTCATCCTGAAAATTAAGTTTGCAGTTCTGTAGGAAATTTAATTCTGAATAGGATTTATTTTTCTTATCCAATAGCACCGCAGGTAACAAATGTAGATATCACTTACCTTTTTAAAAGAATTTCTCATTACTGTAAAAAAACACAAAAATCAAAGAATATGTAAAATCAGAAACATTATAATTTTGAGGTGAACTATATCTGAGAGAATATATATGTAAAACATTTTATTGGAAATGTTAATTTAGTTGAAATTGCTCACATGCTGACCTAAACTGGCCCCAATTATAATGATAAATTGTATAATTAGTAATACAAGTAGTGTTTTATTTCATGATATCAATGAATATTTCCATTTGAAATTACCAAATTTAGTAAATTATATGGTATACTGCAAATTCAGACAACAAAATAGGAATAATCGAGGAAATATTATAATAATAGTTACATGTGCTACAATACTTAGACTGTGTTACAAGATAACATATCATCTTAATGTGGATATAGGCTTCGTTCATTTTTTATTTATTTACCTAACTTCTTAACACAAGAGTAATACCGTAACTCATATCATTTTTACTATTTATTCTTTTTTTGGGACCATGTTTTATTTAATAGTAAAATTATAATCATTGACAATTTCATGAGTGTAGATTGATTGGTTGTGAATGCACTATCTCAAAAATCATCGCAAATAATGAAGAAGCTTTGCTTTATTTGTAAATATCCTGTGACGTTTTATTTTATTTGGGTTTATGTATTTTTTAGCTGGCCATGATCCCGCAGTTCTTATAGAAGGAGTACTATTCCGAGCTCGGTATTTGGGCTCTACGCAGTTGGTATGCGAAGGACAACCCACTAAAGCCACCCGGATGCTTCAAGCTGAGGAAGCAGTCAGTCGAATAAAGGTCAGATCTTTTTTACTCATTTCTCAAAACTGATTAAAAATATTCAGTGCCTCCCTCTTATTACCCTAAATTTATAGTGGTCTCATATTTACGCATATACATGTATTGGGGGTCATCTCATGTGGTTAAAGGTATAAAAATGTCATTCTGTCTTCACTCTGTGATTTAAGGATTTATGTTGGATATGGATTACGGCCTTTGATATATTTACTTGAATATGTATATCTAGACTTTAAAATCTTGTCTGCACCCTGAGAATGATGGCAGTAAATGCATATTTTTTAAATTTGAATCGTTCAAATTTAATATTGAAATTCTACCAAGCACCTTCAGTCGAAATCTTAAACATATTTTTTGAAATGTGAGTTAGTATTCATACAAGAGATCAATTTTAAAAAATGCAACTGTCAAACTTATTACTTGGGTGCGAAGATATTTTTAATTTTTCACTATATTTTATCTTGCGACAATCTCACCTTCTATTTGTCTTTATTATTTATTTAACTACATAATACATTAATTATTTTTTAAAAATATATATCACTGATTGGACGTCTGGATTCATTGAAAAAATTTAACCTCCGTTTTGTCTGTCCTGTTATATATAATGCCCCCTTACTGCCGCTGTTAATGTCTATCGTTTATAGTCTGAATCTTTGTGCTCTCGTTCGAATTTCATAATGCACTCCTGTGTTTAAGACTATCTTTTGATTCTCTGATCATAAAACCATTAGAGACCCATAATAGTGTTTCAATACCTATTTTCAAATTAGCTGAGTAAGTCCTTATGTTTATGTATCATGATATTTTAGTGTTAGAGGTTTGTCTCTGTATGTAGTGTTAGTTTCGAATTGAAATAAAAATCTGGGACTGTCGTATATAACAATTGGAATGACAATAGCTATCATTTTCATCAATACAATACATGTTATATCTTAATGTAATTTATTATATTGAATAGTCAATCATTTAATGATCATACAAAATAATAGGTACTGTTTTTGCGATGATAAATTTGTAGATTGAGAAAATAATTTATCATTCTAGAGAATTCATGCAGAATGGAACTAGAATAGAACTTGTTGCATTACTTATATAATAGAACAACATTCATCTCTATAAAATAGTAATTTATTTGCATGCCAGATGACTTTTTGAAATAGTCAAAAACATGCGTGCATTCTTAAAATAGTGGAAGTAAATCTTTTTATTGTTTATTGGGAAACAAACATTTGAAAAAAACTGAATATCAGCCGGTCGAAAAGGATCTTGTGTACGTACTATCGGTCTGTGTGAATCGGGATTGTTTTGGTTATTATGTTTGCAAGTCTTATTGTATTCATATGTATTATATCAACAAATACTATAATATTATCAGTGTAGAGTATTTTGCACTAGAGTTTTGTTTCAGTGTCCCCCTCACCCCTTCACAGAGCCTTTGCCATTGGTCAACTGACCGAGGGATCGTTCTGATTGGTTGCCTGACACCTGCCTGCCGCCAGCCATTGGTTTCATTGGCTACCTCACAAAATCCTCCGGAATGTTTGTCTCTCACTCTTTTTTTACCTATCTGCCATCATATATCTCTCATTTATGTTTCTTTTTCTCTCCTGATATGTTCCCTGTGTATACATATATATATATATATATATATATATATATATATAATATACTTGTTCTTTACAATAAAACTGTTTACATATTACGTCAAGAGAATTTCCTAAGATCTGAATCGATAAAATAATCACACATTCTCCATTTTGCATAGTGATTTACTAGTCTTAATCAATAACTTTATTATTAAAAGATATGTAAAGATGAAGCTTTTCTAGTTCTGAAAAAGATCACAAATATCTAAAAGTCTTTGATTATTCAAAAAAAAAAACTGTTTCCACTATGCCCCGACCAAGAAAATTAAAAAAAAAAGATTTGTTAACGGTTGTTAACTGGTTAAATACAGAATTCAGTATTCAAAAAATATAATACTCATTTGTACTAATTCCACTTTAATTTAAATGATCATGATCAGTTTCGCTCGTGACGAGCATTATCAATTGATAACAGAATACGATATTACTGTGCCGTTTATACAAAACAAAATAAAATTATTAGGGTGTAACAAACAATTGGTAATGAGAGGAGTTTACGGATAAAGCCATACAATATGAATAAGTGGCTCTAAATTGACTACTATAAAAATGTTTATTATGTCTTAAAAATAATTTCAAAACTCATCAAGGAACAATTAAGTTAAGAAAAGTGGACTTAGTACAAATGAGTGTTTTATTTATTGAATATAATGCCTTTTCACTAAGTATTCACAGTGAACACCTTAAAAGTGATTTTTTAATCTGTTAAAGGAACACTGCAAAAGTATGGGATTACAAATCCTTCAAAGCTTATGGTATACAACTGTACTCGAACAATTTTGTTTGCATGAAAACAATAAATTACTAATATCAATCGTATTAATGATGAATAATTGTTATAAAAATCCTTTCTGAAACGTTATTATTTCTATATTTGTTACACAAATGCCGACGTTTAACCTATCACATAACACTAATCAGAAGTGCTTTTATTGAAAAGATTCTAAACATATCTCATACAGAAAAAAAATACAAAACTACCCTTGATGATGGTATTCTTTCCTGTAAAGTTGTACTCATTAAAACTTGACCCCTTGAATTATTATCATTTTTCTATTTTATCTGCATTCATATTTTCATTTATTTTCTCATCCGTTATTTGCACGGCATGCTGAAATATTTCATTAGGAACTGCATTGAAGCTTTTTTATTTTATAATAATTGACCTCATACATTATGTTGTATTTTATTCATGGGCTTTTTAAATATTGTTTTGTCATTCAAACAGCTTACTGGCTTCACTCTTCTGTTGCGCTTTACTGCTTTTCATGCTTGAAACAAGTGCCCGGATCGGAAGACTATTATTTGTTTTTATTTAAGATTGAACTTTTAACTCGCAGTCAATCTTTCAGTTGAATTGATAATGAGACACTTCCGTGCATCCTGATAATAGACGCACATAACATTGTCATTCATTATGATTGCTAAAGATCTCCAAAATTAACTTTGCTCTTAGATGACTGCTACATGGAATATAATTGCAGAATTGTTAAGCATTATGTTTATTCCACTGTCTGACAATCATGCTTAATCTGACAGAAATTCTTCTTTTAAAATATTCGATTGCGGTAATTTTCATCCGATCCGAGTACATGGGCTTGTTAAAGTATTCAAAGAGACGGTTAGCGGTAGTGACCGCTAGGTATAGAGCATGGTGAGATTGTCATGAAGGCATGCGGTGATGTTTTTAGTCATTACCGATTCACAAAGGCCGACTTTCGCCCACCGCGGCTGCCCTATTAAGTAATCAAGATTTTACTAAACATATTGTTATCGATCACCCATGTTTTTTTTTCATTGCCATCGCTGCTGAGGCAGGTTAAACAATATAGAGATTCATTGACTTCACATTTATTAATCACAACGCTCTTTCTGCACACATTTATTCATGAATATCCTCCATACTTTAATTTCAGAACGGACCATACCCTATTTAACCTTAGAAATTATTATTAAAGGATTTTTATCTATATTCTCAGTATTGTTTTGCGAGATTTTTTTTCTCCAGTGGTTTTGTGAAAGAATACTGAGCAGGTGATTACGGTGTCTATTGCACACAGTCCAGTACAGCAGTATATTCACGTATGCTTGTGTTCAGAGAGAGCAAACTGAATCGTCATTATCAATTTAACAAATAGTTATTAAAAAAAGAGAGAGACCGACATTTTGACATTTATGTTTTTTTTTCGATTTTGATTTTCCCGCTTTCGCAATCTTCGGCGAGACGGCATCGGCGGCGAGAGTGGCACGTTTTATTATTATCATTTATAGGATGCAAACGCATGCGTTCAGGCAACCAATCAGCATCATCATTCGGGTAGCAACGTCAACATCAACGCTGCTTCCGCATACGAGGAAGTGTACGCGCAGCGCAGTGAGGCCGCCGCCGAGGACGGTCCTCCGGCTGGAACCGTTTTCCGCCTCACCTTTTTGGGCTCTGTGGAGGTGGACGAGGAGGGCACCGGCCGCCGCAGACGCAAACGGCTCAAAAAAAACATGGTGGAAGAAGCTGTCACCAAAATTAAGGTCTGATTGTATACCCCCTCGAGGGTCCGACATCTTTCACTAGCAGGGCAAATTCACAAGAAGGCAGTTTCCTTCTTGTCGGACGAGTAAAATAATAGGGTATTTTTGCGTTACCGAAACGTTTTACTTTATGGATTTACAGTTTCACGTTTTGAAACTGAACGTACAATTGACAAATTTTATTTCCTTGCTAAATTAAAAATAACTTTTTTGTATCGTTCATTTATATTCTCAAACATTAGCAAATAAGGATTTTCTTTGCTTTCATAGAATCTGTATATCATAATTGTTTTAAATAGATTACTTTATTGAAAATCGAAATTAGTGGAATAATCTTTCAATTCATAATCATTCTCTCAGTTAAATATATCGATCATTTATATCCTTTATCCTGAATTACTATATTTTTCATAATATAAAATTACTTTGAAAATTCAACTTTTTATTATATTAGATGCTTGACACTAAATAATTAATAACCCCTTATACTATTGCTCTAATATTAGACAATCCTAGAATGTACTCAAGCGTCTTGTTAGATCTTATGGCTTGCTACAGATACAAAATTTTATTTAGGAGCATTTTGTCGTGACATGTTTACAATTAAATTCCTTATTATATATAGAACTCTTCAGATCCAAGAACTTTGAATTGGTATGTTCTTAAATTTTCTTGAATAATGCCACACATTAAGAACATATTATTTGATAAATTAGCAACACAAAATACTCCTTCATATTAGAAATCACTACCTCTATGATATATTCAAATAAGTCAGTATTTTTATCATTATCTAAATACTTACATGAAACGAAACTTGCTAATCGAGAATTTTTCTTATTTTTTCTTTGTTTTTCTGCTTCTCGTGGATCCTGTAGGCATTGGTGAGTGGATTGCTAGTATTTTTAATACCAAATTACCATCAGTAAACTAATTAATCATTGTGCACTTTTTAAAATCCCAGTAACGTAATTTCTTACGTGGCATTTTTTTAGTTGTAAAATACATTAAGCTCTCTAAGGGGTTCTACTTCATCAATGGAATCTATTTTTTTTTTGCATTTTATTATGACCAATATCTGCGAAATATTCTATTATTTCATGTACCCAAAACGAAATTACTAAAAACTTGTTTTTTGGTTAAACAACATTGTTATTCATATGCTTAACACGATAAAATGACATAATTATCTAATTTGGTGATAAATTACAAAATTGTATCATTTTTTTTTTATTTCCTTCCAGGCTCCGGAGGGAGAATCGCAACCGAGTACAGAAGTTGATCTGTTTATATCGACGGAAAAAATTATGGTACTCAACACTGACCTGAAAGAGATTATGATGGACCATGCACTTCGTACCATATCGTACATTGCAGACATTGGAGATTTGGTAGTTTTAATGGCACGTCGCCGGTTCGTTCCTCATGAAATGGATGACCCGCCGAAAGTCAACAGAACTCCAAAAATGATTTGTCACGTGTTTGAAAGTGAAGAGGTATATATAAATTAATTGTCTGAATGCTTATGCTTTATTATGTTTTTATCTTTGAATACATGTTTTAGGACCTCGGTTGCCAATGTACGATACGGTTGATTAACTCTTGCACGTTTTTAAGGCTCAATTCATTGCTCAATCCATCGGGCAAGCATTTCAAGTGGCTTACATGGAATTTCTGAAGGCTAACGGAATCGAGGACCATAGTTTTGTTAAGGAAATGGACTACCAAGAAGTTCTCAACAGCCAAGAGATATTCGGTGACGAATTGCAAATGTTCGCCAAGAAAGAAATGCAAAAAGAGGTAGTCGTGCCGAAGGCTAAAGGGGAAATACTCGGTGTAGTCATAGTCGAGTCAGGTTGGGGATCTATGCTGCCAACTGTTGTCATAGCTAACTTGGCACCGTCTGGAGCTGCTGCAAGATGTGGGCAACTCAATATAGGTCTGTTTACTACTATTCAATTGTTATATTCTATTCTATATGTACTACTCTGTCAAATACAATTTATTCCACAATTCATTATCGACTTTAATTAATTATATATTTGGATGTAAATAAACCTCTCCTACATGTTTAATACAATATTTTCATTGAGTTCAAATGTCAGCTTCCAGCCACTATTGTATAATAAATGTGTTTAATTTTTCTTCAGGTGACCAAATAATAGCCATAAATGGAGTGAGCTTAGTTGGCTTGCCACTATCTACGTGTCAGACGTATATAAAGAATTCTAAAAATCAGACTGTTGTCAAGCTGACGGTTGTGCCTTGCGCTCCTGTTGTAGAAGTCAAGATAAAGCGACCAGACACTAAATACCAGCTCGGCTTCAGCGTACAAAATGGAGTCGTAAGTCATTTTTTTCATTATTACAGTATTACATAACTTGAAAAATTTCTCGAATCTTATATTATCGCATGATTAATAACAAAGGTGTATCTTGAAAATATACAAAATTGACTTACACCCCAGAAGAATGCATTTTACAATGTCTAGCTGCTAACCAAATGGTGTTTGTTATTACTTTAGAAAACTATTTTATAAGCCAGGTGTATATCTACAGTTTATTAAAATATATTTATACTTCATAACATAAGGGCATATATCCAATTGTGTAGTGGGGCCTGGTCGGCGACCTAGCACCTGAAAATGAGCCAGGGCGCCGCCCTGCCACCTTTTTGACTTGCAACTTAATTTTCAAGTATATACATACATGTATTAAAAATACTGTTCATATAATTTAAAAGCATTATATCAAAAAATTTATCTACCCGACGGATTTTACAAAAAAATAAATGTACTGATGTAACGAGAATTAGTTAATCAATTAATAAAATTTAATTGCGTTAACTGCGTGTTTTTTATTAATTTAATTATTAAAACTTGTGGTTTTTTATCTTCAGACATAAAAAAAGTAGGAAAGATATCAATGACCGACCTGGTACCTATTTATTTACCACTACACCACTGCATATATCTAGTATTAATATTATCTATAAGTGATATTAATTATTGTTTTGTTTCAGTTCTTTAAAATCGCAATAGATTCTCTTTTTTATGCATCTTCAGTCAAAATCCTAAATAATATTAATATTGCTGGTACAGCAAGATTGACTGAACTCTACTGTAAATTATCCCTCAAAGATTATTTCTTTTTCAATGAAAAAATAAACTTTAAACCATATTGAATTCACAAATAACTTTTATTTCTAGCAAAAATAATAAAAAATTATCATAAAGCTATTGTATAGAAGACGCGTGGCCATACAAACATCCAAGGTTGAAATATTAAAAAATATTTATAAGTTGACCTCTATAGATCAACGTAATTTCAGTGCAAATATATTTGTAATAGCATTGTAAAGCCTTGATAAAATAATAACTAAAAATTTCAAAACTTTAAGAAAAAAAAAACAAATTAAATAAATTGCATGTACTATTGGTTGTTGTGTCTATCCCCGCAGCTGATGAATAGCTGAAGTCAGTATCCTTTTTAACCAAAATCGAATGAAGGTTATCAATATTCAGATAAAAAAAAGATGAATAGTGGGATCAATCAATACACAACAGTGTTTAATGTTACTAAGAAAATTGTAACTTTTAATATTGCAAACAGTTAAATAATTTGTCTTCAAATCATCAACAACACACTATACACAAACTATATTAGTAAAATATATGCCCACGCCCCGCCCCATTATGTATGAATGTTGTATAAGGACATCTATTTTCATAACCGTTGACCTGTTAATTGAAATCTCACCAGTGAGTGAGTTAACAATGTTCACATCTTATCAAGTGTATGTATAAGAAAAAAAATTGAATAGATAAGAGGAAAATCAAATGTATAAATAATTAATACTGACCACATCCGCTGCGCTACCAACATAGCGTGGGTAAATATTTTTTTTATTGAATTATAGTTAACAGAAATTATAATGATTAATAACTAACTATATTGAAATGTTTTAGATTTGCAGTCTACTGCGAGGTGGTATCGCTGAGAGGGGAGGCGTTCGAGTGGGTCACCGTATAATAGAAATTAACAATCAAAGCGTCGTAGCTGTACCGCATGAGAGGATTGTCAATCTACTGGCTACTTCTGTTGGAGAGGTGAAGTGATTTTAGTTCTTCCGCTTAACCTTAACACAATCGATACATAACAAAAATAATTTTTGGGTGGCCACCTGTATTTATTTTCATAAATAAATATTCAACAAAAGTTGATCGACGTATGTAGGTTATCCGAATTAGGGCATTTATTTATCTTGGAGAAAAATATCACTCATATTTGACATTTGCAGATTAACATATGTGTCTAATAGTATATGTGCGCAAATAAAAAAAAAAACAAAATTAAATATTTGCTGCTATGTTTAGTGTTTATAAATATTTTATTTATTATTGTTTAATGAAAATTTTCTGCCACTCATGGTTTCTGCTGCCGTAACTCACCTTCCTATTTAGTGGTGGATGAAGTACATGGGAGAGGCCCTAAGCGCAATAAAATTTGAAGACCCTGTTTTTCGGATAACGTAAAAATGTCATAAATTTCCATGTAAAATATTAAAAATATATCAAAATCTGAAAAAAAAAATTGAGGGGCCTCAAGCGCGCGCCTCATTCGCTTATAGGGTAATCTGCCACTGTTCCTATACATATTAACACTTTGATAAGTATTGCCGCATGTGTCCAAAATTCTCATGTTTTTTTATTGAATCAACATTATTTAACACATGCATCTATGATTTTTGGCATTCACTTTATTTTTATTATTTGTTGCAAATAAACAAAAGAATTTTATTACAAAGGTTAATATTTGTGTCAAATCGTTAGCAATATATTGAGTGAAACATTATATTTTACATATTTTGGATCGATTCCCTTCCTGAAATCGAGGTCAGTAGAGCGTCGCATACATTCAGATGAGATCAAAAAAAGATATAGGCCCAAATTTGAAGTAATAGCTTCTATGAAATTGTATAAAATAAAAAAATATTTTTCCCAACATAACTAAGCGTTTTATAATTCAAAAGAAATACTTTTTTATTTAATACAAATAATCAAAATATAAGAAAAAACCAAATTTAGTAAAAACTCCTCAAAGGGTTAAATATCAGCTTTTTAGCTTGATATTTACAGCTTAACGACCGCTGGACGCGTATTTGAGTCTTTGAAAAACAAAGGTTGCTGGCCGGCGGACTCATATGCATTTAGGCAAAGTTTCTGGAAGCTAAGAAAATTAAATTTGGTAAAGATATCTTATCTCAATTGACAAATTCACAAATTATAGTGAATTTCGTAAATCACAATTTTTGCGAATTTTTCGCAAAATTACACGACCGCCAGGTGAAATTCTATAAAAAAAACGTGCGGTCGTTAAGCTGTTAATGTTTTATGCATTCTTATGAGTTCCGTGGCTTATTTAAGCTATCATAGTCCAGGCAGGATAGTGTTGAAATTCCAATGCAGATGTGGTTATTTTTCCTGTACTCCTATGGCGCCAGTCTTGATGTTAGAAAAGATGCTTATACATTACCAGCATTGGAAATAGCCAAATTGTTATGAGCAAAAGTGCACTGCCTTAAGATTATATCAGTATTCTGAGTAAATGGTGAAATTCTAGAAATTCACAAAATTTTCCCATTGCATTGGCAATAATATAATATTATTTAACTGTCTTGAATTCTTTCCATGCTAGTATTCTATCCAATAACTCATGTGTTCATGCTCTTAAATTTAATTTACAATTGTTATAACTTTCTGTTTGTGTATTTCAGAATGTCTGTCTAATGTTTCAATATTTGTTTTCAGATTCTCATGAAGACAATGCCGACATCCATGTTTCGCCTTCTAACGGGACAAGAGAATCCGGTTTATATATAATTTTGGCCCATCGCTAACTCTCAAAGACAAAACACAGCTAAAAGTGCCTGCTTGGATAGTGTGTAATGATGACTTGTTAAAAATTTGATTTTAATATTGTGGCTGACAGTGAATTTAAAAAGCATATTTTAAATGAAAATAATGTTCTTATATACATATATAAATATAATGTATCATTTAAGTGTTCTAGTACATTTTGTGTTGGGTATTAAATGAATCATGACAATATGAGATGTTATCGCTACGACATCGGTGCAACTGTAGTATTAAGCATGGTGAACCTCGTGCTTTAGGGAATCTCGCTTTTGCACAATAATTGCACAAATGTCGAGAACGTAGTCGCGAGCGATTCGACGGTTCAGATATTTAAAAATGCTATAAATATATATTATATTAAAATACTCATTAAATAAGAGACGGGGAATGAACAGCGAACGCAGGTTAACTGTTACACGAGCGAGCGCTTCAAGCTTATTGTCCACTGCGATCGAGCTACTATGACCGTTGGAATGATTATTATTACGGAATATCATTACAAATTTCATATCCGCTTAGACACATCTTTTATTATTGTTAACTAAGTACCTCCTATAAAAAAATGATCGTTTGCTAGCATGCTAAATCCAGATATTTAATAACTAAAAAAAATGTATGAATATAAATGTTACTTTTTGTATGAAATGTGTTTATAAAGTAAGAAGTGTGTTCTGATTGAACAGAGATTAACTGATGTACTTGATCTTGATGTAACCTTTCCTGTTTGTGAAGCGAGTCGGATCAGCGGAGTCGGCTGCGCGCGTGTGTGTGTACAAATGTCTATTAAATCAGTTGTTCCAATTGCCGAGAGTATTATCTAGTCATGCATTTATAGAATAAAATTACAGAGACAATACCGTGTGTTTTATTAACGTCGCCACCTCTCCGAAAGTTGAAATAAAAACCCAGTTTGTATTTATGCTTAAAATTCTATTTCAGAAGCAAAGAGTTTGGTAATACATAACTTGTCATACAAGCGTTGAAATAATATATTATATATCATCGGAGTATCCAAACTTAATATACCTAGCACATTTCAAGTTTTAAGCTAGAATATAATAAATACATATCCTCAACATCAGTTTGCATTAACAGTACTGTTTACATTTGTTTCAGTGAAATAATATATCATTTATTATATCAAAACAAAAATCATATAAATATTTTTTTTAAATTTTTGAAGTGGAGTGCATATAATAATGATGAAAGAAAATTTTAGCAAATAAATATGACATTGACAAGTAATGTTAGAGTTCTTACGTAATTATCAAAATAACAATCAATGTCACTCGTTATTTAAAAAAATGATAGGTACAATCATAGCCTTTATTTTTTTATATACAACACTAAAATAATAAAGTGAAAGTGACAGTCCAGTATTTCAAAAACTTATTCAAGTGTTTATTTTAATATTACTGGGCAGAGTTGAATGTGCTGTAAGTACTCCGGTTACTGTAGTTTCCCGGGAAAGCAAAAAAAAAAGATATTTCCTCCTTTAGCTTTTGATCAACTAGGTGATATTCAAAGAAATAGATGTCACACTAACATCAGCACACCGCTAATAAGTATCATGCTGTGATTTAAAGCAAACTGATGGTAAAGTTTCCATGTTTTGTTACAACTTTTTTACGGAACTGAACTCCAAAAGTAATAACAGAATGGACTTAGGATGTCGGTTTCATAATTGAGGTTTTATACTTATGTTAACGATACTTAGGAGACCGGGATAGCCAGGGTGAAGGTTTAGAAATAAGGTGAACCGATAAAAGCTATAGGTATATTCTATTACCAGACAGAATGCCCGTGCATGATTGCGTATCGCGCAGTTTGTTCTTAGACAGCAATCTCAGTTGTTTCACTTAACTTAATGATTCTTACAATAAAAAAATGGAGGACGCAGCAACAGTAAACAAAATTTATGGGGAATACATAAGTCATATTTAGACAATAAATCATGTCAAAACCCCTCCAATACAATTTCCTTTGTGAGCTGAATCAGCCACTGAACAAACTTGATCGCCTCTCCGAGTGATGCAATTGTAGCGGCAATTAATCATGAATAAAGCAAGGAGTGCTTAGGTAAGTATATTATACTAAATTTGATATTGAAAAAGACTGCATTCATGTATAAATATACACGGTTCTAGGCATTTGTGACCAATATTTAATGAAACAAAACAAACTGTTAACAGTGCCCATAGGAAGTTAACATCGCACAATTTCAATAGCATGATTACATGACAATGAAATATTTTGACATTATAGGCTTGCTTAAAACAAGATCAAGTGAAACCGGCTCTTGACCGACTACACCGTTGCTCGAAGTATAAAAAAACACTTGCATTGCAATGTGTCAAAGGCCTGATATTATTAATACAGTTTGTTTTGTTTTTGACACATCATTATCATTAGAAAATTAAGGTAAAAAGCACAATTGTAACACTATTTGCTCACACGGCATAGAACAATCTCACACATCACAATATGTAGTGATAACTTTATTATAAAACTTATTTAACAGTCAACAAAATTTAGCCAGTGACTTGATTCAGCAATAGTTTATAAACATTCTATCACCATAACTTCAATCGTGAAACAGGCACTGAGGACAATGCGGCTGGCGCTCAGTTATCCATTGCATATCTCCTCGTCCATTCTTTAGCATTACGAATTGCTTCCACTTCGTTGATCTTCCACAGTTCAGCGACGTCATTCGCCAGCGGATCGTCAGGGTTTGGCGCTGACAGTAAGGCTTGAATAGACAACAGTACCGTTCGAATTTGTAAGGCAGGGCTCCATTTGTCTTTCAAAATATCGAGACATATACGTCCCAAACGATCTATGTTCGGATGGTATATTTTTGTAATAAATCTAACTTTGGGTGCCGACATTGGATAGTCTTCCGGAAGGAAAAGTTCTAATCTGAATAAACCGCCTTCGAACGGAGAATCTTCGGGTCCAGTTACAATTACACTAAAATAACGGGCATTGGTATCGCTGGGAACAGCACTTATACCCGGCACCGGCTCCTGCATCAGACGTTGTGTCTCTTTGATTATTCTACGTGGTAGGGCTGCCATTTTAAATGTGCGGCCGAATGCTGATAATTTTGATTAAACAAAATATACGAAACGAAAACTCTTCTTGTAGGATCACTAGCACTGCACTTTAATTCTCGGGGAAGTAAAAATAAATATAAAGTCATAAAAAACGTATACGCGTCGACAATCTATTCTTTAAGAAGAAGTAGGTACCCCCAGTGCAAAAAGGGTCTTATATTATAAATGAAATACATTCGACAGAACTCTGGCGGCAGGAATTAAAACTATCTGGAATTATTTTTTGCCGGAAACGGTCATAGTTACATGGAATCATTCATGGCCAGTAACATTCATTATTAGATAGGTATAATAAAATATTATAGTATACATAATGTAAAAAATATATTTATTTAGCTTCATGAAATGAAAACAAAATGTGCTATCACAAAAAAATGTTTATTTATAAACTAATAAAATTATTGACAGTTATTATTCAGGAATGGAAAATAAAATAATAAAAAATCGCATTGCAATGCTATCTAAATTAAATTTTAGGATGTCTTCTTACAATTATGTTAAATAAACTTATGATTTGATAATATTCAAACATAAAATAAAACAAATGTGTGAAATTAAATCGACCTTTTTTAAGTTATATTTATCCCCTTTCATTAAGAAACATGAAACTATATAAAAACGAAATTGAATAAATCAGGGCTTCAAACCGGAACCGAACCAAAAACCAAAAACCGTTAAAACCGTTATTTTTGCTGGAACGAAAACCGAAACCGAACCGATATATATTTTTTTACTTAAACCGGAACAAAAAATTACGGTTCGAAGCCCTGGAATAAATTGGCTATTATAATATATTTTTAAATCTATTAAATTTCAGTTTGAAGAATTATGTTAGGAGAACGATTTTTAGTCAAATGTTTACCTATAAATTTCACACGGACATAAAGTAAAATCTACAGTATAAAACTTTGATATTTGGGCAAACTGAGTGAAAAATATATCATAAAGTTTATGAAAATATTTTTGTTATCTTCTTTTGTTTATATTTAAAAAAGTACCTCGAAAAAGCTGCTGGCATTTTTTTTGTTAGCTAACGATAACAAAAGTGTTTGATGATTTCATTTTTATTTAAAATAAAAGAATATTAAAAATTCTTGCTACAGGATAAAATATTTATGACTATTATAGGTAATAGGCATACATTAATATGGCGTAGTAGTATTCAACCAGTGGGTAGTGACCAAAAAGTTTAGCATATATTACAGATATTTATGAGCATCGAAAAAAATACAAAACAATTTACCATCAACTATAATTGAAGCGTTTAGTTACAAAAGGTGATAAGTTAACCTTTCAATATTGCGGGAAACAATGTTTTTATGTTTCCAGCAAAAAAAAAATCCAGTTTTATTCTTAGTTAATTTTTTTTAATATTGCATTTTAGCTTTAAATAATAGCATTTATTAGTCGATAAACTATAGAATCAAGAAAATATGGTCAAAATAAAACTATACATACCAAACACCAGAATCAACATGATTTGAAACATTTCGATTCATAAATATAATACTGATTGATTGAAATACTCTTGGAGCCTCCGAATCTTAAGGCCCTCAAAATAGCTCATATGATAAATAGCCAATATATTTTAAGCTCAGTTTTCTTTATCATTTTTTACACTTCACATGGAATTTTTTAACGCTTTTAAGTCATTCGAAAAACAGGGCCTCCAAATTTCATTGCGCCTGGGGCCTTCGAATGTCTCAATCCGCCACTGGTTACGTATATTTATTTATAATATTGAGTTCTGAAAAAAAAAAAAATATTTAGTGTAAAATTGTACGTAAAAAACGCACATATTTTTTCTCGATTTTGACAAAATGTGTATATATCGCTTTTTGTAACGAGACGCCTTAATTATTTTTATAATGACACATACATTTTCAGCATGTCACATGCAGCGGTGGGATGCCAATACATTAATAAGGGGCTCGCTTAATCTCAAAGCAATATGTAACGATATGCAATTTATCGTAAACTTGTTAATCTAAAAACGTACTACTGTGTATACAGAAACTGTCGTAGATAATATTTGTTAGAAATTGCAGTTATATACTAATTTGATATTCGCTCGCCGGCTTTAGTAAAATTTAAGAAAGGGCTCACTCGAGCCCCTCCAAGCCCCCTCTGAGACCCCTCCGAGCCCCCTCCAGCACAGTCATGGTCACATGTCGTCACTAAGTGATATTGAAGTATTGTAAATAATCAAAATATATTAAGAATACAAAACGTACTTCGATTGTGTGACCTAAATAATTGTTATACCACTAAACTAAACTGATTAAGGATTTAAGTACGTCATGCGAGGCGGCCTTAGCGGTTCCGGGTCCTCGGGAAGTGTTGGTTTAAGCTATTGTTTTATTTGTGCCTTTAATTTCTAACCTGAGTTAATAATTAATATACAGTTTATAATAATTGATTTCACATTTCACCAGACTGTTCGGATATAAATCACGTGTTTGCTGCTTTAAAATCAGGAGTGTAGGGTGACATGGGCGAAATTAAAAAAATATATTTATTTTCTGTCCATTTTATCATCACTACTATTTATTTTATTTAGCATTAAATATGGCTACCATATTTTTTCCAAACAACATTGTTATAAAAGCAAAGTTTTCATCTCTCAGCTGTATTTTTTGCCGTTAAATATAATGAATATTTCTGTGTCTCATTCTTATCACAAAATGACTACAGGGAAGCGGTGGGCTGCTAATATGTTAACAAAGCGTTTTCTTCATTTCAGAGCTATTCGTGGTGAAGCGGAGAAAGGGATTTCTTAAATATTTTTATACAATAAAATTATCTGCAACAATTATTAATATGCTGCCTGTGTGGTCGAGTCGTCAACGTCGTTGGCTTTGGCTACGGAGGTCACGAATCCCAGTACGTACAGTTTTATAAATTGTTTTTCCAATCGATTTATGAATTTCTGTTCGAAGGCATGGATGTATGTGATGTCTTGAATTACTAATGAGTAGGCAGTTGCCTAGGGGCGGCAAGTCCTAGGGAGCGGCAAATGATCACAGTTTTAGATTTTTTAATGACTGAATATTTTTGAAACACAAAGTTGATTTAAAATAAATATGATGCCTCAATGTCTTTGACAAAAAAAAATGCTGACAAAAACATTTCCAATGGTAATAATATTATGACCGATAGGTAAACAGTAGCTAAATTTATCACACACATTTTCTTTAAATACGACATTTACCAGCACTATAGGCGGCAGATAAGATTATTTTTTTTAAAATATATAAAAATAGTAAAAGCGCTTTTTTAAGCTCTGCCTAGGGGCGGCACATAGCCTAGGAACGTCACTGGTCTTCGCCATGTTATTGATTAGCGATGTTCGGATCACATGGCCACTGCACGTCATCTTCAATATAATCTGCTTCCATCCAAGTGATGCCACTGCCAGTATCCTATTACTCCGCTGAATATATCCAATGGATGTTCATCACTACTCTCTAGTTACTAGACTACAGACTAGAATCTAATAGATTCCTAGTCGGATAACAAACTCTTCGCGCAGATGTATTTTCAAAAGAAAGTGGAAAGCTGATATTAATCATTAATTATCGATTTTCTCTAGCTTAAAAGATAAATTATGACATCTCAGTCTGTATATAGAGGTAATCTCACCTATACCATAGAAAGAAAATCAGCATTCAGTGGCGGATTAACCTATAGGCGAATGAAGCGCGCGCTTGAGGCCTGCAAATCTTAGGGGCCTTACAAATAGCTTTTATCACATAACCCATATACTTTTTGTTCAGATTTTAATTTATTTTTATTATTCAACTTGGAATTTTCTGACGTTTTTATGTTATCCGAAAAACGGGCCTCCAAATTGTATTGCGCTTAGGGCCTCTCATGTGCTTAATACGCCACTGTCAACAATTAATAACAAGCTGGTCAATAATGTTGACAAACTACATGTAACAAACATATTGATCTGAAGAATATGAATGATGTAGAATGCATGTCCTATTTCTAAAATTGGGCACCTATCTGAACTTTGAAATGTCTTAAAGTAAACTCAATCGTAATCGTTCTGATTGTAATAATGTGTTTCACATAGAGTGACATTTAAATTCTGCTATTCCTGTGATCTTTCTCAGGAAAGATATTTCGAAACTTTCAAAGGTGGCTCTCGAATTTTGACGAGTTGTTTACCCCTTGTTTGTTTGAAAGGAAAATATTGATAGTTGTGAACATCTGTTATAATTTAATATGGAAAGACACACCCTTTGGGTCATTTGAAAACACATTATGGCGCTCCTTATTTTTCCATCTCGACATGCAACACGTTCCTACCATTTAGTCAACTGTAAGTATTTCCCCAGAACAGGCATATTTACGAATTACTAATTTTTAATTAATGTCATGAGTGAAATTATAAAAATGTAAAAAATAGTTCTGTACGTTAAAGAATATCGTTATAGTAATATTTGATTCCTATAGTTAGTTCGTTCGTTCAGAAATTAAATAGAAAATGGGAAATAAAGTTGTCACCTTTACGGAGAAACAACTGGAGGACTATCAGGTTTATATTTTATTGTATTATTTATTCATAATTCCATAATTTATTTTAAAAGTAATCATTTAATTATTTAATTTCTGTAATTATAACAAATACCCATAAAGACGAAGGTTTTTAAGAGGTTATACAAGTTTTAATACATTTATTTTTTATGTAGATCGTTATATATTTATACTAAATAAACTTTATCTGTGTTATTTGCTTGTTTTCCTCATTCCAAGGATTGCACATTTTTCACAAGGAAAGAAATTCTCAGGTATGTTGGCAGTAAAATATGTATAAGATTGACGTTGTATAAAAATATACGTGTTTTTTTATAAATACAAGTTTTATGGGGGGTATGTACTAAGAAATGTCTAAAACTACGCTTGATTTTTATCTGATTAGTATTTTTTTCTTTTTGGAAGAATTTGATAATAGATTTTGTATTTATGTTAAACTATAAGTTAGTTATATTGTACATATGATTGATCTGTTCTTAAACCTGAATGACAGTTTTGTGTTAACAACCTTTACCTTACAACATTTTTATAATCACGGCTATTGACCGAATTCACAAGAAACACTAACTTTTCTATGTTTATACCGAAAAATACAAAATATTTATACTGACCAAATATTAGTTTATAAAGACCAACCATTTACTTATATATGTAAACACTGACCAATTCAATATACCTATCATTTTTTATATTTTATGTGTAGTGCATACGTGTAAAAATCGATGAGTTTAATTAATTTATATAAAAGAAAATGTTCACTTTTAGGGTGTTCACTGTCAATACTTGGTGGAAAGGCATTATATTAGTAAAAACACAATATTCCTTTGTACTTCATTCCACTTTATTTAATATGTCAGGACCGGTTTCGCTCATTACGAGCATCGTCAACTGATAAGAAATATAATTTAACAATGCTATTTATACAAAAATGAACAGTTATAAACAACAATTGGCATTGAAAAGAAAATACCAATTACATTAAAAGTGATTCTAAAATAGCACAAAATTAAAATGTTATTATTTGTTAAAATGTTAAAATGTCATTATTTTCATTGTATCACTTTGTCAAAGAATTTTAATTATGCATGTAATTACTTTCAATCCCCATTCTAAATTTATTAATCTGAGATGACTTTTTAATTATTTGTTAGATGTCTTAAACATTTTAATTTTGTGCTATTTTAGAATCACTTTTAATGTAATTGGTATTTTCTTTTCAATGCCAATTGTTGTTTATAACTGTTCATTTTTGTATAAATAGAATTGTTAAATTATATTTCTTATCAGTTGACGATGCTCGTAATGAACGAAACCGGTCCTGACATATTAAATAAAGTGGAATGAAGTACAAAGGAATATTGTGTTTTTACTAAAAGAAAATGTGTTTGTACATGGTATGGGATAAATACATTCAGTTTTTCCATACCATGTACAGTGTAAAGTTTCTCATTGAAATTTTCTTAGTAGCGGCTTCATATTCAACAGAGATTTATATATTATGCCAAATAGATTTCAAACATCCCATGAGATAGATGACTATCGTTAAATTGAAGTCGATTTTCCGGTAGAGCGGAGATCCCACTTCTATGTATAGAACCGTCTCACGGCAACAAGTAATCTTCGTGTACGGATTTACAAGAGCCGAACAATTCATAACAAGAAATATGACATGAAGTTTAAATCCCAATTTTTATTTATGAATATATTTCAAAAATTTTAACGCCTCGTTTACAAAGGTCGAATAAAGCGGACAGTCGCTGAGCTTAGTTAGCATAATATTTTTTGAATCATAACACAAGTAACCATTAAAGTAATAGCCTCATTTTTTTTCCATCAGGATAGAACTATAATGTTTGTTTTATCACGTTATGTTCATTTCGGGTAATTGAACATTTTCAAATATAGCCCATATAGCGACTGTACAGTCGGAGTCGAAGTCATGAGCCGTAGAGTCGGGTGTTTTTTGATGAAGGCTGAATCGGAATCGGAGTCGGAAAAATCGAAGAAAAATAATTCGAAAATTATTGAAATATTTAAAAAAATTATCATATTGATTGATGAAATCTACTAGAAATATTCTAGTAACTAGAATGATCTGATGGTGTACAGATATATAAATTAAACGGAATTTTTTTAAAAGTCGGTTTTTAATTAAGCTTCGGAGATGTTACACTTTTACCCGACTCCACAGCCCTGATACCTGTATTGTTTTTTCTAAAACATTTTTTTTATCATTCAAAATGTATCGAAGTTCATCTTTTTTCAGTATTCATTTTTGATTAAATCAATAAATAAAATTGTAATGATGACAATGACTTTATACTTTACATGATTGGATTTGATAGCATAGTCTTAAGTTTGCGAAGTATAGATTATGTTTATTATAATATTGTTGATACACTTACAAGTATTACGTAATATTCACAAAGTACGCAAGTATAATTAAGTTTAGAGAAGAGAAAATCTGATTAATTAGTGTACGCGAAGGAATTTATTTCATATATATATATATATATAGAGTTCTAAGAACTTCAAGTAATGATCTCGTCAATTTATATAATATAATAACCTTTTTGAGTAAAGATTTAACATGGTATTATTAACAGAAACCTATTTGAATACTTCCCTTTATTCTCCAAGAGGTTAAAACATATTTTGCTATCTAAAAATTGTTCTTTTATTACATGTATAATAATAATGTTTTATTCCAGAGTCCATAAAAGGTTTCGAGAAGTAAATCCTGACATCGTTCCCAAGAGGATGACCGAGGATCAGGCAGTGAAAATCCACGTCCCTGTTGAGTTTATCGAAAAGCTTCCAGAATTAAAGGTTTGTATTGTTTGAATATTTATAAGAGTCATAAACAAGGAGATATATTTTATTTCATTCAAAATGGCTTCAAAATATACACGTTGTCATATATTGATAGCTTTTTACGATTTCAAAGAAAAGCATTGGGTATTCTACATTCGTGTTATGATATTACGTATAATACATATATCGCTGCTTTAGTATTGGCGTGTCAAAGAGACTAAGAGTTTTACAGGAGATTTTTCTTATCCGTACCAGTATTAACTTGTTAAAACCATGATCCTTTCAGTTTCCTGTCTTTTTTTTATAGATTAAGTAATATTTTTCATCTGTTTCTCGCGTGTCTACCAGCTTTTTTAAGTATTGGCTTACCAGTGCCGGCACGATGTTATTTGAGACCCTAGGCAATCCTGGGAATTTACGGATTTCCTGAAATTAAAAAATGTGAGACCTTTTTTCTAGCTCTCGCGGTGATTTTTTTTATTTAATCGCTTTTTTTAGCTCATCCATGATTTTCAAATTCAAAAACTTAGGAATTTGCGGAATTCCCAAAATGAAACAATTGGGATTTTTTTTAGCTCTAGCTCTTTATTATGTTGCCCTATAAAGAGCAGTATTTTTTGTGATGAAAAGATTTTGAAGTATTCGAGCTACTGCTTGAAGCCCACTGCATAGATATTTAAATTATTTTACTCCTCAATTTACGCGCTCTCTTATGGTTTACGCCCTAGGCGGTTGCCTATTTTGCCTGTATGGTGGCACCGGCCCTGTGTCTTATTAAATATTCTAGCAGCGTAACCAGCGTGAGCAGAATCTCTACATGCCAGTTTTTGAGTTACTCATGAAAATAAGTCTGGGACTGGGTAATTTATAGTAAACTTTTCAAAATTAAAATAGTCTTTCAAAAAATTTCATATAAGAACTGAACACTTCAGTACTGAACGTGTCAACATCAGAAGACCGAAAGAAAAATACTAAAAATATTAGTATCGGAAGGTAAATTTACTGTTCACGTTTTCGAGTGGTCAACGTCGTTGGCTTCGGTTCAGGAGGTCACGGGTTTTATAAATTGAGTTTTCAATACATTTGTAAATTTATTTTATCCCAGGAATTTACGGATTATTTACAAAAAAATAACAGCGTGACAGCTTTTCCGTGTTGCATTTTATCAATCCCGAAATTCTGGGAATCACAGAATCGGACGGGATCCCGTTCCCCCGGATAATGTGTAGTTACTCACTGTATAGAAAAACAATCAATGTGTTTATATTATGATATTTTCTGTTGGGTGTTTTTCTCATTACGATTACAAAATTTGTTTCTAAATAGAGGTGACCTACATATATTATAATAGCTTATGATAACAATATTTAAATACATTTATTGAAAATATTATATTTACTTACACAAAATGATTTCCATTGTCATTCTTCTACTAACACTATATTTTCATTACACAGTAAAATCGCCCCAATTTTATTATTAAAGAAGCTCATAGCGAAAACAGTAAAACCTAGTAGAACATAACTATAATGTTTATCATTATTACCATATAACGTTAATACTCAGTTATTAAGTAAGGATTAATATTCAATTTTCATTTCAAAGAAGGCTTATAGAAACCCTTACCATAATAACATTAAATTTATTCTGTAACATGAAAATCCTATGTGTTTAGGTAGTGTTTCTAATACTATTCAATATGTTAATTAGTAATAAAGTAAATAAGTAAATTGAAATAACTTCTATCACTTCCTTATTTGATTTTATTGTGGTTCTATTTAATTACTTTTATTCTTCAAAATTAATAAAATACAAGAAATTTTCTATGCATAAAAAAAGTAAATTACGATTTTTTTTACTGCTAAAAATCCCACTGCACTGCAATCGCTAAAAACTACTCCAGCATAAGTCGTTATTTTTTTTCGTAACGAATATAGTTGAAGTCTATTATAAAGTTTTTGGACTACACTTATTCGGGATGACGAAGGTAATGTTTTAACCGTCAATGGAGATATTTACAGAAATATCGCATGTAATTTATTTCTTTCATTGATTCAGACTCTAACGTAATAATATTTAAAATATATTAAATATATAAATACTTATACAAGAAACAAATCGAAAATTACATTACGTAAATTGTTTGAGTGTCAAAAAATAAAATTGAAATTGACCGAAATGAAGAAATGTTCAAATAAAATATATTATTCGATGACTTAACTAAAATGTTTAAGAATTCAAAATCAAATATCTTTAAGCGGTTAATTAATACAAGATTTGCTATGTTTATAAAATTATATTTTTCAAACCAATTGAGAGTAACAAATGAGTTTTTAATTACAGCAGTTATCAAAACTCTCACTTTGACAATTTAAATGCGAAAACATATATTTTTTTTTATTGAATTATTTTACTTTTGAAATCATACGACTAACATTTTTTCCGTCGTATTTTCATTTATTTTTATCACTAGCTCGTAAGAGAAATTGCTGTATTTTATTTTGTGTAAAATAATTTCGTTAGTAAAATAATAAGAACAGTATTAAACGATTTTAAACGTAAAAATAAATCAAAAATTAATATAGCCAGATGATTTACATACAAACTTAGTGAGTTTCAAATTTTCATTTTCAATCAGGAAAATCCTTTCCGGCGCCGTATCTGCGAGGTGTTTTCTAGAGACGGAAAAGGGAATCTCACATTTGAAGATTTTCTCGATCTGATGTCGATGTTCAGCGAACAGGCGCCGAGGGATATTAAAGTCTTTTATGCTTTCAAGATCTATGATTTTGACGGAGACAAGTTCATCGGATCAGCTGATCTAGGTGTCGCTTTAAGGCTGCTTACCAGAAGTGAACTAACCAACGAAGAATTACAGCAAATTGCAGATAAGGTTCGTAGTTTAATCACAGTACTTGATAAGTATTTTCTGTCATTCATCTATATATTATCATTTTAACTACTTATTATTATGTAGTTAAATTTGCTTAAGTTGTCAACATTAGTTTCTACATTTTGTCGTTATTCATAAAAGTCGCCATAAATACTAGTATTGATGATATGCGAGTTTATTTATATATTTCTTTGTGTTTTATATTGGTGTGTTAAACGAGAAGCAATGAAACAATGTTTAAATAAATTTGAAATAATAACTCTTGAGTTTGAATGTAAGAATTTGTAATTGCGCTTTAAATTTAATTACATCTCATCAGATAAAGTCTTATTCAAATAAATAATAAATAGGTAACTGAAAATATTTTCGAACTTAATAATAGTGTTTCTTAAAATATTTCATCGAAATTTTATAATAATCGTAGTCTATTTTGTTTTTTAGGTTGTAGAAGAAGCTGATGTCGATGGAGATGGTAAATTATCTTACATGGAGTTCGAGCACGTCATCACAAGAGCACCCGAATTTCTTTCCACCTTCCACATCAGGATTTGAATAAAACAACAAGAGAGACACTTCATTCAGTTTTATTGCCAATAATTATTTTTAACATTTTCCATTCGAGAGTAAATATATATGTATTAACATTCTGTTAAATAAAATATTTATATTCAGATGTATTATCCACTAAAAGGTACTCATTTTTTTTCAATTACTTCGATAGGTACAGATATATTTGTTGAAAACGTACACACCATTTTTTAATCTATTTAAATTGTTAGTGAAAAAGGTGGATGGAACATCAAATATTATTTTTATTTAAACATGAATTTGACCCTTTTTAATGCATATATCCGCTTCATATTTTTTTGATCTTTCAACTTCAATCAGACACCTTTCATAGTGCAACATTTTCACGACATCATATTATAGAAAAGAGACAGTAGAAGAAAATAGCGACTCTGATTTGACACATCTCCAAATACAAATAGTCTCAGATTTATTGTATTTTATTTCATATATCTCATAGTTATAATTTCTCTTAGGTATTTATAGGCACTAGGAAAAAAGAATCACAGATCGATCGAGATAGCTTAAATATAATATAATATACACATATAAACATTTATTTTCAAGACAACGACACGGAATCGAAGCCTCCGTTAACTCGCCCCTTGTTATATAATTTATAATTTTAATACAGATAATGAGAGGAGGGAGCGGCGCGTTCGATCCGGGGTCTAGCTCGCGTGTATCGCGGATTGAACGGACCTAACGCTGCTTCATTGGTACTCGAAGGAGGCTGATCGTCGTGGAACTTGAAGTGGAACAAAAAACGGTGCGCTGCTCCTCCTTTTGAACACGGGACACATCCTTGCTGGCTCAAAGTTTGATGGTTCAGCGCCCAGTATACCATAGGGTTTATTGCCGAATGAGCGTGACCTAATAATAAGCTGAATCGTAGATAGTATTCTGAAATATCTTTGTTGAATTCTGTGTATAGTCGGCATATGGAATATGGCAACCAACAAGCTACAAATAGAGCAGCTACAGATACCAAAACGTTAGCTAGCCTTCTTCGCGATTGAAGAGTTGAAGTCTGAGGTTGAGGTGCTAGAAGACTCGGTTTGGATGGACCGTCGTGTCTACGCGATCGTCTTTGATCGGAGCCTCTTATTGGACCTCCGCTCGGACGTTTGCGGTGTTTTCTTGAATCTCTTCCTCGTCTTTCTTCATCGTCGCAGCCATAAGTTACTGCCTGCGTTTGGGCGTTGTTCGCCATGCCTGCTACGATTATTACGTGTGTCGGTCTCCTCAATAACGGCATCGGCAGAGGTAGCTCTCCGTGGGCCGCACGGGCTGTCAATGAGAGTGCGCACAGTTTGGATCTCACTCCCAAATGACACACCATGACAGTCGTCGCTGGCACAATATAGATTGTTACTACTTGACAAACAACAAATGTGACTCGTATCTCTTCGGTATAGCACGGACTTTCCGTGCAGGTTTCTGATTGCTTCAGCACTTGACCTAGAATAGCTGGAGTAGTTAAGAGGGCGGCAGATGCCCAGACGAGTGCTGTGACGATGTAGGGTCTACGCTGAACGCCGGACAACAGTCTGGGGTGTTGAACCGTTGCATATCGATCGACAGAAAGCATCATCAATGATAAGGTGCTCGCCGACACAGGAAATGACTGTAGAATTTATATAAAAAAAAAACATAAAATTAATACACCAATATTGTGTGGATTTTTATCTTTTTTTTTAAATATTCATTCCTTTGTATTAATTATTTTTTTTAAAGTAATAGAGTAAAATGCATAGCATATATTTCACAATATGAAAACACGACCAGAACCAGTTTCGTTTAGCTAAATTTATCAGTTAGGTTGTTCTCTCACAACAATGTTTTAAAATAGATATTTAAAAAAATGTTTCATTTTAAAAACGTAATTTATTTCCATCAAGAATAGGTAGTTAGCAAAATTCAAGTCATTAATATATAAAAAAAAAATAATCTCACTTCGTGTAGAACAAATCAAGTATTTATTATTGAATATCGAAAATTCGTTGGTGACCTAATGAATAAGTTGTAATGTTAATTATTATCATATTTGACAAACAATTTACCTGGGCACAAGTAACTGCTATACAGAGGAACGTGTCACAAGGTGGTGGTGGGATTTGAAGGGCAGGCCTTGCTGCCGCCAGGGGGGCACTGCAGGCGCAAACCAGCAAATCCGCTGCGCACAAGCCCACCAAGAGTGGGCTTCGCACGCGTGCCACTTGTTGTGAAAGGAGTGCCACAAGTAAACTTCCGTTTCCTGCACAATCAAAAGATAAAAGAGTTTTATTATAATGCATATGGAATTTTTTTTATGGTTCTTAACGTCGTCAGCTTTGGTCACGGTGCTCACGAACTTGAATCCTAATACAGACGGCTTAATAAATGTATTTTTCAATACATTTATCCAGGGCTTTTTTTACCCTGTAACGCGGCGGAACGGCGTTCCGGCACCTTTTTTTCTCGAAATTTTAATAAATGTTCGTAAAATTTAATTTTTTCTATTTTGAAACTTTCGTTTCTTTTCTTGGAAGCCATTGACTGTTTATACCTTTTGAATATATAGGGTATCATAGGACCCATAAATTAATGTCATGCAAATGATTATCAGGTATGTACTTTCTTGGAAAGGGCGTTTAATTTATGCACTGATATCTATTCCCATTTCTTCAAGTGAATGTGAACGCGGGTTTTCACAAATGAATTTAATTATCAGCCCAATGGGAGCTTCGTTGATGACCAAAACAGTTTCGTCACTTTTGTTTATTAAAGTCGTCGGACCACCCTTGATACTTTTTAATTCTTCAAAATACGTTGATCAATGGTTACTAAGAGGAAGACTGTGGTCGAACGGCCACAGAGACCAACACAAAAAAAAAGAATTAGGGACCATTAACCTTGTGAAAATTGGGGAAAACTTCGGAAATCATTGTAATTGGGATGTAATTTTGGATAGCGTTTTTAATAAATTACATATTTTTTTTACGTTAAGTTACATAATGTATGTAATGTTCTTTGTTTAATTTTCATTTGAAATTTCTAAAATAAATATAAAAATATGTATATTTTGTTCTATTTTCTATTCATTATTTGAAAAGCCGCCTTAAATTCTATCAAAATGATATTCGAATATATATTAAATAATTTACCTTCTTAGAAAATGCTCGAAAAAAGTGCGTTCCGGCACCTTTTTTTTTAAAAAAAAAGCATTGCATTTATCTATCCCTCTTTAAAAACGGGACGTAATGAAGGCGATTAGCTAACCACCTGGCTTTATCCTTCTTCGCTTCAGAGAAATGTTTAGAAACTGAGTAACAATTAGTTCTTATACCAAAAAAGTTAACTTGACATAATCTCCTTAAAGAGAGTCCATATTTGGAAGGCACAAAGTTAAAAAAAATGAATGAAGAATAAATTAAGTAATATAATATCAAAAACAGTATGACTAACTAACAAGCTATAATCTATCAAAAAAAATGGAGAAATTAATTTAAAAACATAATTTTACACATTGTATACGTTGTCTTTTCACTTATTTATAGACTTACTGAATAATTGACAATTTATTACTACAATTATTATTCTTGCATAGGCATATTATTATTTTTGCATCTGAAACAATGGGTTGATCATTATAAGCATATCTTGTTCGTGACTGTAACGGTCACAAACTTATTTTTTCCCTCTTTACTGTTTTTTCGTATAAGCTGTCAGTTCTTAAAACGAGTTGTGTTTTTAAAAATACAAACCGTTTTTGAGATTTTTTTTGCTACTATCTTATAATATATTTTAATCAAGCAGATCTTTAATAGAATATTCAGGCTGTAAAGCTTATAATATATATACAAACATAATCGTGATTTGAATTACAAAACAAGCAGTTATATTAAAAAACGGTTACCAAATACTCCTGCGAACACCACAACCGTATAGAAACAGGCCAAAACAACGACCTCGACGGTGTCGTCGGTGGGTTGAGGCTCCACTGGAAAGTGCGGCGTGTAGTTGTAATTTCCGAAGAAAAAGAATCCTTCAGACGAGTCGGTCGCGTTTGGTGGCGTCATGGCGGATGGACATGCGGCCCGGACCCGGAAAGAGCATCGCGCGACCTCAGCGCCACCTGTAATAAATTATTTGTACTGTTTTACAAAGCAAATTCCGTTTTCACATAATTTACAATTGACAATTACAGTCATAAATTAACAGGATACACAAGTAAACAGTATTCAATTAGGTCTCTTAAAATATTAGTAATGGTATATATAATGCCACAGTGGATATCGTTTTACGGGGCATCGTGTGGAGCGTGTATTTCAAACACGTACTCCGCGACTACAATTTTCATGAGTGGTTGGTTATAGGTGTTAAGCATGCTCGCTGCACAATACGCTTCAGATAGTGGTGAAAACTTTACTAGAATATCATTAAATAGTACGAAAAATCTGATATGGTAAAAAAATGTAGTTTCCGAAATAAAATAATTGAACCACATTTATGAAGAGGGTACAAGAATATTTTATTAAAATTCAAAGCAGTTACTGATCGCTAAAACTGCTTTACATCTGTTTTTGACAATATTTATGGTTACCTTATTGATTGACTGATACAAAATAATATTTAAGTGGTTTTTGCTGCCTATGAAATAAATATTATATTTACATAATTTTTAAATTGAGGGATTTGTGACTATACTAGATGGACTGTATTATGTGGAATTTAAAAGCTGTCCATATAATGCGTTATAGCTCAATGTGGATTTAACGGAATTAAAACTGGGTAATACTTGCTATCATTTGTATTTGATTTTTTGAGAAATATCTGTTGACAATGAAGATTCATATAAATAATGTAGATTGTGTACATTACTCAATATGCCGCAATATCGTATTAATATCAAAGATTTGTTAATGAGTTTTTTTTAGACATGAATGTTTATAATACTTAGTTGAATCATAAACATATTTATTACGAAAGAAACGAGTAACGATCATAAAATTGAAAGAATTCTATTCATTAACTGGATACCTGTTGTGTTGTGCTGGTGATACGCGCAATTTGCTGTCAGCAACTCGACTCATAAAAAAACCTTTTCCATTACCTTAATTAAAATTGAATCGCTACGAAGCGAAATGAGAATATTCTAGAATGTTTGCTGAATGGCGCCGTATCGTTGAAACAAAGAAATTTCCAATTAAATTGAAAGATACATTTTTTAAATAAGTCTTCACTAATCCGCAGTTTGCATAGTATTATATTGGGGATTTATATTTATTATTTTCCAATAAGTAACGTATTTTACGATGTACATTTTTATACAATACTTTTATATACGGTCCGGTCCTTTGGGATTATGTGAACCCAGAGGTTAATCTGGTCGTCGTATTAACAGAACACCAAGCGGATCTCATATATTATATTATAATTGATACTTCGCATTCATTTTGAAATAATGACTTTAATAAATATATCGTTTGTCATACTTAATTTAAAATTACATTACAGGTCATAAAAAATGTACATTGTGGTTTTAGTAACCTTTTATTAAAATATTTGATAATTATGAAAGATGTTCTAAGTTGATAAACGGCAAACATGCGAAAGTAGAATATAAAAATAAATAAGATGCTCGTTGGAAAGATTCATTGAGAAATTTAAACTAATGTATTATATGATTTGGTGAAATTCATATGTATGTAATTAACTATTTTTGAAAACAATTTCATCTCAAGGATTGCTGTACAGTGCAACACTAGTAAAGATTTCTGGCTTTCTTCGTATATTATAATTCTTCTGAAAGGCAAGTTCAACTATAGAAACAACCAGTTCAGACGTGGGAATATATTATAATAGCCGATTAATCGTTAATAAATTTAATAATAAAGAGTTTTCCTCTACAATCTTTCACTCTTCGGGCTACGTCTACAAAAATTGACTAACGTATTCCAACATATACTGCAAGCATTACATCCTTCAATATATTTGGTCTGTAAACGGCATCTGATGGGCTGGTTTGTTATCATCCAAGTTTTACTTCATATACCTTAGATTGATGTGGGTGCACTGTGGCATTCGCTAGCTTTCCATCACGTGTTCGAACTTTCTAAAATATCGCTACCATAAAGCATCAGTGAGATAAAGTGAAAAAGTCGATTTGAAGATTAGTATGTCAATCGATTGCTGAAAGGTAAACCTTTATAATCTAACACTGAAATATTTTAATTTAAAAAGTACATACTCCGCTTAACACCTCCTTGCTCATGATGCAATTGTAAATAGTTCAGTCATTAAATCATTCAATATTTCCCTTAATATTGTCAATAAGTATTTATCATTTTAGGTAATCTAGCATATATTCATTTTTAAAAAAAAATTTTTAGCTTCTAACTTAGGTTTAAATACTGTCAATAAACAGTGAAACTGAGATGCCATCATTGCAGGGAACGTGATTTTTTAGGATGGCATGTTACGGGTTAAAAGAAAAATCTTATATTTCCAATTATTGATATTGCCCTGTAACTTCAAAGCATCAGCGAGATTAGTTAAATAACTAGATACAACCTAATAGGTTTTATCTTTTATTATAAGCCGTAGAATATACTAAATACAACCATAATTCACCATTTGAAGTATTTTCGACTTATTCCACTGTTGCTTTAGGGTAGCGATATGTGATTCAGTTTTTCAAAAATGCTTTTTGCCATCTCAATTCAAGCTCCTTACACTTATTCTCGTTTTTATACTTTTCTGAAATTGTGATTTGTGGAGTGAAGGTCTGTACATACAAGGTTGGAGATATTGTGTAGATATGTGTACTCGATACGTAATTTTATTAGATGCAATAAAACACTCACTACTCATTTACTACATACACTGTTTCTATTTTCGCCACGCAACTCATGTGATAAAGCAGTGTATTCTTGAAAGTATTACTTCCTACAATTGTTATTCCAACAACTTTGTGCACTCTATTTATACTCTTTAACAGATAAAGATCTTTATAGTAAAATTTAGTTATTTCTCGTCTTGTTACTGTATAATGTTTGCTTGGAGTCAGCCATGTGGTTATTATTATTTATTATTCATCAGAAAAAATAACGTTGTCATCTCGATAAAAGCGTTTTTTTTTAATGAATGTTAATTCTTGGTCAGTTGTAGGATTTTTTAAACTGACGATTTGACAAACGTAATTTCTTTAGAATATTCACACCAATATGCAAAATGAGTAAATCTTTAGCTCGATTATCCTTTGCGATTCGTTTGTCTGGTTCAATCAAATCTTTTTAAACTTGAATAAAAAATGATTCATTTTATTTATCATGTTGACAAGTAACACACGTACATATATGCATTTATTACACAATAAGTGGACTAATGAAGTGATCAATTTTTATTTTATATTAAAATAAAATTCCTTTAACTGATTACATCCAAGCTAGCAAAACAATAAAAATTAAGAAAAAAAGACCCAACCATCTGTAGACCTTTTTCCCGCATTACTTCCCGGTAAATCCGGGACATAACACGAGAAAAGCAACATCAAAATACACCAGACGAAAGGGAAATTGAAGCACGGCTCTACTGGTGCTGTGAAGATATCTTCAAAATACTTTATTATATCAATTCTCCAATCAAGAAAAATTCGAAATTCAAATTTTAAAGAGTTTCCGACAATTTTGAAATAATATTTAAGCAAAGACAAAAAATAAAAAACGAAAGTTACCATCTGTTCGGATACTTTTTTTGTTCTTTCTTTAACCGCCACTTAACTAAGATGTGTACATAGCACACATACCTTCTAATCGTTTATATTTCTCTGTATATATATAAAATACTCGGCCTAAAATTCAGGTATTCCTACCTTATACATTTACGCATTGAGTAATGCAATAATAGAAATATTGTAGGAGTGTTATATAATTGTCATGATTCACTCCCGTTTGCTTGATGTATAGCGGATACACAGCTCAGGAGTGTGTCTTTTTTTTTGCATAGTAAGGAAAGGGTTAATTAATCATAATATGAACAATCGGTTCTGTTTAATGTATCACTGACCTCGTTTTACGAATGCAATCCTAATCACACTATCCGCTGAATAACTAACTCACTGCAGTAATTTTCAGCAACGTATTGCTCGTGGTTAGTGGGAGATAATTATAGACATACAATGTTAATACAACTGTGATCACCAATAACACATTCACTGTGTTACGACAAGGATTATAATTCGTGCGATGCATAATAATTCAGTCATAAAGTTTCTAGCACTACAGTTTTAGTAGTCCATTCATATATAATATGCAGTGATTTCTTTAGGAAAAAAGTGCCAGAACCCTTCTAACTCATGTACGTTCTCAATGTGGAAGATATGGCTTCCTAATGGAGGTTTCTCAACAGAGTTTTTTTTACTAGAACTCCTTGTTAGTCAATTGCTTAATCTGTCTTTTTAAAGAGAGTAAAGATAGAAAGATAGAGCTGGTACACGACTAGTGGTTAACTAATCGCTTTCGCTTTACCCTGTTAATTTTAGGATTAAAAGAGTGGGACGGATATTTATCACAAATACCAACGTCTTCAAACTGAAAAAGATATTATAGATCTAATTTTAATTAAAATCGAAATTTTACAAAGAAAAATAAATGCGAATATTGATTTGAAACATTAAAAATGACGAGAAAAAAGGGCCAGAACGCCGTTCCACTGCGTAACATGAGAAAATAAGCACCGATAACATGTAATATTGTATGAGTCGTTAATGGTAGCTTAAGTGACATGCAGTATAGACATCATTGACCATGTCCAGAGATCTTATATTGTTGAAAAATAGCTTGAAGAAATCCACAACATCATAATACTATTAGCAAAAAGTAGAAGTTTTACAGAAAAAAATTGTTTAAATTCATTAAAAATTGGTTATAATCTTAGATTAAGGTAATCTGTAAACTGTATGTATTTAATAAATTTTGTTTATTGAAATGTTCGTTATTTGAAATTAAAGCCCAATAAAAAATATGCTAAAATTAAACATCAATGCTCTAAAACGCTAAAGTGAAAATTTACATAAATATATGCTAAAAATACGTGTCTCTAGTAATACGATACACTAAAAATCACATGTCACCTATGTTTTGAATATTATTTAATCAGTTGAGCAATAGAAGAAGTAATAAAGATGATTATGCACGATTTATCGTGATTTTGATAGGCGTGCTTATAGTTCTTAATATAGGCTAGCCACTTAAAATTACAAGTTATACATATTAAAGTTACAAAAGTTTATTTATGTCTGTGGATATTAATCGAAAATATACCGGGCAACGGAATAATCATGTTTGCCGGACTATATTTTATATTCTTTGAATATTCATCTCACAAGATCCAGCATGTCGGCCTTCGTGGCGCAATGGCAGCGCGTTCGGCTGTTAACCGAAAGGTTGGTGGTTCGAGCCCACCCGGGGGCGATTTTTTTGTCCTGTGCTCGAAATGGATAATTTGAGAAAAACTTAATATTCGATATAAATTCATGATTCGTCTCAGATTTATCTTACTTTAAAACATTATTTCTTGTTAAATAAATTATGCTGTGATACTTTACTAGTAGTCCATATAAGCTACGTTTGGAGTGGACGTAATTTTATAGAATATTTTTGCATTTATAATATTCGAGCAATGCTTATTTATCAAAAAAATAGTAGCTATGTTTTGAGAAAATTATTTATACTTATTAAATATATGTGTACTGTCATTTGTTTGCATAATGTATAGTTTGATTAGATTTATCTTTGACAAATTACTTGGTATTTCTAAAATTTTGGTTTGGCTTACAGTACCCAGTAGAAGTTCAGCATAATTTTTAATAAATTCATTTAATTAAGGGCGGATACTGCGAAAACTATTTGGTCTTGAATATACAGATTTTTTTTTTGTTTAGGGCAAAGAAAACTAGATATCATCACCGCATTAAATCAAGTTAATTTTCATAGTTTAAAAAAAATGTTTCTTTTATCTTGAAAAATAGCCGAATCGACAGAGGTACTGCAGTTTAACTATTGGGATGTGATTAATTAACGTCTAATGCAGGTGTTCTTAACCCTGTTTTCATGCGTCCTTACAAAGTATGTCATAACACCTTAGTAAGTGAATTCCAATGTCAAAAATCGCACAAATTGTGCTTTGTTATTTTTTTGTATTCCGTATTGAATTTTATATCTTTTTATTTTGTAAATGCCGGCATATAAATGTATAATTTACCGATTTATAAAATTGAGTAATAATATAGTAAATATAGTAGCGCATATGACTAAATTAAAATCGTGCTATTTTATAAATCAATCTGTCAAACAAAACGTGTCAGATGCATCCATTACAACAAAAAGGTTAAGAACTCCTGGTCTAATGCTTTAAGTATGATAGTATATAATTTAAATTATATATTTGAAGCTAAAAAGAAATTTGATAACTTTATTATTTCAAAAGTTGTGCAACCAATTGTGACATGCGTTTCCGCCTCTTTGAGGAGCATCTTCAGACAAAATTCATTCTCAGAATAAACAACAAAGAGTGTTTTAATATCGTCATTAACAGAAATAAATTATCAGTAAATAACATTTTAAATAGGACAGGTGGCCCACAGTTGTAACAATTATTTCCTTTTCTTTTTATTGATATTTACTTTCCTCATAAAATAATGATTTTGTAATTAGCACTTGTATCTTTTGTTAATGATAAAAAAGTACAGCCCACAGAGATATTTTCAACTTTCAAGTTTGGCCAGTATTTATTGTAGGCGAACGAGTCAAAAACATTAGCGATGATGGACACTCAAAGAACTTTGACGCTAACGCGCCATGGTACTTACAACTCCATAAACTTGATATTTAAAAAAAAAAATCTTTCAAGCAATATAAACATTCAAACTAAAGTTTTAAGGTACATAAGGTAACTCAAAAATAATTTTATTCGATATTTCACAAGAAAGTCGAAAATTAAATTTAATAAAAAAAAACTGTCATTCGCATGCATCGGTTTTTTTTTTTTATTGATTTGTAAAATTGTATGACAAAGTATGAATATCTACAATTCTTTCATTCCTCACTCACTCTATTCAATTTTGAATAATGGAAACCTATCTGAAGTTTTCTAAAATCTTAAAGTTTATTTTATCTCTGATTTCTCTCAAAGTGTCGATACTAATATATACTGACAAATATTTCTAGACAGATAAGTTCTTCAAAACTTATGTAATGATTTTAATAGTTTTTTTTTTTTACCATGTCCGCTCTCAATGTAGAGCTCATGGACTCTTAATAAAGTTTGTCTTAACAGAAGTGTTTCTACGAGAACTTCTTGTTACTCAGTTGCTCAACCTCTCTTTTTTAAAGGAGAGTAGGAATAAAAGGAAAGAGCTAGGAGAGGACTAGTGGTTAGCTAATCACTCTCGATACGCCCCGTTCATAGGAGAGGATGGGCCGCCTGTGTAGTCGAGTGGTCAACGTCGTTGGCTACCGCTACGGAGGTCACGGGTTCGAGTCCCAGTACGGACAGTTTTATAAATTGATTTTTCAATCGATTTATGAATTTCTGTTCAAAGGCATGGATGTTTGTGATGTCTTGAATTCCCCCCACCCAAAGAGTTTTAGAGGTCCTTTATCGCGATACCTATTAGTTGTGACAACGGATATATGATACGGATCGTGTTGTACTTGGTTATTCAGTGATAAATCAGTTTTTGGTAGACGTCAGTTTGTAAAGTCATAATGATTACTTAGTTATGACAGTGATTTGGGACCATCTTCACTGAGGGATTTGGTACCAAGCATTTTAATGCGTAGCTTCTAAATTATAGTGCCGCCACTGAATATAATGGTGAGCGCTCATGCAAAAGAAATTGACATGAAAGATCCATTCGTTTTACGACCAGCAAGATGGCGTCGCGTCGCTACATATAAATGCGGTGATATTTTCAGAAGACAAAATGAAAAATGCAAATTCTACTGCAGATGAAATGTTCACTTGAGCACATAAAAGTCATCTTTGAGAGAGCTTGAAGATTGCTTGTCCTCGTTTCGTACAAACTTCTACGACTTCACTCCTTAAATGATCTATCACTCTTACGCGATCAAGTTTCCGCTTATAAAACTTATTGTTTATATATGGCAGTTTTTATTGACCGAATAAAAATTTAATGTCCATAAAATGAAAATTGGTAATCGTTTAACACTAAAGAGATATTCTGTTGAACATATGCCACTCGTCGTGTATATTATATTATTTTTTAAAATTCTACTCCCGATGTAAAGCATATGGAATTCTAATGAATTCTCAACAGAAGAGTTTCTAAAAGAACTGCTTGTTTGATCTACTGTCTTTCTCAATCTCTCCTTTTTTCAAAGAGAGTAGGGATAAAATGATAGTAGGCTGGAATAGTGATTAGTTAATCATTCTTGCTACTCCCTGTTTGCTTAAAGATAAGATGGGTGGAAGGGAGAAATTCAAGACATCATATGCACTTATTCCTCCGAACAGAAATCCATAAAGCAATTGAAAATCAATCTATAAAATCTGCCCGTACTGGGATTCAAACCTTTCATCTCAGTGTACTAAGTCTTTGACGTTGACCATTAAACCATGCAGTCGACATATTATAGACAGGTACTATTTTTCCTCATAACACTTCAAAAACGTAATCCTTGATATAAATTTGGTCCGTAGTCGATTGGTCAACGTCGTTGGCTTTTGTTGCAGAACTCATATGATCAAAGCCCAGTATGGGTAGATTTTTTAAATCGATTAATTGATTTCTATTCGTAGGTATGGATGTATGTGATGTCTAATATTTTACCTACTATCCGATCATACAAATGGAGTGTAGCGAGAGCGATTATCTAACCACTATTCCTGTCTTGGCCTTATCTATATATTATTCCTATCTTCGTAGAAAGGATGAGCAGTCTTCGTAGACACATGTTGATACAAACTCCATTTAAAGTCCATATGCATCAAATTGTGTGCGGATATTTTTTAAAAAAGGTATCATAGAAACAGTTTTCATAAAAGTCTGTAAAAATCGGAATAAAGATGCCTTATATAAATTTCTCAGTGGTAGCTCTGCCGTGGAGCTTTTTGGCCAACTTTGAAACGTCATTAAATGGTATAATTATAATAAATGTTTTTTGGTTTTCAATTTCATACCATCAGATAAATAAACGCGACTCGGTTACTATCACTCGGATAAAGTTTTTCTATTTATTTTGTCCATTCCAAATGTTTATTACGTATATGAAAATCTATTTAATAAGGAACCGTTTATCGATAACGAGTAATAAAAAAGTACTTACAGTAATCATCATTGGATATTAAATAAAAAAATCCATTTCGAGCCCTAGGCAAAAAATCGCCCCCGGGTGGGCTCGAACCACCAACCTTTCGGTTAACAGCCGAACGCGCTGCCATTGCGCCACGAAGGCCGATATGTATAAACAAATATAAATAATAAATAAATTTAAACTAAATCTGAAAATATTACTGCGATAAAGAATAATACAATATAACAACTGCTACATACTTTTTACAAATTCAGATATGAATTTTAAAACAAATATTGTAAGCAATATTTCTATGTTAAACAAATTATAAATGTTCCTCAACTGTTGAAGAAACACACTTATAGCAATCAGTGTGCCAAGAATACATTTTCCCTTTTTTTAAAAATTTCCTATTTTTTCTTCAAAACTTCTCTTTTTCACTATCGAAATCCATTAATACTCACATAATAAATAATATACATTCGGCTGTGGAAAGGAAAAAAGACGCAACCCACACACAACAAATTTTACAAGAGACCCAAAAAAACGTTTTTTGATGATTTTGGGCCAAAGGCAAATTATGAAATATCCCGTAACATGCCATCTTAAAAAATCACGTTTCCTTCCATGATGGCATCTCAGTTTCACTGTTTATTGACAGTATTTAAACCCAAGTTAGAATTTATGTTTTATTATCAAGAAAAGAATATTTAGAGTCTAGACTATCCTAGGATAGGAGAATTATAAGAGTTATACAATCGTTTCTGTATGTTTACATAATTGGGTATGATAGAGAAAGATGTAAACATCAAATAAATCTTTGCCGCAGAAAAAAAGCTCACAAGACAAATGGAAAATCAACAAATTTAATTTCCTCTTCAAAACCTGATAAGACGGGCGTATTAGACGTTACCACTCAGCCATGGTGATATTTGTTAAAGTTTTTATTATATAATATATAATATTTCGATGAACGTATAAAATGCATTGAATATATGTTAATCATCACGATCATCTTCCATGCCGTAATGACAAAAAAAAAAAGAAAATAATTTATTCATCAAATTCTTGAGCCAATACAGTGTTGCACGGGATCTATATTTTCACCATGCACTATTGTGTTTAAAAATATATATAAATAAAAAGAAACTGTGACTTGCGTTATGGAAGGCAACTGCGAAACAGCGGCTGTATACATATTACGGGTGGTCGTGGGACAATCAACAACTAACTTGTGTAACCTAAATCATTAATGGTATCGAAAACGGTTCGACCTATTTAACATTTTATATTGCGTGGTAGCAGTACTTTTTTTTATCCATGTCAGCTCCTAGTGTGGAGCATATGACCTCCATAATGAAGGTATCTCAACAGAAGTTTTTTTCTACAATAACTGCTTGTTACTCAGTCGCTCAACCTTACTTATTTTGAAAGTGAGTAGTAGGGAAAGAAAGATAATGCTAGAACAGAACTAGTGGTTGACTAGCCGCGTTTCGTTTGTTTGAAAACAATACAAAATACACTTTTGAACATATTTAATGTAATATCATAAAACACAATAAAACGTAGTTTCGAATGTTGTTAAAAATAATGGATACTCTCAGATAAATTTATATAACTCAGTCACTATAAGTCGTAACGTAAAGGTATTCGAGATCAGTCATATTATCTCAAAATTTTAAAATTTTAACAAAAATCAAACATAGGGAAGAATAAATTTATTTATATGTTTAAGTTTTTTTTTCCATTTCGTGCACTGGCAAAATATTCGCCCCCGGGTGGGCTCGAACCACCAACCTTTCGGTTAACAGCCGAACGCGCTGCCATTGCGCCACGAAGGCCGATACGTACAAATCAATAAAACTATAACAAATTTTAAACAAATCTCGACATATTTACGTCATAAACAAGAAAATAATCAAAACACCTGATAGCTGTAATATATTCCGATAATGTTTCTATAAATAACATTGCGGCAGACTTTTCTTAATCAACCAGTGTTTCCATAAAAAAGTACCAACCCTGTTGCTGATTTGCTATGTGGTATAAATTTTATTTTACCACCCAATTCGCACGAAAGTCACTTGTAAAATATTAAAAATGTTAGTCAAACCACTGATGAAAATTGATAAAAAATTTCAAACTTGTTCACTACAATTGTGGAGTATTGGAAGTGTTGAGACTAAGGCTTGCAATTTCTCATCAAATTTCCACTACCGGTAAACGGTAAATAATTCATCCCATTAGAATATAAGGTATATGACAACTTGTTAAGGAAAGCGTGTGAATTAGAAGTCTACACAGGGCAAAATTCCGAAGCATATTTGCAATAATCTTTTCTTACAAAATTCCTGAATGCGTCTTAGTATTTATTTTTATTTTTTACCATGTCCGCTCCCAATGTGGAGCATATGGACTCCTAATGGAGTTTATCTCAACAGAAGTGTTTCTACGAGAATTGATTGTTACTCAGTTGCTCAACCTCTCTTTTTCTCCAACCTCTCAAAAGAGAGTAGGAATAGAAGGAAAGGGCTAGGACAGGACTAGTGGTTAGCTAATCGCTCTCGATACGCCCCGTTCATATGATAGGATGGGTGGAAGGGGGGAACTCAAGACATCACATATATCTATGCCTTTGAACAGAAATTCATAAATCGATTGAAAAATCAATTTATAAAACTGCCCGTACTGGGATTCGAACCCGTGACCTCCGTAGCGGTAGCCATCGACGTTGACCACTTGACTATGTAGGCGGCAAGCAATATCAGTATTTACCGAAGTTCAATTTTTTTCGATTTATCTGATTGAAACGAATCTTAGAATGAAGTAAAACCAAAGTACAACCAAAACTATTTAACAAGAATAAGTAGTGTTTATGGAATAAAATTAAACCTATATATGTTTAGAATAATAGTGGTGTAACTCCAAAGTTATGGAAGAATCATTTTTTACTAAGACACATTCAAAATATGTCAATATGCATTGTAATTATTATTCATCCCATAAACGCCACATATTCTTAATAAAGTTTTATTTTGTTATAAACTTTCCATGTTTAACATAATTTTTATAGAAACAGTAAAGTATCTTCAATATCAGAATTAAAAAATGAAAAATTCATCGAATATCTTTTTTATGATACATTTATATGTATGTATGCTTAGCATTATAATGTTCGTAGTGAAGTTATATTCTGAAATAAAAAAATACTTGTGCATTATAATAACATTTAACTTTTGATGATGTTCTCAGTTTATAAAGCCTAGTTTATTTCAGAACTTCAATTACTGGATTAAAACCATTACTTATTATAAGTGACAAATTTAGCTTCAATGACTTAAAAAATAATGCATTTCATAGAGAATCCTTTTGACAAGACAGAAAAGAAAATTTTGGTAGAGTTTTCATATAAAACCATTGTAAAATACTATTTTTTGTAGAAAAAATGCGAGAGGAATAAAAGACTCAACAAACATAAATGTTGAGTTAACGCAAAGCCTAGTTCAAATGGAAGAGTTGAAAAATATATCATCTGCTAGGGTATATCTTATTTTGCATGTCATAGGTTTTAACATTATTACGAAATAAGCTTACATGTAATCTCTTTCCTAGTATTTAATTAATTTTGACCCTTTTATGTCACACCATTTTATCTCTTAGAATTTATTTATATTGCTAATTGGATGTTATTGAAAATAAATAATATCCTTTTTACTTAACGCCAGGAAAGGAAAAATAAATTTTAAGGTTTATATTTTATAAAAACTACAATCCATATATGTACATATTATACGTAAAAGAGAAGAGTCACTAGTTGAATCATCGCCGCTGAATTGGAGAACTTCCTCCCGAACCATCAAATTTTATAAAATTTTCAATACGCAAATTATGCTTTGGCTTTCCTGAAATGTACCGAGTTTTGACATTCATCAGCGAATTTTCTGTATTACCAATAAGTATGATTTCTTTGGTATTCATTTTCATTTCGATCGACTTTTTGTTGACATTTTAAATAATATTTCTTGATGTTTTAATTTTCCCACTGAGGTAATATTTATGTAGTTCTCACACTACTTAGAAATGACTAGATTGAGAAGCTACTGTTATTATTACAACAATGTTGTTATTACTGATAACAATAAAAAATCACCCAAAAGACTTTGAAAGCGTGTGCTATTTTTCATATTATGCACGTATGAAAATATATTTAATTATTTATTTCAAAATAGACTAGAAAAAGACGGAAGCATCTTAACGTTTTCACGTCACCTGTAACTGCTCATAAAATAAATTCTGTGTCACCTTCCTTGACCTTTTCTGACATATATAATAAATTCATCGCCAGCTATACGTTTATAGACTATTAAAAGAGAAGGTTTCTATAATTTTTCATATTCCTCTATGACGGGGAAAGCTATATTATACGAGAATAATTTTAAGTAGTTTGAATTTAAAATCATAATAAATTTGAATATAGTCTAAATCAAATGCAGTAAATACATTATTTAACTAATTAGACTCACTAATTTTGAAACATCTAGTTTAATATCTCTCAAAATGTTAAGCTAAAAATCTTTAAATTTTACTCATATTATTTTTAATAGTTTGCTAAGATTTGCCGAAGAATATATCAGGAGTACAAGGATACGTAAAAATAATACAAGTATATTCAAAAACTAATTATATTTGAGAATAATATTCTTATACTAAATGAGTGGTAATTAAGAAATGTTTACCTCTCCTATTGAAATTTACCCCACTTAGTTAAATATATTATGGTCTTCATATACAGTATATAAGCAACTGTAGTAACGTTGGTCTTGGTTAATTCAAAGAGAATAATAAAAATAAAAGGAAATTTTCTCAATATAAGACAAGGTGAAACGTTCATAAGCATTTACTGATGAGCAAACGTAACACCCTCGACCTTAACGCCCCTGAAATACTTTTTTGGAGTAATTTTTAATTTTCTTTGTTTTATCTAGATTTTAAAATTCATCCAACAATAAATGTTAAAGCAAGAATTGAAAAAATATGGTTTTCTAAATTTCCATATGCAAAAATTAAAAAAAATAAAAGCTGAAAGCCTTTCAATAATAAGAAAATTGAACATTTTTCAAATATGTATTTTTACATAAAATTCATCATAAAATAAACTCCATTTCGAGCACTGGCAAAATATTCGCCCCCGGGTGGGCTCGAACCACCAACCTTTCGGTTAACAGCCGAACGCGCTGCCATTGCGCCACGAAGGCCGATATGCATAAATCAATAAAATTATAATAAATCTCGAAATATTTACGCGATAAAGAAGAGAATAATCAAAACACCTGCTAGCTGTAATCTTATATATTCCAATAATGTTTCTATAAATAACATTGAGAAACACTTTTTCTAATCAACGTACTTTGAATAAACGACGAAAAATACACCTGAGCAATGGTGTTTCTATAAAAAAGTACCCACCCTGTTGTTGATTTGCTATGGGTATAAGTTATATTTAACTACTCAGTTCGCTCGAAACTCACTTGTAAAATAGTGAACATGTTATTTAAACCACTGATGAAGATTGCATTTTTTTTCAAACATGTCCGCAACAATTGTGAAGCATTGGCAGTATTGAAAATAGGACATGCAATGTCCTGTCAAATTTCCATTAAAATACAAAAAATGCAACTGAATTTTGTATAAAATTGAGCAAAAAGAAACTGCCCGTTCCCGTCTACGATCGCTAAAAATATGAATGGGAGTTAGATCACCATTTTTTAAATTTATATCGACTGTGGAAAGGAAAAATGACGTAACCCACAAAACTTGTTTTGATGATTTTGGGCCATATGCAAATTGTGAATTATAAGTGCACGGAGACTTTTAAACTGGTGTTTAATTAACATAATCTAATATTAATTCAAGAAATTGTCTAAGAAAAACCTTCATTTCAGTCTTTTTTATTGGTTTTAATATGTTACAAGGTCATCCTTTTCAAACTTAAAAGCTAAATTTAGAAACTAATTCGGCATTTGCAGCTTGCATCCTTTTGATAGAACGTGTATCAAGTTGGATACATTGTTATTATTTAATAAAAGCTGTATTGAATAAACTGTTTTCCTTTCCAAAGTCGATATGTAGGTTCAAAAATATGTACGTAAATTAAAAAAAAAACTAAGATACACTGTCGAAACTGTTTTATTAAGTAGTAAATCGGGAAGAATTTAGATTTTAAATTTATGTTATAGTAAATACCAAAATCCCAGGATTATTTTAGTACCGATCCCGGAATTACGGACCACCAAATTGATTGGGATCCTGAGATTGGCTGCCGTAGTGAAAATATTTTGTGACATGCCATTAATCACAGATCATTCATTAATCATTTGTTAAAAGTATACTAGGAGAATGCTTAAATTTAATTTATAAACAAATTTTTGTGTATGCGTGCAAAAAGATTTTCTTTTCAAAATATTTTAATAAAAGAAACACGCAAATACTGTGAATACATCTTGCCATTTAAAATTTGATACGTTTTGTAAAATGTGCAAAATTTAACTTAGTTGAAAACTTTTTTAAAATTTGAAGAGTAATTTTCCAGCGAAATTTCTTACGAAAACAATGAGAGGCGAATGGCGAACATGGTGAGTTTCAGGGAAAAATCTTTTCGGCCAACTTCTAAGGAAAGTCATATTCAAGTCGTATATCTTGTGAAAGATGTGTCAACGCTCATTATATGGTATACTAATTCATTTAGAATATGACTTTAAAGATACTTATATTAACGACCTAGATTTCCGATGGGCCAGGACTCAAATCCATAGTGGACGAATTTAACATATGAATTTTCCCATCGGGATATTTTTATTCCACGAATTGTATATCAGTGATGATTCCTAGCATTAAAACATTTATTATTTATGCGGTACTAATAATCAGTTTTCATAACCTAGCTTTTTAACCCATTTTTGCCCGTAATTGATGCAAATAAAAAAACACTGCCACTCCGACAGGTTCAAATTTGAAAAAATACTACACGAACCGATCCCCACACTTTTTAGCTGTAGAATGATTGAAGTTGATGTAATCTAAACTTTTATTACGTCATGCATAAATGGAGTGGAAGTTAAAACACTAAATGTAACAATATTGGAACACTGGGCAAAAATGGGTTAGTTACTAGTTTAACGTTGGACTCGAAAACAACGAGAATTTATTATTGTTCAGCTAATACACGACTTCGGTCAATTTTTAAAATCCATTTCCGCTCCCAATTTGAAGCATATGGCTTCCTAATGGAGTTATCTCAACAGAAGTTTATTCAACAAGAACTGCTTATTACTCAGTCGTTCAACCTCTTTATTTAAAGAGAATAAATAGTAGGGGAATGGAAAGATAAGATAGGAGAAGATTAGTAGGTAACTAATCACTCTTGCTACGCCCTGTTATTTAATGATAGGAAAAGTGGGATGGGATACTTAGAGATCACAAACACCCATGGCTTCGAACAGAAATCGATCTATTTTTAAAAATGATGTTTTTACTGGGACTCAAACCTGTGAGATCCGGCACGAGAGTCAATGACGATGACCGTTACGCCATGGAGCCGACAGTAAATAATAGTTCATTCGAAAAATCCTTTATAATATACATTTGACAAATTTGTCTTGGCTGCAGTTTATATAAAGGTTAAAGCTTTATTTGAAGGGTGAAATATTGTAATGGAGACGAAGGTTTTGAATATTTCTTGCGCATTGGATGCATTTCAATTAAGCCGTAGAGGAAATTAATTGCATACCGAACCAAATGTCCTTGGGATTAATTGAAAACTCAATTAGCACCTACACTCAGGCAGCGAAACCAATACTAACAACCAATCAAAGATTTTTGGAGGCGGGGAAAACATTCGCATGACTAGGGTTGTCACTAGGTATTTAAGAGCCCATTATAAATATTATCTATACTAGTTGACCAGAAGACTAATAAAATAATAAATACAACTGGAAAAATCCCATCCTCTAAGCTAAGATATCAATGTGTAGAGAGATATTCTGGATATTAAATATCTTTTTTCATACCGACATAAATAATTATAATATGCCAACAACATGAATTTATTTATTTATTTTATTATTTTTAATGCATAAATCACTAGTCACAGAAAATAAAGTACAAAAAAAAATAACGAATATTTTATACTAAAGATTGAAATTGTATAAAGTATTTCGAAAATTTTGACAGTAATTTATCAAAAATATGTAATGAAGACGTTTTTTGTTATTATTGTCCTGTGTTTCTATTTCCAATCTATTTCTTGATTATTTTCTGTTTCAATGTATTGGATGTTGTGCTAGAACAAACAATTCCTGTACAAATATTTTATTTGTTCTTTTTAGTGGACAAAACCGCGAAAAAAAAGAGTTTGGTGTATATGTCACTCATGCGCTATATTAATTATATTGTTTAACATCCGGTCCTGGTGTTATTTTCTTTTCATGCCAACTAGAATGCGCGCCAAATAAAGTAATCTCGTCTCCATGACTTGACACTTATTTCAAATAAATTATGCTGCGCAGTTTTTCAATCGATACTCCAGATTGAACGATTTATGAATTGATTGAAGGATTAAGTTGCTTTTCACCGACCAGAAATTTTTATTACTCCGTTTTGTTTGTCTTTTTGATACTCGCTCACTTTATTGTTTGAATTTAGAATCGATATTTTTCTTCTTTGTATAAATTATGAATTGAAACTTTTATGACTCAATCAAAACTTTTAGAAAATTACACCGTTAAGTCCGCAATATCAGTTATATTCAAATAAAAATTTTGACTGTAAATTTTTTATTTAAATACGAAGTTGGGTCAAAATCAGGGTTGTCAGACGTTTTGAAAATTTCGTTTGAAAAAAAAGTGTACACTAGATGTACATACATACATTTTTTAGAAAGCGATACAATATCTAAAATATCAATAATTTGAACATGAAACTAAAAAATTTATGTCGTATCTATTATCCAACAAACCATTTGCCAATCCTGAAGTAGTCGACGCCTTTGGGGATTCATCCCATTTAGTTGCGGTCGGTGTCCACGGATTTAAATTTCGTAAATTGATTCATCAATCGAGTGGATTTAAATGTTAAAATTCCTGGAACTCTGCAACGTTTGTTGTTGTTGTTGATATTGTCCAACCACCTAATCCTTGACCGATTAACTAATTTAAAGTTCTTTACTAATCACGCCTGCATCGAAAAGTGAGCCGAATGATTAAATGACACCCAGTTCTAAGAAGAAACAAAAAACAACTTGTTTTAACGCTTGAGTCCCGGAGCGGTGTTTCCATGTGATAAGCTAGCCATGCAGTGATTCCTGAAACCATGTTTTGTTTGATAAAAAATACTAACGGTACGCGTACACCTAACCCGTCATCGGACGAACTATGCTCGGCCGTCGTCGGCTGAACTCATCCGATCGAAACAAACATATGTGAAGAAATGAAATCGCGTACACTACTACTACAGACGGCATCGTACGATGACGGCCGTCTCTAACCGATCAACTGACGAATCCGAACATGTTGGGATTTGTCGGCCGTCTGCCGGCTACTTTTGACAGAACATCTAACTGCTACTAATTTCAGGTTGGGATTTGTCGCAAGTCTGCCGGCTGCATTCGGTGTATATGACAGAACATCTAACTCATAGGTTCCCAACCTTTTTAGAGTAGCGACCCCTTTTTATAAATCCATGTGACTAGGCGACTCCCCCCTTCGAGGAATTTGAAATCCTCGATTTGCTTTACTTTTTCCCCAGATTGTCTCCGAAATTCCTTTTGTTATTCAAATCCAAAAAAGAAAAAAATTGGCGACCCCCAGGTTGGGAACCCGTGATCTAATCGCTACTAACTTCAGATCCTAATATATAGACTTCTTGGTCAAAACCGGTCGGCCGGCAACGGTAGCAGTGAATGCAAATGAACGGCCGAGACTTTACGTCTGAATAGGTCCGACACGAAGTCGGCCGATGATTTTGGTGTACGCGTAGCATAATGCTACTCTAATAGACTCAGTACATGTGCAAAAATTGTAATATGGCTCTCCATAACAGAAAATACTGGCAATAATATCAAACAGAATTTAATAACTATATTGTTTTAAACAATCACAAATGATTAAATTTTATTTGTCTTAGTAGTTTCAAACGTTAAAAAATGGAAATCTGGTATCGTTTGAAAAAATGCTATTCGTACTAGATTTGAACTCATTCGTATCAGTACTCGAACCTGTGATATCCGTCTCGGAAGCCAACCTCGTTGACCGATGAATCACGGACACGTCTAAAATAGTAACTACGAAACATATTAAATAAATTTTCTTGAAAACTATTTGTAAAATAACATGATTGTTTTATTGGTTTATATCTAACATCACTTGATCAAAACATTAAAAATACTATTTTTGGGATGCCTTTTTTCTTGAAAATTTGATATTTTTTTATTCGTTGATTCATTCATATCTACACAAGTGTGTAAATTCGTCATTTTACTGAACAGCCCCAACGTTAAACATTTACATGAAACATAAATCTAAAGCAAACACTAACTTTTATTAGAGACGAGAAGTATTCAAGTATAAAAAAGCAAGCCCCAGAATACTTTACTCCGTATTCACAAAAAATATAACTCGGAAAATGTGCTTGAAATTTTTTCTCAGAAACTGTAGCAGGCGGCTTCTGCGGTACGCCAGTGGTGCACAGCACTCATCACGTGAGCCAAATGTAACCCAAATTGACATATATTACCGATCACAGATTAAACTAAGTCTCACATGATTTTTTTCAATATTGGACCGAAGGAAGCTTTTTTTATATCAGCTCCGTTAAGGTTTTTGACAACCATAATTTAAGGTAAGTGTTTTCGTTAAAAATAATTTGTTTTTATACCACATATTTTAGAGTTTATTGTCCACAATATATTTTTAGCAAGTATTTTCGGAATTAATATTTTTATATTTGCTTACATATTGTTATATATACGTAATGTAGAGTAGATTAAGGATGGATTATATCATTAAATCCATATCCGCTTCTAATGTGTAGCAAATGTATTTCTACTGAAGATATCTCAAAATAAGGTTTTCTACGAAAACTCATAGTTACTCAGTTGCTCAACTTCGCATTTTTTAAAAGAGAGAGCAGGGATAAAAACGGATGTGACTAAAACAAGACTAGAAGTTAGCTAGTCAGTCTAGCTACGTCCCGTTAGTTTCGAATTGGAAGGGTGGTGAATAGGATTTTTTAGATATCACAATTAAAAAAATTAACTCAAAAAATAGAACTTGTGAGATTATAATCTTTGAATATTATTTGTTAGTATAATTTATTCTTACGATGGTAATTTAACAAATTCATTATTCAGCAAATAACAATATGAAGATGTAAAGTTCACTAGAAATTATTTGATTTGTTTTATTATTTAATAAAAAATGCGATTCAGAAAGAAATTCCATGTAAAATGTGTCACTCTTTTTACATAAACAAACCAAATTACATATATTTTTTCACTGAATAATGAATGCAAAGAAGATATTTTTGGACACCATAACATCATTAATTAAATATCTTGATTTTTTAATTTCCCTATTGAATTTGTGTATCGATCCGGTATGTACATACATTCAAATCAAATAAAAAATAATCTCGATTATGCCTAGTCTCGGGAGAAATTACGATATTACAATTCGCAAAACTTTTAACCTTTAGGACCGTGAACAATCGTAAAATGGATATATTGGGCCTACTTTTAAATAGGTTGTGCACCACTACGCTACTTAAATAGATTATTATTTGATTTTTGCAGAATATTTTCCATCAAAGGTAGGCCAGGGTTGAAGATGTTTGAGATGAGGGAATACCCAAAACGACCCAACAAGTACCTTTGTAATCCTTTGGCTAAGTAAGCGATTGCAGGTCTTCGTCTTTCTATCCAGAAAATGAGAATGATCTTTTGTGCCAAGTCATGTCTCATTTTTCAATTTTTGTGACAGCTCGCAATATTTTCCAATTTCTTAGCATGAAGAGTATCCATGACATAAAATTGATTTATTCTCGTATAATGAAATTCAATTCAATATTTTATTATCTTTTATCAATGAGAACTAAGTAATATTTTATATCCGCTATATAATAAATATATGTGTCGAGTAGCCAACGCTTTCGGGCGATCGTCCAGTTCGACTTCAGTGTACACGGGCTCGAATCTCTGTACTGACAATCACAGTTGGATTTGTGTTCAAATGTATGGATTATTTTTACGTGCCCTCTTACTAATTCAAATAAAATTTATTAAACTAAAAGTAGAAAGAGCAATAACCTCTTATTTTTACCTTCGTAAAAAATAGAAGTAGACCCACTGAATTACCACCAGTACTCGTAAAATCAAGTTTGTTGAGACATCGAAATGTTTTTTTTTTTATAAAAAATCCTCATTTAATTAACACGAATTAAGTAAAGTTAACTGTATAACCGTTATTATTTTGTTATCAAACATTTACTATTTTTGTCTTACGTTTTTGTTGAAATGATATTATTTATTATACGATTCCAATCAAAAGCTCCGTATATTATACATATGAATAAATTATTCTCATATGTGTAATTACTTTATAAGTAAAAACAATAATAATATATTAATTTGCATAATCATATTTCAATAGATGATAATTTAAATACTTAACGATTATTGCTTCATAATATGTTCGGCTAATCCGTGAAAATTGCTTACTACATGAAGTGGGCAAATAATTTACTAATTCACGAAGAGTGCAATACGATTTGCTTTAATCACATGATTAATGATAAAGCAAATTATCTGACAAATGTTTGAATTAGGCAGTATGTGGAATTGTTGAGCTGTCAACCGGGTAGTAAAAAAAGTATTTTTTACCCTAATAACAAACTCTGCTTGATTATATAAAAACTTAATTTACCCTGAAATACTTATGTTATAATTAGCACAGGTAAATTGAAAATTTAAAATCATAACTAACGCAAAAATACATTTAAATACGATTCGTACTTCGTCTTTTTTTGTAATACATATTTTTTTTGGCATAGTAAACGGAAAAGAACTTCATTGTAGTAACTGATTGATATATTTTTATAAAATCAAATTAGATTCGGTTTATTTACGGAAAACACCAACTGAACTCTATACATTTTGAATATATAAATGAAATAAGCAAATTAATGTATGCTCAATTTATGTTCTCGATAGATAATTTATTTAATTCATGAATGAAGCAACAGGATTGCACTTTTCATAAATTAGGAAAATATTTCCCCATTTCATGAAATAAGCAATTTCACTGATTTTCCGAACCTTTTTTTATATACATATACATATGTGAATTTATTAAAAGTCTCAAAACGATTACATTTTAACAATAGTGATTTACAACATCCATTTCATTGAAATCGCAATAGTATTATTGTATCAGATTTAATGCTTTTGTTATCGACAATAATTATATGGTTTGACATTATAGAAGAAAATGTGATAAAATTTTCAGCGAACTAATTTTAATTGATTTGCGTATTTACATGGGCCTTCGTGGCGCAATGGCAGCGCGTTCGGCTGTTAACCGAAAGGTTGGTGGTTCGAGCCCACCCGGGGGCGAATATTTTTACATACTTTAAGAATAAAATCAGAAGAATCTACATGAAAAAAGGCAGATCCAATTTTTTTTTGCATTATGTTATGTCACTATTTTTACGAGAAAACTTATTTCAGCACAATCTTAAAATTAGTCGCACTTATTTAAAAAATGCATACGTAGGTTTTTTGGCATATTTTTGTTTTGATGCTGGGTTCATGTAGTTTTAAATCATATTCTTATCTGTCTTTTAAAAAGAGATAATAAACATATTTTTATAAATATTGATATATATAAATTTAATATGTGTGCAAAAAAACATATATCGTTATCAAAATATTGCAAATGGTGGCAATATTGTATTGTAAATATTGTTAATGCTTTTTATTAAACATCATTTGAATGATTCGTTTGAGTTTGCCGATAAAACTATATATGAGCTTCGAAAAATAATACATTTAGTCAGTTGGATCATGATTGTTATTGCAAACTACCATATATCGCACGTACGTATGTAAATATAATGTATATATGTCATATTTTGTTTAATAAAATAAAGCTTTTCGAATTTTCGTACTTTTTTTTATGACGAAGTGAATTTTTTTTTAGTAGAAATTTATTATATTTTTTTTATTAAAAACCCCAAATTTTTGGACGAATTTCACAATTTTATTAAATTATCGCGATGAATTTTCGGTCAACGCGAGCGTTTAATTTCTAGTTGCAGATGCTTGCTCTGAACGAAACTGGTTCTGGTCATTTAGTAGAATTGTAGAAAAAATATCTTTTATTTTTATAAATTGACACCTTTATGGCAGAAGTTGGTAAGTAACAAAACTGACAAAAATAAGTAAGATATACAGAGAGATCCTTTGATATAAATTTTCCTGGAATAATCCAAGTTGGTGCATTGATTACATAGCCAAAAAAAGCATTTATTTCTTTGGGAAATTATTTTCAAAGCTGATTAATGCTGAAAATCGTCCCTGTCTAATAATTCGAAAATCTTATTTGTGTCAGATAGACATAAATGCAACTTTATTTTAATATTATGACCATCTATGTAACATAAAATGTCGATGCTAGAAGCTTTATCGGAAATGTGTTTTTTAAAATTTGCTCTCTACTGAGTAGAACTGAATCAAAAGAATCAATCTGTTAATTACAAAAAAAAAATGCCAGAATAGTTACGAAATATAAATTTATTCATTAAAATTTTTCCACAAACCCTGTTAAATAATCAACTTACAAATCTTCATAAACCATAAGATATGGATAGGACAAGGAGAGGAATTGTTAGCCCTTTGTTTTATCTCGTCATCCAGTTGTGAATAGACATTCTCAAACACTGTGTGAGTTTTTGAATGTAAATATTTGAGTTTATTTAGAGTCCTACCATTCTGAATTAAGTTTAAATGATATAGTCGTATGCTAATATCATACTAATGTATGTGTATTTAACCACACCCATAAATGTCAGAGGTGATGGTGTTAGTCTGGCAATTTACCCTTCATAAATAATATCCAAAAGATTTCTCAATAAATTATTATTACTTGGCCTACGTTTACGGAAAAACACGACCGTTTGTTGAAACCCCTCGTTTATCATGAGACATTTTTCCGTTCTCAAAATAACAATATGATTCTTATTGTCCTCATTTTTGCGTACCTACGCATAATATCCTTAAACCATCAATCATTATTATTGCGTCTATTCCGCGACGTAATTTTGTCTCTAAATATACAGTATTTTGTGCGGTTTTGAATAATCACACCTGCTAAATACAAAATAATAAAATTATTATTTGCCCATAAAGAGAAACCTCAATCAAAATCCCAGTAAAAGCGATGCATACAAGGGTTGGGGGGGGGGAGGTAAATTTTACTTGGGTTTGCGAGACACTTGTTAAATAAAGAAAAACAACAATATTTTCAGATCAAATTAGTACCTAGCAGCAATTTCTCACGTATAAACTATATTATCTACAATTAATTTATATTTATAAAGTTCAAGACATGGAATTGAAGCAAAAATTAGCACTTATTTATGTGTCAATCTTGTAGCATAACCAATTTGACTTTCGTTTTAGTAGCGTTACCAAGGGCGCAAAGCCTCGAACAAAAACTTTTATACATTCGTTTGTCTACTGAATTTTTGACAAGTATTCTATTTATAAAGCATACATAATTGAGAAGTTTTCACTTTACCCAATTCTAGAAATGGAACATAAAAGGAATGATTAATAATATTTCCTTTCCTTGCACCATCATTCTATCTTTCTGCACTTTCTGAAAGATTAAGAAGAGTTATTCACTACAACTAATATTCTTTCTATTATCATTTTTATTAAATCCGTTTCATGTAACGGTAAAATACAGTATACAATCTCAAAAATTGAAAAATACATTTATGACAATAGGGTAAAAATATCAACGTATTTCAGTTCTACAGTTACAAAAACTGTAAAACTTAAATACGTTGATATTTTTACCCTATTAAAATGGAGTTCTACCAAGTAAATGCCAAATCAATAAATACGCTTATGACGATTGATTAGTTAAAACTTTTAAAATTAAGAAGATAACATGTCACCATGGACCATTTTTATTTATGATCCTTCTAAGTAAGTCTACACTAAATTTAATCATTCTGATTCCATGATATTTTTAAAATACAACATGTATATTATATATACCAGACAATCTTCATATTTTTATTTTATTTATTAAAAATAGTACCTAAATATTATATTATATACTTCGTACCACTTATTTACTTTAAAATATTTTCTACTCCATGTTTAAACTTATTTTTGTAACATACAATAGCGGATTATTAATTTGGTAAATCTATGCCAACGTTAATGAGATTGTTTTAAGCACAGTATCAAATTTCGATGATTACAATGAATTTAACAAACTTATAACCTGTAATAATTAACGTGTTGTGCGAAAACATGATGTTTAGATCAGTTCTCTATTAGAGAAACCCATTTACCGCTAACCGTTAGACGTGAATATATTTTAGTATGTATATCACGTCTCGTGGCAAACTTTAATGACTTATTAGTTTCGTTAACAAGGAGGTGAGGTCTAGATGGCAAACGCTGAAAAGGTTATGAAAGGTTGTACTTATTCATTTAGGGAGAATATCTATTACAACCGATTTAAGCTAATAACGATAATGAATTAGGAATGTGTTTGTTTATCACTAAATTATATGATTTAAAATATCAAAGTGTAGCTTTTAAACTATATACAATTTTACGAATAAACAATTTTCTCCATTAAAACATCACCAACAAAAACAAAAATACATTATATTTTTAGAGTTTATAAGCTTTTTTATACCTTCGTAACACAAAAAAAAATATTTTGCGTACCACCAATGCATTATTAAACATATTATTTATATGTACGTGCGCTTGATTTTATTTTGTTTTTGATTAAGAAGAAAAATACAATGTGGACACTTTCAGCTGTACCAGTATTAAATGCTGGTTATTGCTCTTTTTATTTGTAGGTATCGCATATATTTTCTGAGGAACGCCAGATACTTGCTACGGATCGGTGCTCCGCTGACCACCGATTGAAAAACATTGACCTAAAGAATTCTCATCCACAGAGTTAATTGAATGTTGGTTTTCATTGAAAGAATTTATATGGATTGGTAGGTGGCAAATGAAGCCTGAGTGATTCATTTGCTAGTCAACACATATATTAGTGATTTGATATAGCGTAGGAAAAGAAACGTTTAACAATAAATTATGAAACGTATATAAAGATAATTCTGTCAATGTTCTATTGACAGAATTATCATGCCTAATGGGTAGTTATGTAACGAAAATAACATTTGTTTAGTATAATATTTTTTATATGAAACACTTTGATTAATCATTGCTACGTAATACTTTTATCACATAATGTTATGTCAACACTATTATACCGAAGAGTAATTTTTAAAAATCCTGAAGCTTCTGTTATAAAAATATTCGCAATTGATATAAAAAATATATTTTATAACAATGAAAATTTGGATTTTGTCACCTACATTCTTATTTGTTGATAATAAAGACTGCGAAACATTTTTGGTTGGAACCATCTGTTATTACACGTTCTATCTAAACATTTATGCATAAATGTAACACTTAATAACGTAATTAATCAAACTTACGCTTAGTAAAACTTATCATCCCGATTACTTATCGCGACGTACAACGGAGTGAAATTAATTTGTTTTCGAAAGCGGCTAGTCATCGTATATTTCGGGCTGTTACGATAGTGATTTGTAAACAGGGCACGTTAATAGAATAAAGCACACATTAACGGAGATAAAATCAATTTTATCGAAAAGAAAGTGACGCAAAGTAATAAAATAAATGGTCGAAAGTGAGTAGGACTAGGGAGCGGTGGACAAGACAAGCAAAACGCCATGTTGATACAACTCGTAACAGTTAAGGGCTTTCTCATTCAATTCGCTAACTTTAACGAGCTTTTTTTTAGTAGCGACTTTGTCTTCTAAGACTTTTAATTTAAAACGATTTCAATTTCATGTAAATTTTAGATTAAATACATACGAAACGTTTTGGTTATTAAAAATAATGTGAGGAAGGTGCGTTGAATTAGTATACGACGTATATATTAACCGGTAATTAAAATGAATATTTATATTAATAAGATGGAACATATATCTTTAAAAATACCAAATCGACAACCTCAACGACTAAGGCAGGACATTTTTCCATTTCACATGATTCTCTAGGAATAATTGATTTTAATAAAGCAATTTAGTAACTTCTATAAATTCAAAGATATTTTTGATCTACGATTTTGAAATTTTGGATTTTTCAAAAAAAAATTAGACGATTTTAAAAGCCCAGGAATTTACGGGATTCCCAAAATGAAATAACAAGAATTTGTGGAATTGCCAGAATGAAAAAAACCTTGATCTTTATTTTTTGTTTTTGCCCTCGCGCAACTTCTTTAGATTCTCTCAATCCCGAATTCCCGGTATTACAACTATCACAATCCCGGGATTTCGGGATCATAAAATTGGACAGAAGCCCTAAGTACGATATATTCAAAATGTTCAAGACATATAATATCTCAGAAAATCTCTTATATTATCCAAATGATATTTTCCTTTTTGCACACCATAACGTAATCAAGTTTTCGTGATTTGTTTAAATTTCTTGTGAACATTTTAAACACAAATAACAGGGGCGTATATTCAGGGTGTGCAAGTCGTGCGCCGCTCGCCCGTCAAGAAGACGATCATGAAGCGATATATTTAAAATGTATTTGCAAGCGGCAGTGAATCGTATATGCAATCACTCAAGGCGTTCAATACGATTGCCACTCGCCTTGTGATCCCGTACAGTTGCATATATTTGACCCGTCTGCGCAGGCGTCGCGTCAAAGTCATGTTTTTGTTTGAAATTTCAAGGACCTAGGACGATCTCTTTCATTCTAGCTCACACGTGTTGTATTGGTTGCAAACTCATTGCGTTTTTAGGCGCGCACTAACTCCCAATAAGAAGCTATCGAAGTACACAAGGCCTGACAGTGTAGTCTAAATTTAATTTATGTAGAACAAAAGGATGCTAGTTGAATTAAAACAGAAAGGCACGTTTGACGATAGTGTAATAGAAAAATTCATGTCGCGAAGAATTAAACACAAAAAGAATTGTACAAATAAATAAAAATAAAATTCATGTTAAAAAAATCGTCTTTTTTGAAAAAATATGTCATTTACACTTTACAGCACACCCTACATCAACACCCACCGTACGCCACTGACATATAATACAAAACTGTGGAGTACATCCTTTAAAAATGAGTACAAATTTGAGTACCATAAGGAAAAGAGTATCAAAAAATATTGCAGATAAGACATATTTGACACAGTTGTAAGAACAAATACATAATTTTGATTTACCCAAATGCTAGGGTATATGGCAGCATACATTCCACGATCATAATTGCGCAATATCTCTGCTTTGACATTGAGGGGGTAAATGATAAAAAGTTTATTGTGTACTACGTGTGGCTTAAGTGTAGGTATATAGTTATCTGAAAGCGTCCTTCCACTAGAATGATTACTTATATTCATTGAAAGTGAAGCAGTGTAGCGGAAATTGGAGCTAAAGTAGATCCGTACTTGGGTGCACCTCTATATTTTAATTAAATTTTACTGCACGGTTGTCGTTTTATTTCTTGAGTTGCTTTTTTACTCGGCATCAAAAATTATAATATAATTAAATTTGCCACGCGGAATCAGATTATATAGTTTTGTTTCGCAATATAAAACGCTTTTAAATATTTTATTTCACTTTATATTTACCGCAAAAAAGGACAATAAAATAAAAAAAGTATTTTTCACCTTTCACACTTTTGTTAAATAAAAATTAGTTACATCACCGATAAATGATGAAATAAAAATAAGAATTTCAGAGTAATAGTTGGTGGTATTTAAATTTTATTTTGGCGTAGACGCTTAAAAATGTCATTCAGTAAACAAATGAATCAAAATTATTTTTAATTTACAATCAATACATAATATATTGTGTTACAATGTTATAATTTACAAAAAAAATATTTATAAATTTACGTAGTTTTTTAAATTAATAATATTAATCGATAATCTTTGATTTTTTATAATAAATGATAATATTGATAAATCTTATATAAATTATTCAAATAAAAATGACTAATAAAAGTAAAAAGAAAACCAATCCAAGTAATGTTCGGTTCGTGAACGGTTCTTTTAAGTAATGAATTAAAATTAGTGAGAATATTTGATATCTATGAGGGATCTATACAAATAATGATCTCTGTTTCCACAGAAAACGAAGTGATGAAATCTTCATTATTATACCGAAAGAAAATGCAATTCAAGCTTTTAACTACACCCCTTTATACAGGTCGGGGGAAATTTGCATATGCCAATATGTAGTGTTCTCAGTATATGGATATTAGTTAGGACACTGTTTCAGTGGTGTAGTCGAGATTGCTATGTTAAGTAACGTCAAAAGCAGTGCATTGCCTAACCTACTGACAAGCAATCAAAATGCGCAAATTGGGTTGCCATATTATCTGGATCAAAGGTCCGCAAACGAGTAATTAGGGAACCGGTACTTTGATGTCAGCACTTTTGTAGCTCTCGTCGGCTTCATTTGCAGATTTAAAAATGATTAAGTGAAATGGGAAAATAATCTAGAGCTGTCAATTCTAGGATGGGTGTTTTTTTGTCATTTTTTTATTTCACTTTGTCTTTACGTCACAGGTTTATCGTAATATGCTTTTCTGATGGCAAACGGATAAATTCATTAGTACAATGTTTTTTCTTCTTATAACAACTACAGAATATTTAAATTATTTAAACGGTTTATATGAAAACCATAATCTGTGATTTCAAAATAATAATTTAATTTTAACAAGATGTGACTATTTTTTTTTTAATTTCATCCATGTTCACTACTAATGTGGAGCATATGGTCTCCTAATGTATGTATTTCAAGATATTTTTTATATGAACACTGCTTGTTACTCAACCTCATCTTTTAGAAAGAGTAATGGCTAGGGTAAAGATAGGACTAATATTTAATTAGTTTACTTATAACTTAATTAAAAAAAAAATCATTGTCAATTATTAGTAAAAAATCAGTACTCTCTTTTTTGTATTGATTCCACATTATTTATTAGTCGAGATCTGGCTTTCCTCGTGGTGACTGTTATCAAATGAAGATATGGAATAGATAATATAATGCTGAAAAACTGATTCTGATATTAAATAAATAATTTGGAATCGGTACAAAGAAGCATTTTGTTTTTTAATATTTTTTAATACACTGAAGCTCACTTGCACAGCATTTTTATTAGTAATAAATAGTAAATATATCATAGGGTCTACATTAGTATTTTTGACGGATTTTTTTAAAGAATCGTCAATATTGACATCGAAGAATAAATGAAAATATAAGTTTATAATTAAAACATGTCAAAGACTGATTGCTCTTTTTAGTACAATTAGACTGTATGCGCACTGATAATAAATGCATACAAACATTGTATATGATTCCCAAATAGCACTCAGTGTCACGTAGCTTTTGTAAGTGAATTCGAAAAATTTTCGAAACATTCTGTACTGCCTTGTGATTGATTTAATTACGCAATTATTAGACGATAGCCTTGACTCAAAAAAAAAATAGCTACAAAGATTTATACAATATAATTTGCTAACTAATAAAAGTGTAAAATGGTACTATAATTGCAAAAGCAGTACAGCTATTATTTTAATAATACTTGTTTATTGGAAGACAAAACCTTTGATCAAATTATTGTCTTGTAATTGAACAGAAAGTTTTTATGACCCTTAAAAACTTTCTAATGAAAAACATCAAAAAGCCCAAATTCGATTGAGGAATATAAGATTTGAATATACAGTTGACGTCAATAGGTCTTGAAGAAAATTATTGTAAAAAAGAAAAACACCAAAGAATTATTGACATATTACGAACATTTGAAAAATGGTTAAAAAATATTTCACACAAATTTTACGAGTTTCATCGATTTCGTATGCTTATTCTTCAGTAACTTGTAATATAAATATGTGTAACATCTAATTCTATTTAAAAGTCCAATATAAAAGTTTTAACATTTTACCACTTCACCTCTAGAGGGTTCAAATATAGTATGTCAACAACTACTTTTATGATAATGTATAGTAATTTTCTTAAGCACATAAATATGCCTGGATTAAGATATGGAATTAATTTCCGCTGATGAATATTAAACGGCAATACCGAAATATACTATATTATTATAATATAGGCATATTGGAGTAGATGTGTAGTTTAAATAAGTGTTAATGTATTCACAACCTGACAAACGATATTTAAAACAAAATTCACTCAGCCGTAATTTCAGAGCGCCTTGCAAGGAAGGTTTAAGAATATATTCTCTCAAACTTTGTATTCAGTAAGTAAATTTATGAATAAATAATAATTTAAGAATCCGTTTTCTATAAAAAAAAATCAACGATTGAGTCTAGAAGAGATTTTTTTTATGAAACATAAAAATAAAAGTGTAGTTATGTGTTTGATTCACCGCTCAATAATAATTGACCATTATTTTTGAGGGCTAAGAATCACAAATGAGAGCCAACTTTTACTATATATAATATGTGCTAAAAAAATGATCTGGCAACAATTTAAGATTTCCGAAAATTCTTAGCTATCCGTTTTCAAAATGGTGGTAAGGTGAATCTTTCTCTTCTACTCATCTAATTATTTGTAAAATCCTTTATCGTTCACGAAATAATTTATCAATGTATACGAAAACGATGCTTTTAGACTGAGTATGCCACTCAAATAATTGAAACAAGTATCAAACAAAGTCTCATATTAAACATAGCCTACAATATTCTTATAATTCTTTATGATAACAAAGAGTTTGTAAACTAGTATTTTTTGTGCTACTATATTTATTGATCTTACAGATTCAAGTTTATTTTAAGTTAATTTTTCTAAATCATTTTTATATACTTTCAAGAATATTACAAATACAATTATTCTCTAGTTGAATTGATCGTCATTTTACACGAGTAAATGTAGATTTTTCCAGGTAATTATTCACTGGTATTTATATTTGTGAAGCTCTGCTATTGCACAGCTCGCACATTGAAACCTTGACGACGTTTTGCATGCGCGATGTTTGCTAATTGTCAAGGGTGGCGATTGAATTATATGTATGAGTTTTGATAATTTTAGACATGCTGTGAGCTTTCATAAACTATATTAATATTTCATACTATTATGTACACGAATATCCCACCCAGTATATAAACAAAATTTGAATTGGTATACATGCTTGAGCTAAAATTGTTTATGTTGTACAATATTTGGTTGATAGAAAATGTCATGTCCCAAAATAAATCGCTTCTAATTACTAACAAGGTGGTACGATAGAATAAAGTTATATCGATAAATAAATTGCTATCGATCTTTGATTGATTAACGTGATAACGATGGTATAATATCATATAAAGCTCATTATGCATATTAGAAATTATAATTTCCTTAGCAAACACATTGGGTAGTTTTCTTTTGTCTTGAACAGTGCGTGGTCCCTTTTTTCCACGAGCTTGCATATGGTAAGCGTTTCCCTGAATCACATCATCTACTTTTATAGTTTTGAAATAAGCAGCAGATCCTAAAAATATTTCGTATCAGAAAGAGAGTGCTCTTTTCAGATGTGGCAAGAAAAGAACAAGTTTTCATCTGACATATACATACATATGTCCCGTTTTCATGATTGGATAGTGAGTCTTGACGTCACAACTAAAGAAGATAAAAGCCTAATAGACGTTAGCCAATTATATTTATATTTAGTAGCCACTAAGGTAAGGGTGGAGAACTTTTTCATTTCAAAAGGACACATTAATTTATCTGATTCAACATAAGGCCGCAGTAAAGAAAACGGTGACACCGCTCCCCATTTTTTTCGACTGTCGAACATGTAATGGGTTGATTATTTTGATCAAAGTGAATATTTTAATCAAGTCAAAAGGCCGCATGTGGCCTAATCCACTGCACTAAGGTTTCTAAAGTCTTGTATTTTTTTATGTCCGCATCCTTAAACCTAGAGTAGTTTTTTTTTATGAAAACATATTTTAGCAAATGTTTTTCAATATTGCTATACATCATTCGAGGGATTCGATTGATTTTGTCGATGAAACAATTTCTTTCGAAAAATGAAACATTGGGTCAGTAGTTTTATGGACTTTATTGAAAATTAGTATTTGTCACACGAACGTACATTAGTCTTATTTTATTTTAATTAATAAATTTTAGATTTTGAAAGTTTGAAACATTTTCTATTGCCTTCCAAAATGTATTTAAGATTCTCAAACTATAATAGTATTGAATGAATATAATCTACGTTGTACAAATTTTACTGAACATATTAGTACCTCTCAAGTCTCAGGTTGCTTAATTCAAATGTCCCGGGAACCGAGATAAGCAGAAAGCGTCGATTTCCCAGGAATAACTTCTCAGGTTGTCTAAAAACAGAATTCCTAGAAGCCACACATCGAATTCACAGTTCCTTACAGAACGCAGTAGAGATAACAAATTCATGAGAAATTTAAACGGATTAAGATGGATATTGAGTGACGGCGAGAAATAATTAATGACACGTATAAATAATTGAAATTATTAGATTCACTTTGTCGATGGATATTTCACAATTACTTTTTCAATTGTCTCATAAAATATAAAAAAAAAGGTTTAGACAAGATGTGTTATGATGTTACATTGCAAATAATACATTTTTCGAGTTGAAGAAATACTTTGTCTAGTACAATTGTTGATTTATGTAGTAATTAGTACTTTTAAACATACCAAGGATCTCTCTAGAGTTCTAATAAATTAACTACTGTTATTATTGTAAGCATATTATTCATACCGCCGGCCCACGTAATATTGTTGAACATATTATTTTTTTACTCGAATATAAGATTAATTACGTGAAAAATTATGTCTGGGAATTTCTGGATATAACAGGGTGCCAACTAACTTTTATAGAAAATTCCTTAGTACAGAGAAGCCAGTTTGAGTCGTAATTACAAACAAATTAATTACCAATAATAAAAAATTGCGACATGTGACCGAAGGAATTCGAACGATGACAGTATTAGACGACCTTTAAATACATAGTGAAAATAATTAGTCATGGCAAACTTCTAATTGAATGTGTCACAGTAAAAATGTTATTATTTATTTCTACCTGATGGAAGATCATTAAATAGTAATATTGAATTATTTAAAACTCGAAAAATAATGAGTTATAATTTTACAGGAGACAAAAAAAAAACATTACTATTGAATGAACTGTATTTTTTGTGTATCATCAATAAAAAAATGTCTCATTAATCAATTAAAATTTAAATACAATATTCACATTTGCTCGATGTATGTGAAAAAATGGATATTGCATCCGTAAAAGTAAAAATAAAGTCAATTCATTGTATTGCTTCAAGTTGAAAAACAAGTCGTCAAAATCATTTTTTATTGTAAAGATTTGATAAAAACTCATTATTGTAAAAGTTTTAGGATACGAAGTATTGTTTTATCTTTCGCAATATAATTAATTATCTTGATTCTAGGAAATCTGTGCCAATTACGTTGCACGTGTTCTTGACTTGCCGCATTAAACATTTTCGAGAACACGCTAAAAAACTAAATTTCTTACACTGAAAAGTGGAAAAAAAATAAAAAAATTCAGAGACATAATATTAACATAAATAAATAATAATATTACATATCACTTTAATGTGTTTTCTGTCCATTCTTGGTGGGATGAAGTTATATTAATAAAAATAAAACATACTTTATTATAAAGATCATAATCGACTTTTTTTATTGCGAACATTTTCAAATAATCAGTATGCTTTATTTAAATTATGTGTTATCATTATTATTTTCTTGTAATTATGAATAATATATTTTGATACATCGATTATATGACAGTGTGCGATTGTGGATTCAAACCATAGAATCTACGTTCTTCGAGGAACAAAATTAAATTTGAATGTGCACATTTTTATTGAAATATGTATTGTCAATAAACGTTACAGTACAATAACTTTAATAAGATATGGCTTAGCTGTGAAACAATTTCGATACGACAATCAATTTCAATTATATTGTTTATCTTCTTTGGAAAGCGAACAAACTATGTGTGAAGGGTCGACGATCTCTCAAAGTTCACAAAGGGACTGCGAAACGACGATAGCTTAGAGTCATCCCTTTGTCAATAATCTATATCAAAGTATTGTTTGCATGATTCAGTCGTGTCAGTAATATTATTGAATATATTCCACAGAACTTTAGAAGTTTTAATTAAAAATATATCTGTCGCTTCCAGTAATGGCCTCTGAGTGGATTATACTCAATTGAGTCGTGCACATCAAACGAGTACATCTCCTTTGAATTCAAGCTCGAGATTAGTAGAAGGACTAATTTTACATAAATAAATTTGTGTTAATATTACAAAACATTGTCAATGTTGTTTGAAATGATCATTTTCTCTGATTATTTTGAAAGGATTTTTGCACTGAAATGTAGATGAGCGTAGGGGCTTTGACAAGTGGCTCGAACATCGGAGAATTGCTGCAATTAGGTAAAATATATAAGTATCTAGCTATATTATACCATATTACATTGTCATACATTGATAGCGAATGTTAATATTTGTACCAATTAGAGTTTTGAGAATGAATAAATAAACAGTTATTCAATAACATGTCAACACATCCTCGTGTATTAGTATACTCTTCTTCTCGTCTTCTTTCTTTAGTATTGTTTTGAAAAATAATATAAAAAATATATCTGATGCTAGAACCTTCAAACCGTATGAGATACTCAAATAAGTAGAAAATAAAACGTTTTATAATTTAGTCTATCAATTTCTAAGCTTGTGTTTGGTTAAAGTTGGTCTACGCATGCGTTTATATAATTACTCATTACTATATAGTAAAACTCTTTATTTAATATTATTATTTGGATTTGAATTGTTCAAATTATGTACATTCACATAAGTTTGTCACTAACGACCCGGGTTTCACCTTTCGGCATATTCAGGCGTTCAAGTGCACGGATGAACTTGAACTTAAAGCTCAAGCGCCCGAAGATGCCGGAAGGCGAAACCAGGGTCGTTAGTGACCAAACTTATGTGAATGTTCATAATTTGCACAATTTAAATTTAATATTGAAATTCCACCGAGCACCTTCAGTCGAAATCTTAAATTATTATTTGGATGTTGGTATCTGACAGTGTATTGAAAAAGTGTCACAAGAGTGCCACAATAATATAAATGAATATAATAATTGTCTTAAATTTACTGTTCCTAGAATAAATTGACTATTTCATTATTATAAATCTACAAGCTGGTAATGATTATTACGTCTCATAATATATAAGATTATGTAAAAATATAGGTAAATTTAACAATTTCAAAAAATGAGCAAAAGAGAACACTTCTTAGTTTTATAGTTATTTGAGAGAGGCAACCTCAATGTACTCTGATGGTTTTTTGGAATGGCTTACAAAGCTATCGGAAGAAGACTTCTTTTCGTTTTGTTGTTAATTTCCTATAAGTTCTTTCTGAGCTTTGGATTAAATTGAATTTACTTTGAATCGAAAGCTTTGGTGGGTAAAAGTTACAATGTATAAATTGTTTCAGTGAGATATCTATTCAATTGGATTGGTTTTTTTCGATACTAAGCCGTTAGACTAAAAATTAGCAAATTATACGCAATATAATTGATAATATAATAAAAATATCCGAAATAAGCTTTTACTGATTTTGGTTTGCGTATTAATGGCTTAAAGCTTAACACCTTTAAGCTATGTTATAAACATTGTTGTAGAATTAGAAATTCAATTTGTATAACATATGTTGAATTGAAACTTAACTTAACACATGACCGAATACCATTTCATAATAAAAAAAATCAGACACTTCTCCATGAAATAATCTCATATCAGATTCATATAATATGAATTATAATTCATCATTCAAGATTAATCATTTTCCTTTGAATAAACTGCGATCAAGTTTTTAACAGCAATTGAAGATAAACTGAAATTTACAATACTTGAACCATCTAACTACACGTTAAATATGTTAAAATTGTAAATCAATTCAATATATGTACATATTACTAGCTGTAAGTCCGTTGCCCACAACGGGGGATTTCTCCGTCTTTCTTGACGTCATCGAAAAGGCGAAATCGCGCGACCATACAAACACTCAAAAGTACAAACGTACCTTATCGACTATTAATATAAAGATATTGTTTGTTTTTTTGAACAATATTTTTATCGATAATAAAATTTTCAAATAAAGCTGAAAATTTTTCAAGAAATACGCTGATAAACAATTTTTTCGTTGTTAATTATTTTTGATGGCGAACAATAATTAGTTTGAGTTAATTGGTATGATGCCGAAGTAACTAAATAATGAAATTATTGTGTAATTAAGTACGGTGCTTTTTTGGAGTATTGAGTTCTAAGTAAAGGCAAACTCATTCGGTAAAAAAGTGCTATTTCAGGACTACCAATTAAGTGAAATGGGCATCATATTGAATGTGCTTACTTTTTTTCTAGTACTAATAAATACTTATACGAGTTTATCTCTCTTTAGTAAAATTCTCTATTTTTACATATGCTTATATGCAGTGGTGTAGTGGGGCCAGCTCGGCGACCTGGCACCTGAAAATCAGGAAGGCGCTCTGCCACGTTTTTGACTTGAAACTTAATTTTCAAGTATATAGATACATTAAAAGTCGTTTTTTTTATTGATTTAATTGTTAAAACTTGTGTTTTTTTTCACTTCGGACAGATATAAAAAAAAAATAGGGAAGACCGACCTGTTACCTATTTATTAACCACTTCACCACTGCTTATATGCGTTATCTGTAAGACAACTGATCAATTTTAAAGCAAAGATTTCTTAACTACACATGTGAAATTTATATCATATTTGCTAAGAAAAAATCAATTTAAATCAGGATTGTTTGTACTACGGGCCGAAATTTTACAAAATTACCCGGTGTGAGCCCGAAAGTTTCAGGCCCGACCCGGCCCGAGCCCGAATCTAATACTACACTTGTTACCCGAACCCGACCCGAAGCCCGGATTTCTATTCCACAGCCCGAAAAAACCCGTGTTTTTACAAATTTACAACAATTTACGATTCTCTATAGAACTGGTAATAATTAAAATCATCATGGCTGACTTATGATACGAACATAGTCTGAAATATTTTTCTGAAGACTAAATTTCTTACCCGGGTGAGGGCCCGAGGACCAGGCCTGGGCCTATGCAGACCTCTAGTTTGAACACAAGATATAGCTTTTAAATTTATAAAATTTTGCTTAAAACATAGACCACATATTTCGAGTAACATATTCGGGGGACGAGGCGAAGTCTATTCAAATTTAGTCAAGAGCTGTTAGGGTATGCCTGTTTGTAAGCAACCGTGCATACATATGGGGTTTGTGATAGAAGACAAGAGTGTGCAATTACGGCACGCAACGCCCACCTGCACTTCACAGCAATTAGCTTGATATACGTTGTTGTTATACAGCTTTAGAAACATGTACGCGTCACCAAGGGATTTGTGATTATCATATTATATGATATATCGCTATCGTAAAGTATGATAATATCAACCCATAATAGGCAGAAAATCTAAAAACTACTAAACTTAAAGAAAAAGCTTTGCATATTGATAAAAATGTTTCGGTTCAAGTCCTAAAATGTCAGTTTTAAACGTTGATATTTTCAATATTTTTAAGATAACATCTAAGATCTAGAGATCAGGTGATTGCTAGGGGTATTTTTTAAGTGGCATATTATTTTTTTAAACATACACCAATTGGTTTGGAATGAAAACATTTGGCATTTAGACTACTTGCTATGCTTAATATTGTTTTCGGATTATTTTTTAATTCAACCGTTTCAAGCTTAGACATTGAATATCCACCAAAGAGAGTAGTAGGGATAGAAAGATAACGCTATGACAGGACTTGTGATAACTAATTGCTCTCGCTACGCCCAGTTGTTAAAGTATCGGAAATGGTAAGAGGGACATCACAAACATCCATGCCTTCGAACAAAAATCGATAAATCGATCGAAAAAATGCCATTCGTGTTAGGACTCGAACCGGTGAGGTCTAACCGCTAGTCTAACCGCTGCGCCATAGGATTCGGGAAAAAACAAGAGAGGTTAAACGACTTAATAACACAGTTCTTGTAGAAAAACTTCTGTTGAGATACTGTCATTAGGAGGCCATATGCTCCACATTGGGAGCGGAAATAGAAAAAAATATTCTTTAAATTGTCTCAAACTAAAATCTTTCAAGCTATTGATATATGTATATCATATTATTGTTAAAAATTATGATCCTAAAGAAGTTGGCTATATTATCTCTATGAATATAGTTAAATATACATTTACTTTAAATACATAAGGTTCAAGTAATGAGTACTAGATACTATTCAAATATAACGTTTGAATTATTATCATATATTATTTATTATGTTGGAGGATTTAAAGCGCTCAGGATAATTAAACAAGACGTCAAGGATAGTAAATGTTATAATTCAGTTAACACTGATCAATTATGTATAAGGTATTGAGTACTCATAGACAAGGGCGGCATTACATAAGTGGGTTCATCACCACTTGATTATAATGGACATTTTATAGGAAATTCAAATTTATTCAGAAACTCAAATTCATTCGAATTAATGAAGTCTGTTGGATAAGCAATTAAAATAAATTTATTCGCCGTTGGCTAGTTATATGCAATATCTTTTTTGACTCTTGGAAGCCTTGTAATTTTTGTTAGAAATTCTAATAATATTACTAAAAACTCTTCATAATGATTGCGTGCACGCTTATGTCACTAACATTATAATATTGTACTCATCGACGCGAAAATAAGTTAAATTTGACAATCTATACAAATCATCATTTTTTTAAATGATTCAAATAACAATTAAGATGACGTTATATCAGAAATATATAATACATGGACTGCGATCGACCCGTCACCTTTCAATTGTAGAAGATTTCGATCAAAATTAAAATAATAAATAGTGTATGAATTTAAAACAAAAGAAAATAGAAATAAATTTTGGGTTTCAAATATCTACTTTTTGGTGGTTGGTCAGTTGATTGTTTATTTAATAAAGAGGAGTTATCAACGAAAACTAAATAAAAAAAAATACTGCAGTAAATATTCCATCATCGCAAAAAAAGCTTCTTAGACACTTAACACTCCAAGGACGAGCGTGACCATATGGTCACAGTAAACACCGTTGTCTATTGATCCCACTATTCATCCTTTTTCTACCTGAATATCGTTGCTTTCACTCATATTTGGTTAAGAAGGGTACAGACTTCAGTTAGTCATCAGCCGCGGGGACAGAAACGGCCACCAAAATCACATGCGATTTTTTTAATTTCCGTTTTTTGTAATGGACTTTTTGAAACTGTTGGTTATTTTTTTTATCAAAACATCAAATTATTTACAGTTATTTTGCTAATATATTTGTATCGAAATTATGTTGATCTAAAGAGGTCGAATTGTAAATATTTTTAAAAATTTCACGTTTAGCTATATTTCAACCCCGAATGTTTGCGTGCCGGTCACTTTTGTCCTTACTACTGTCCGTACACAATATTACACGGTAATAAAAGGATGAGCATGACCATATAGTCATGCGGGGTTTCTATACAACGACTTTGCGTTTTTTTTTAAATTTTTGTTAGGAATAAAAGTTATCCGTGACTTCAATATGGCTTAAAAAATATTTTTTTATCGAAAAAAAGCTCTCGTCTCTGGAGGGTTAATACAAATAATAAATAAATAATGTTATATAAATATATTAGTTACATTTAAGGTATTCACTGTCAATACTCCATGGAGAGGCATTATATTAAAAAATACAACACTCTTTTGGACTAATTTCACATTTTTTAAATATGGTCAGGACTGGTGTATCTATACAGTATAGCAGGGTTATACTTAGGTAAGAAGTAAGTCGGGTCTATGGCACAGCGGTTTGCGTTGTTGGCTTCCGTGCCGGATTTCACGGGTTCGAGTCCCGGTACAAACAGCATTTTTTTTCAATTTCTGTTCGAGTGCATGGGCGTTTGTAATGTCTAAAAATTCCCTCCCACCCTTCCAATACTTCAATAAATGGACGTAGAAAAAGCGATTAGTTAACCACTAGTCTTGTCCTAGCCTTATCATTCTATAAAAAACAACTCTATTTGAAAAAAAGTTGAGCGACTGAATAACAAATAATTCTCGTAAAAAAACTTATGTTGAGATACGTTCATTAAGAGGTCATGTGCTCTACGTTGGGATTGGAAATGGATTAAAAAAAATACTTTGATAAAGTATAGGTAGGTATAAATAGGCATATATTAATGTATATTCTTATATTTTATAAATATACTTATAATTTAATAATGTTCGATACGAATGAAAGAAGTCCTGATCATATTAAATAAATTTGAAATAAGTAAAAAGAAGTGTTAAAAATATTCGCTCTTCTGCATTTTTTTTTTGTTCAATATAAGTAAAATCTTTATCGGTGATCGTTTGTTTGGGCAGTAATAATTATTCATCGTTTTAGGTTAAAATTGCAAAAATCCCAGAATTTCTATTTTATTGAAACCATTTTTTTTTAATCTCTTTAAGCTTTATGTGAAAAGATATTATTGATACATTTACGTAAATTTTAAAGTTTGTTTTAAGCAGACTTTGACTTTTTCAATATTCTGTAGCACTCATAAAATAAACTATTTAGCGTGAAATACGTTTGTGTTATTTTAATAAAATATTATATTTTGACGCCAGCACCTATAGACGTTGAATACGTCTAGCCAGTTTGATCGAGTTCATAAATTAATTATTATTCTTGGATAATGACGTCATAAAATACTCAAATGTTGATTAAACTCATAAAAATCTCAATTTCGCTGAGCAACAGTTGTTATGGAAATTCTAACAACTTTTTAAGCTTCAAGTGGAAAAACTTTTACAAATAAAAGCGTGCATCATGTCGCGTACTTATAATAAATGTCGCGGAAAAACGACTTTTTTTCCAAGAATAAATAACATTTTTCAGCGAGGTTTATTTATGCCATAAGCTATAAAATTATACCGTTTATGATAAATGATATTCTATGATAAAATTTGTTTTAAGTTTTCGAGAAATATTTTAGTTAAAAATTCTAGTTGAATGGAAAGTCAGTCAGTTGCGTCACCACCACCATTCGATATGTATCTGAAGCCGCTGATTTCAGAACCGATTACTCTCTTAACCCGTAACATGCAATCCTAAAAAATCACGTTCCCTGCCATGATGGCATCTCAGTTTCACTGTTTATTGACAGTATTTAAACCTAAGTTAGAAGCTAAAAAATAATTTTAAAAATGTATATATGCTAGAATACCTAAAATGATAAATACTTACTGAACATATTAAGAGAAACATTGAATGATTTAATGGCTCAACTATTTACGATTACATCATGGGCATGGAGGTGTTTTAACAACGAATAATAAAAAAATATTACGCATCCCACTTTAGGAGCAATACGAAGGTACACGAGACAAATATTTTAATCAATTAATGTTGTGTTTCAAAAAAAGGGGACAAAACATTTATATAACATTTGAATAACGTAAAATAACACTGAGTTGAAAACTTTAAACTATTACAAATATGTTTATGACCATTTTATATATAAGTAAATGGTGTGAATATAATTAAGATTAATTTATCTATTCTTTTATACAAAATCTAGATTTGTTTAAATAATGACTTAGACCAGCGTTTCCCAAATGATGGGTCGCGACCCGGTACCGGGCCGCAGAAAGCAAAATGCCGGGTCACCAACTTCCATAAATAAATCTGTATACAATATAATTTCGTAATTCCTCTCATTAATAAATAATGGGTAAATTTGATTTCTATATAGGTTTATCAAAGTAAATTATTTTGTATTGAAACATATAAAGACTGTATGGTTATAATATACTGTTTAATTTTACCTATATGCCAGTAGTATAGGCCATAGCAAATTTAGTAGGTGACGAAGGAAAAAATATAATTTAACGCTGACTTAGACCATGGGTCGGCCCAATTTGTTAAAAAAAAAACAGGATAGCAAAGTAATAATTTCAAGAGCTAATGTCTAAAGAGCCACATGCGGCTCAACAGCAACGATTTGCCAACCTCTGACATAGACAATACTGGAAAAGTGTTTGATGTTTAGATATATTCAATTATTTGAGCGGTGAATTATGAGTATAAGCCACGCCACGGTGCGGACTATTTGCAAGCATGTGTTATGTCGAGTTGTCAATATATTAACGTCATAACCTCTAATGACTATGCTTTTTTTTCAAATATTACATTCATAAAAATCTATAGAGTGTCAGACCATATTTCGTAATCAGGTAACTTGTTCGATGTATGTGAATAAAAATTTAATCAATCGTTTTTTTATGTTGTTATATCGAGACAGATCTGTGAAAATTAATTTATATTAATAAAGAAGTGGCACGTGGAAAGCGGTGAATCTAAATAAGAAATGTTATTGTATACCATTGTCGCTGAAATCGAATTCATTCAGGCAATGTACCAATAGATGTAATCCATACAATATATCAAAGATTCTGTTTAGAATTCGATTGAAATGATCCGTCACGAAGCAGAAAATATATATTATATTGGACTTTTTTCTTCCTACAAAGCTCTGCACGAAAACGTGTTTCAAATAGATAGAAGGCTTATTCAGGACGATAGTCGACTATAAATAACATATTATTATTTCCTTAGAATTTATGAATACATATAATGAATTTTGATCATTGTAGTAACTTAAGTCATTACACATTTAATGTATAAGAATTTTTCTCAATAGTAAATTTATATTTGTTATTACATCAAATATTTTTATAAAACAATCTTCTTTTATACTAGTCAATCAAATTTCAAACGTTTGCGCCACTTCAAAAAAAACTTTGCTTCTCTTCTTTCTCCCAATTGACGCAATTGACCATATTGACTGCACAAATTTTCACCGAATTAAATCAATATCAATATTGTCATACGTCTCTGTCTAGTTTCATTCACAAGTTAAAGTTAGTTTTCTTGTTTAATTTAAAATGCATAATACTCTAATATGTCACAACCAGAAAAAAGTACAATTTTGAATTTTCAGTCCATTATCAACTAAGCAAAAGCTTTTATCGAAAAAGCATTGATGATTTGGTTAAACATTAAAATATTTTTTTTTCAGAATTAAGCAACGACAATTATACCATCATATTTTGGCAATTAATTTCAAAGTTTGCTACGAAGTATTCATTTATGCTAGCCCAATTCATTCTTGTTATAAAGTATGCTTCCTATTTGTTTTGTATGTGAATAAACGTTGAAAATCCAATTGAAAAATGCAGAAGAAAATTGAATTAAGCTCGGTAGAGATATTTCAATATTACCGATACGTAGTACGCCAGCACAGAGTAAATATTTACGAGCCGAGAATCATTCAATTGATCAAATGGTATTCTGGCTACATTCAGAAAGGCAGGTTTTGCACAAGTGCAGCTTTTTGTAAGTAAGCTCATGGAAATCCCGGCAAAATTTCTATTCTACGGTAACAATGTACTCAGAACTTTATCATAAGTTCTAATGTAGTTTACTGTTTCTTTACAACACTGCAGGAAAACAATGTATGTGCTATATTTCCGTCATCAGTTTTATACTATGATTTGACAGAATGCGAGAGTTTCAAATCATATTTAACATTTTCAAAAATATAAATTTAAATGAAACTGAATACATTGTGAATTTAATATCTAGGTTATGAAATATTTTTATGCTAATATTGACTGCAGTAGAATTTAAAATTCTAATAGATAAAGTTATTGTTAAAGGTGGAAAAACTTTATCGTAAATATTTTCCGTTTGCCTCTTAAACTTATTTATCCCAAAAATAATAACCATTTTCTGTGTTCCTTTCGAATTATGGTTTGTAGACTTTCCAAAGTCAACTTGAATCGAAATCGAAAATATAACCAAATTATTGTTTCTGTAAACCACCAACAAACGATATAATTTTTATATTACAGACTATTCCAATGAAATACTGGCAAATGAAAAAGGATAAAAATATGGTATCGTTTCAATTATTTTAGATATAATAAATGGAGTTTTTTTTTAAGAAGCTGTGAGACAGAAAACGGAAAAGTTGATTAGGAAAATGTCGTGTTTTTCTAAAAAAAACTTTTTCTCAAACTAAACGAACGTTTTTATATACATTTTAACAGACTTTTACAAATTTTTTCAACGTTAAAAACATGAAAGCCTACGTATAATGATACTCTTTATTGATAATACAAGATTAAAAATGTATTAGAAAAGAAATGGTCTGGTGGTTAAGTCATAATAGTATTGTATTGTAAGTAAAGTTTTAAATGAAAATTTAAATTTAAAGAGCAAATAACAATATTTAAATATTAATTACCATACCTTTTTATCTAAGCGCTTAATTCTTCATACGATACCACGAAGTACATTTCTGCAACGCCAACCAATTGTTTAAGAGCCTGAAAAAATAAAATATATTTTACAAACATTTCCATACTATGGTTCAATTGAAAATGCTACAAACAGTCTGACCATTAGGTCCAAATTCATACTTGAGATGAGTGGAGATAATATTATTTACTCAGAATAGAGCATTTCTTTATAATAGATCTAATGATTCTTTTTTGGTATCAAATAAACGGAGCTTTAATTCCTGGGGCGAGTTAGCGTCAATGTTATTTGTTTGTTGCATTCCTTTTTACATCATTGCCAACAGAAGGGCGTGAAGCTAGTTCACGTGGACACTTTATTATATGTAAATTATATTATAGTAAAGGGTCCGCCATCTAACATTTTTTTTTTCAACTAGTGCTTTTTTCGTGAATGGTAACACTTAGCTCATGTCTGATTTGACAAATAATTAGTTTTATTCTTCCGCTAAACGAATATGGTTGTGTATACGCTTGACCAACGCTGGGAAATATTGCGACATTACTTTGAAAATCATGGTAATGTTGCAGAATGTGTGCGAAAATTGCGTACGGATTTTGGAAGAAAAGAAGCACCGTCAGCTCAGTATGTTCGTTATCTTGTGAAGAAAGTGAAAGAAACTGGCATCCTCATCGATAAACCAAAGCGTGAAAAGCCAAAAACAGTGCGTACACCCGAGAATATTGCTGCTGTGGCAGAAAGTGTGCGTGAAGCGCCATCAACATCAATTCACCGTCGTTCTCAAGAATTGAACATTTCGGAGACATCATTGAGACGAATTTTGCATAAAGACCTTGGTATGACGCCATACAAAGTCCAATTGGCTCAGGAGTTGAAGCCAACTGACCATCCGATGCGTTTTCGCTTTGCTAAGTGGGCCTGCGATCGACTTACAGAAGATGCCGATTTTGCCAAAAAAATCATCTTTTCAGATGAAGCTCATTTTGATCTTGGCGGGTATGTAAACAAGCAAAATTGTCGCATTTGGGGCACAGAAAACCCGCACGCATACATTGAAAAGCCGATACACCCAAAACGAGTCACTGTTTGGTGCGGATTTTGGTCCAGAGGCATAATTGGGCCATTTTTCTTCGAAAATGAGCAAGGAGTGGGCGTTACAGTCAATGGCGATCGTTATCGGGCCATGTTGAACGAATTTTTGTTCACAAAAATTGAAGAGGAGGATATTGGCAACATTTGGTTTCAACAGGACGGCGCTACGTGCCACACAGCCGAAGCTACACTCGATGTTTTGCGCCCTGTTTTTGAAGATCGCATTATCAGCCGCAGAGCTGATGTCGTTTGGCCACCTCGGAGCTGTGATTTGACACCGCTGGACTATTATTTGTGGGGTGCCGTCAAAGATAAGTGTTACGCCGACAAGCCAGAGACAATTGACGCTTTAAAGGACAATATTCGTGAAGCCATTGGTGAAATACAGCTGCACACAATCGATAATGTGCTTAAAAATTAGACCGATCGTGTAGGCTACTGCATGGCCAGCCGAGGCAGCCATTTGAATGAAATTATTTTTCATTATTAACCGGAAGGTTTGTACTTTCAAATAAAAAAACAAATTTGAGAAAATATTCAGTAGTATTTTTTTATTGCATTTTAAAAAAAAAAAAAGTTATTTGGCGGACCCTATATATATAACTCTCCCATATAACTATACTCACACATATACATACACATTTGCATACATACAATAGAAAAAGAAGCAAACTGACTCTCTAGACGTTGTCATGATTCTAAAGAAAATGTTTTTAGTTGTATTTTAAAAGAAAAAATCAAATCTATGGAGAGTCGTCGAGCATAACTGCTCACGACCTAAATCGATTCTTATGTATTGCCTTGTCATAATTTTGAAGGTAGAAGATCGTTAATTTGTCGGTAGTTGCTTATTACAGTACATTGTGTTATTTTATCACTCTTACGAGATGTTATTCCTGGAACAGATAATTAAGCTAGGAATGAAGACAAGGTAAGATACCCACGTCTTTGTTTGACTGACAAGTCAATCTGTTAAAATGTCGATTTCGAGAGGCAGGTGCTTTATTATGTAACGCATAAAACAAAAGCTTTGACTAACTACTCGGCAATGATGTGTATCGGCTAGTATAAATGAAAAAGTTTATATTAAATATGTTGAACTGTTAGTAAACACACGCTCCGTTGTGCCATGACCAATGAGTAACCACTGTTGAAAACTAAGTTAAAACTAAGCCTTAACCTATTTACTGCAAATCAAAGAAGTAATTTTGAAAATGGCGTTTATTTCTGCATTAATTAAATATATTGTCGAAATGTCACAGCTATATTACAAAATCCAACGTAAATTACCATGAGAATAGTAAGTATATTTTAAGTGTTATTCATAAAAATATGAAAAATAAACATGTGAGTTTTCGCTTCAACTTAATCTTATAAAAGATTTAAGGCTTAAATAGGTCTGAAGTAAGATGAAAAATAAACAAATTATAGTATAAAAGCAAATCCCTGTTTTGTGCGCTATTTCGAAGTAAATAATTTGAGTACTTTACATTATAGTCGGCTTTTTATTTTCCCTTTTAAATAATGCAATCGAAAATATAACAGAGTTACGCGAAAATAATTTGTTCACTTTCTGACTTATTCGTAAAAAAAGGATAATCAGGTTTTATACAGTTTTTTTTTTTGAAATTTGAATCCACTTTCTGAATTATTAACAATGTTTGTTAAAAAATATATTTTACTGAAAAAAATACATACAATTATTTATGTAATGATATTTACAAACAAAAAAAAATTACACGTTATTATTTTACGATATTAAAAGGTAACTAGCTGTAAGCCCGTTGACCTCAACGGAGAGATTTTTGTTGCATTTTTAAGTAGTCAGAAAAGTAACTGGCGTGAAAAATAAATTACTAACCTATTTATTGAATAATCCAGAAATTCTGATAGTAAAAGAAATATCTCGGGGCGTATATCGACAGCCCTGCCCTGCAGTATTTAAATTGTAAATTATTTATTTTTGGAATAATGTTCTAGTTTGCTAACAACTATTTTTCGTAATAGCAGAAATTTTGTAAATTATTTAATTTTTGGAATAATGTTTATGTTTGCTAACAACCATTTTTCTTAGAAGCAGAAATTTCGTTAATTATTTTATTTTTGGTATAATTTTTAAGTTTGCTAACAATTATTTTTCATAGTAGCAAAAATAGTCCTTGTAAATTACTTAATTTTTGGAATAATGTTTAAGTTTGCTAACAATTATTTTTTCTATTAGCAGAAATAGACCTCGTAAATTATTTAATTTTTGGAATAATGTTTAAATTTGCTAACAACCATTTTTCATAGTAGCAAAAATAGTCCTTGTAAATTACTTAATTTTTGGAATAATGTTTAAGTTTGCTAACAATTATTTTTCCTATTAGCAGAAATAGACCTCGTAAATTATTTAATATTTGGAATAATGTTTAAGTTTGCTAACAACCATTTTTCTTAGAAGCAGAAATTTCGTTAGTTATTTTGTTTTTGGTATAATTTTTAAGTTTGCTAACAATTATTTTTCATAGTAGCAAAAATAGTCCTTGTAAATTACTTAATTTTTGGAATAATGTTTAAGTTTGCTAACAATTATTTTTCCTATTAGCAGAAATAGACCTCGTAAATTATTTAATTTTTGGAATAATGTTTAAGTTTGCTAACAACCATTTTTCTTAGCAGAAATAGACCTCGTAAATTATTTAATTTTTGGAATAATGTTTAAGTTTGTTAACAATTATTTTTCCTATTAGCAGAAATAGACCTCGTAAATTATTTAATATTTGGAATAATGTTTAAGTTTGCTAACAACCATTTTTCTTAGAAGCAGAAATTTCGTTAATTATTTTGTTTTTGGTATAATTTTTAAGTTTGCTAACAATTATTTTTCATAGTAGCAAAAATAGTCCTTGTAAATTACTTAATTTTTGGAATAATGTTTAAGTTTGCTAACAACCATTTTTCTTAGAAGCAGAAATTTCGTTAATTATTTTGTTTTTGGTATAATTTTTAAGTTTGCTAACAATTATTTTTCATAGTAGCAAAAATAGTCCTTGTAAATTATTTAATTTTTGGAACAATGTTTATGTTTGCTAACAACCATTTTTCTTAGAAGCAGAAATTTCGTTAATTATTTTATTTTTGGTATAATTTTTAAGTTTGCTAACAATTATTTTTCATAGTAGCAAAAATAGTCCTTGTAAATTACTTAATTTTTGGAATAATGTTTAAGTTTGCTAACAATTATTTTTTCTATTAGCAGAAATAGACCTCGTAAATTATTTAATTTTTGGAATAATGTTTAAATTTGCTAACAACCATTTTTCGTATATATATAAATAAATAGTTAATTAAATTATTATATATAATTGAGCAGCCCTATATAGCCGTTCACAACCCTGCAGGTGGAAATCTTGGAATTCAATATCGTTTAGTGCAAGATTTCACCCACAGATGTCATTATTAGTTCACTTAAAACGCGTTCTTATTTTTTGCTTTGTATTATTTAAATTATATAAAGTTTTTATATCGCTTTTCTCAAGAGGATTCGTAGACCAGTGTGTAAGCCGTCCGAACGACGCGCATGAAAATTGGGGCATGGTATCGAATCCCACAGCTGGAGAGAATATTTTTTGAAAATTAATTGTTTTTACACATAATAAAATAAAAATGTCATGATTTCAAAAATTCACTCATGACGTCAGAGAAAAATGAAGAAATGAATTAATGACGACAGCGGGGCAGGATGGGGGGGAGGGGGACCGTCTTTCTTGACGTCATCGAATAGGCGAAATCGCGACCATAATATACAAACGAAAAAAGTATCTCTTTAGTATGAATAAAAAAATGTTGACAGCGTGGCTGGGGCGGAGGAGGGGAAGGGGAAATCGGGGACAATTTACAGACAGACGGACAGACAGACGGACGGACGGACGGACGGACATTAACGACTATTAATATATAGATTATGACTGTAAGAGAATAAAAGAAACTGTAAAAAATATCATTGGATAAAGAAACAGGCAATACACGATGTTCTATTTTTATTGAAAGAAATTTTAGCCCCATTTTGCTCACCACCAAAAAACCAATAATGTTCTCATGGAAAACTTTTACTGATCTCTTCCTTTAAATTTTGATAATAGATTGAATTTTTCTAGAATGATCTTATGTAACAAAATATTTCCAATACCCTTTTGACTTTCTGACCTTAAAATGAATTCGATTCTAAGGACACGAACGTCTTTGATGTTTTCTACTCTTGCTACACTAACCACACTTTGTAATAATATCATGTAAAATAGCCCAACAAACATGTTTTCAAATCCTATCATTTTATAAATGTCAAAGGAAAATAAGTGATCAGAATATAGACTTTAAGTATCTACGGTAAAAATAATCAGCTATATTTCACAATATTATACAATAAAAGGATTTTTTTACATAAAACTTTCAAAGCTAATGAAGTTTTTCAGCCGTTGTTAATAAAGCATCAAAAATCACGAGCATGATATAAATAGCTTAGTTAAATTCGTTAAATTTGTTGAGCTGCAACATTTATAATTAATTTTACCCAATAGACTGAATTTGAACGGATTTTAATTGAGACATCTTTTGATTTTATTATTCAGCTGTGTGTCTAAAAAACCTTTCACTGCTGACTGCTTTCAAGTGTTAATTTATTATTTTATTTACGATCAACTAGGCATTAAATGCCTCTAAATGTAATAAAATATTTCCAACAAAGTGGTAAACATTATGATTTTCATCGCACATTGTATTAAAATTATGTAGGATGTAATGTTTATACTTCACATTAAATTTAAGCACATTTTGGCAACAACCAAACTAGTACAACGTCACATTTTGGATGGTGAAAGGTGCGATAATATTATTTTGAAACATTTTAGTGAAATAATGTTGTACCCATGTCATTTGTTTGCAGATAAGTGCGTCCAATATTTCATTTGATTTTCTTACGGAAGACACGCTGAAATAAGCAAACTTAATTATACATTAATATTAATGTAAGAAGCATCATTTCCATTTCTATAAACCAATAGATTGAGCAATTAGTTATTTGACAGCCGTGTAGACATCGTTCGCTTCGATTACGGTTTCCATCCCAATACGGAAAGTTTCAAAGAAAATGATTAATAAGTCGATTTTTTTATTCGAGTTCAAATGTTTGGATCTCTCTAATGTCCTAATTCTCTACCACTCATCCGATCTTAAAACGGGGTGTAACGAGTGCGACTAGCTTATTAATCGTCAATATAAAATAAACTTCCACAAAGTTACTGCCGAATCCATCGAAATTATTATTAATCGTCGTGTTATACTTCTATCCATCTAAATTAGACAATTGAAAGAAAAACTGGATTATTCTAATTTAAATCACAGTGTGTATGTATTGGATTGCAATAATCAATATTTCAATTTAAATAAATAGCTTTTCAAATTATATAATTGATTTTTTTATAATTAGTTGAATAATTATGGCAAATCGAAATTTTATTTAAATAAACGTTAGTTCATGCAAGTTTCGATAGTCTTTGACAATATCTATGGATACACAATAAAAATAAACAGTAAAAGTCACATTTTGTTGAAAGCTCGCCGTATCAACATGTTTTAAAAGTATTGTAACTGTCTTAGTCAAATAGTTTGAGATGGTTTCAAGAATCTAGTGTATGTTTTTACAAAAACCACAAAAGATGCTTGAACGTCACAAAATCATTGTTGTTATTTTGTATAAAGTTAAGCAATAAATTTGCTTCCTCTTTTAGAGTATTATGTAACCCAGTTAATGGTTGAGTACAGACATTTGGGAATAGCTTTAGCAAACACAGATGTGTTGTTCGTTACGGCTTTATAATGTCATAGTATAATACGCAGTACACGAAAACGTGTGACTTTGTTTGTAAAAGAGGTAAAAACTTTTGGGTTCTGCCGTCCGAATAATTTTAATGAGCATTGTTCAAGCACATTTTCTGAACCAATTTGCAAAAACAGCGTCATCTGTGCATTTTTTGTTTTACTCGTTATGGGGATAATAGCCATTGATAGAAGGATTGCAGATTGATATACGGCATATGTATGAACAGTTAGTCTTAGGGCATCCAAATTAACTTACTAATCAACTAATCGGTTTTCGGTTTTTATCAAATAAAAAAAAAACGACTAACTGGTTAAAACGATTTCCCCCAAAATACCAAATACCCAAAACCAATGTTCCAAAATATGATAAAAATATAAAGCATTTTGCTAACTTAAATATTTATTAAAAGGTGCATACGTAGTTGAATTTTATTTTCAACCATGTCCGATTTATAAAAAGAAATGTTTTTTTTCTAAGAAAACTGCTTGTTGATCAGTTTCTCAACCTCGTTTTTTTCAAAGAGACTAGAGATAGAGAATAGGGTTATGATAGGAAGAGCTGTTAACTATTTCCTCTGGCTACGCCCCGTTATTTAAGGATTTGGCATGTAGGGAGTATTTTCAGACATGTCTTTAAATAAAAACAATTTGTACAGGGAATTGAACGCGAAAGATTCGCCACGAAAGCCAAAGACGTTGACCACTGCGCCACGGACCCGTGTATACATACAATATGAACAGTTGTATCAATGTATTGTATTAAATGCCGATTGTATTCAATGCGTAAAAATAATTTCCAATAAACCCCAGTTAATCAAGCAAAATAAACTGGGTTTCAATTTTTTTTAAACAAAAAATAAGCCGGTAAACCAGTTTTGGTTTAAACCCGCTTGGAAGCCTTAGTTGGCCTGTAGCCACTGAGTTATTTGTTCTGTGTGATTTTGAAAAGCATTCGACTCTTTTATGTTGTGTCATGCAGACTTTTGCAGTAGAGAAACGAACAGAATAAATTGATTACTTTAACGTGTTACTGAAAATTCAAGGTAGAAAGCTATTATATTTATAAAAAAAAATACAAAATTTTGTAACATTATCTCCTCGATTTTATACAATGATTGATCTTAAAATTCTATCGTTTGTAAAAAATGTGTTTTATCTTCTATAAAAAAAAAAGTAAATTAGTTATCAATTAAAAACTACGTATGTATATTGACATCAATCTCATTCTATTTTGTACGTTGTTCACTACAATATTTTCAGTATTTTACGGCTTAAATATTTGCACTAATCAGAACAATTTTACTTGTAATACGGAGGAACTAATTTTAGCCTAAAATGATTCTTGTATATTGTCTTAGCGTTTATTGAGCTAAGGCAAAACTAGCAAGTAATCGCTTTGAATATGTCTTTCGAACAAAAATCCGTTAATCGATTGAAAAAACAATTTATGATTTTGTCCGTACTTAGATTTGAGCTAGTTAGCATCGCATTGACAGTTCTCGATAATTATTTATTTTTTAACAACCATAAAAATGCTTGAACAGGTTTTCAAACTAAATCAATAGATCTATAAACCAATATTTGATCCCGTAAGCACCTTTATCGAAACCAATGACGGAGACGACTTTACTAATGTACCAACTAGCAGCAGATATTTAACGTGTAAGCTATGTAGGCTATATAAAGGTGACAAACTAATGATATGTTTTAAAATAGTAACAATATACAATATATTTAGACTGAGTTTTCTATATTTCGTCGCAAAGTCTGTTATCTCATTTAGGTTGTTAACAAAAGAAAAGTTCTTCTGAAAAAGTTCATACTTGTTAAAATGCCGTTTCATTTCAATGAATAAAATGTATTCCTCAATTTGAGTCCAACCTTTACATTTCTAAAGGCACATTTGTTATTTCACTAAAAGTTCCAATGCTTGCTGCAGGTGGAAATTGCATTTTGTAATATGAAGCGTACTTTTAATTGAATATGATGTTTCATATGTTACGGTAATATTACAAGTGTATATGTATGTAAAGTATTATGAATAAACAAAACATTATTTTTATATAAATTTTCAATATTTAAGAGTTTTTTTGATTAAATAAACGTTTCTCTTAAGTAATTTTGCAACGTGATGTTTTATGTTGCTGTCCAAAGAGTGCAATTTAAAAATTTGCCAACGAAATAAGACGTTAAAAACTTTTTCACTGTCTTAACTTCTGACTCGGAGAAGTTGAATGGCGTAGTTAAAATGCATATATGTTATGTGAACTGGTGCAAATTTGATCGCTGCATCTTTTAATTAGAAATGAGATAGGTTAAAAGAACTTTCTATTTACTACAACTACATGAAATGAAAGCTACTTTTTTATCCATGTCTGCTCCCAATGTGGAGAATATGGCCTCCTAATAGAGGTATCTCAACAGAAGTTTTTCTACTGTTTGCTACTCAGTCGCTCAACCTCCCCTTTTTACTAAACAGAGTAGTAGGGATACAATGATAAGGCTAGGAGAGGACTATTGACTTACTAGTCGCTCTCACTACGCCTAGTTTTTAAGGATCGGACTTTTAGACATAATAAACACCCATGCTTTCGAACAGAAATCAATTAATCGATCGAAAAAATGCTATTCGTACTGGGACTCGAACCAGTAAGGTCTGGCACGGAAGCCCTCAATGCTAACCGCTGTGCCATAGGAAAAGCTATTTACTTAATTGTTATTATTAATATAATCTTTAAAAATGATTTATTTTTTATTTTAACTATGATTCAAATAAATATAACTGAGCGTTTATTGACTTAGCACCCCTAAAGACTTTCTCAATAAAACATATAATATTATATATGGGTGCATGATTATAAAATCACAAAGTTGTATTTGAAGATAACCAACTTGTTTTTAATGCATTTGCTTAGTGAAATCAGTACAGTTAAAATAGTTATCAACTATTTTTTGTTTACACATATTTTTTCCACTAAGGATTGGCAGTTTATTGCAAAACTATTAATTGTAAAGTACCTACGAGCGGATTGTCTCTAGAGTGCAAGGGTGGGCTGTGTGGTCCGGGGATGATAACTTTGTATTCACTTGGAGGTCATGTAACAATATTGTTGGTTCGATAAGTTTCATAGTGGCGTTAAATTTGCACGTCTACACATGCTGCTAATACATTATAACATCGATGCAGAAGCGGTCGCATTAAGGAGATAGTGATTAGTGTTGCTCGCGTAGGGGCTTGACAAAGACACCAAGCGTGTGTCAGTTAATCCTAGAGGAATCGAAACAGATTCGAATAATATAACAATTCGATGAAGCAGGAAATGTTTGTTGATACATATTGGCAATTTCACTGGAATTAGTGCAAAGTTATTTCATCTGTGAAACAATTAAAAAGATATAATGCAAACGAAATTATTGGCTAATAATATAAACATTTGATTTTTATTCATTGAAAAAATAATATTTATTTTTTTAAATTCCGGAAATATCTTAAATGAGCTTTAACTAATTATTTTTTTATCATGTGTGCTCCCAATGTAGAGAATATATCTTCCTAATGGTGGTATCTTAACAGAAGTTTTTCAACGAGAAATGTTTGTTACTTAGTAGCTCAAATTTTTTTTGTTCGAAGAGAGCAGTAGGGATAGAAGTATAGGGTTAAAACGGACTAGTGGTTAACTAATTGTTCTCGATATGCCCATTTATTGAAAGATCGGAAGGTTGAGGAAGAATTTTTTAGACAACACAAACACCCCTCCTTTCGAACATAAATCGATCGAAAAACAATGCTAACTGCTGCGCCATAGACCAGATATAATATTGATTGAAAAACTTAATTGTTGTTGTCGAGAGATAACAATAGTATTGCGTTAATATATCTAAAATAGCATTTCTCAATTCCATACGGAATGTTTTATTAATATTATTGAATATCAGTTATGCTTTCATGCCGTCCTACAACACCAAATTCAATCATTAACAATATTTGAACATAACTAGTTATTTTCTCGAGAAGCCATTTGGAATCGTATATTATGAATTTAATATATGAAGCCAAATATTTAATTAAAATAACACGTTGAGTGCTGTTGATTACGAATTGCACTGTTTTTTTTCAAAAAACTACGGATATTCATAAACATAGCTTCAGTATTCATCGAAAACTGTAATAGAAATCAACGGATCAAAATGATTATCTATAAATTTACTCAACTTCTTATAACAATCGTCTTAAATCTTTATCATTTGTCACCTTTTAAATATTGTTAATATCCCAGTTTGGATTTATCTTTTATCAGTTTATAGTGATCGCAATGAGCGAAACCTTGCCTCGCTTGAAATACAAGTCTTCAGATACAATCTTATTTCATACAACTTATATTGTGAAACGAAATAACTATCTTGATATACATAAAATTTTCTTACGTACCTTGAACTATTTATTTAAAAATAAATATCAGCCAACAGTCTTTGATAGAACTTCAATAATTGAAAATCAAAGATTCGATCAACAGCGAGTCTTGTATTGCTTTAAAGTAACTTTTTGCAACATATCAATTTTGCATATATATCTAGCAATCTTTTGATTGAATCATTGACTCTTTTTTTGTGCGTGCGTAGCTCTAAATAAATTAACGCCACACTTTATTATTATTATTCTAGTTCACACAGTGTAAGGAATGTTCAAAATTAAATTGAAAAAACAATTTCTGATCACAAACGGTAATAGTTAAAGGAATATTTTTTGTTTATTACAGTTACGTGAAAATATCACAGCAAAAGCTAATTTATATAGATAAAGTTTTTAATTGAAAATGTATTTAAAGGTTCAAGCAGATTTTACTGATTGGCTACAGTGTGTGAATGCTCTTAATAAAAATAATTAAAAGTGAATTAAATGATGACTTCACATGCGAGACATTTGCGGATCTTCAGACATTAACTCCAATTTCAACTTCCATTCATGCAGTCTTATGAGAATAATCTTTGCAATTCTTTACTTTACACATATCATCTGCCTGTGCGTGCACGTGTTGCTAAAAAATCATATACAGTGAAACCTCTCATAACGAGCACCTCTTATAACGAGTAATTCACATAACACGCAAAAAATGCTTCCTTAATGAGCGATATTTCGCATAACGAGTGACGCGGAGTTTTGGAAAGATCACTTTCACATCGTTGCTTGACTCAAGATGATTGACAAGGCGTGGGAAGGGGTTACCAAGAGAACCTTCACTTCAGCTTGGAAAAAGCTTTGCCAAGGAGCGTTGTCAAATGTGATTTTGAGGTGTTTGAAACAGTACCTGTGGAGTCTACAGTCAGCGAGATTGCATCTTTGGCCAATACCATGGGACACTGGAGGTGGATAACAACGATATTGATGAGCTTGTGAAAGAGTACAGTCAAGAGCTGACCACCGAAAAGCTTATGGAGTTGCATTGTTTTTCACAGCAAGAAGTTATGGAGGAGAGTTTATTAGTGGAGGAGGAAGAAGTAGCGAAGAAACACTACTCTGGCGCAATAAGAGAAAAGCTGAAAGCATGTGCAACTGTTGCATCGTACATTAAGAAAAATCAACTAAGTATTTTACTTGAATACACGTTAAAAATATAAAAAATGATTTTTTTTTCAGCATGGGACGCATTATTGTATTTTACATTGTTTTATATGGGAAAAATTGTTTCGCATAACGAGATTTTCACATAACGAGTAAGATTCTAGAAGGAAATAAACTCGTTATGAGAGGTTCCACTATATATTACATATAATTTAGAATTTCGACTGAAGGTGCTTGATGGATATTTATGTTTATATTAGAACTATTTTCATAATGTACGTTTCCATTATAATTTTTATAATTTATTACATATATCGAAAGCTTTCTATAACTTGGCTAACTTGTATCCTTGGTAACTTGGCTTTTCTTACGGCCGTAGCCTAGACAAGTTAAGTGTTACAAATAAAAACACGTTTTTTTAACTATATAATTCCGCATTTTTTAATAAATATCAGGACTAGTTTTGCTCATTACGAGCATTATCGTCAGTTGATAATGCTCGTGATAAAAAAACAGATTAATTTGGTTATTAAAAAAGATATCCATTTTATTTTCACCTTGATAAACCAATAACATTGGTATTATAGGTCCCTTGAAAAACTTTATGTCATGATTTTCATGTATTCGTAATGCTTAAAAGCACGAACTGCACCAAGGTCTCAGCCATCAAATTTGAAACAGGTTTTAATGCGCTGATCCGGTTGTCCATGAGGTAAGCGGGATGTGTAGCACTTTATTCTGGGTACATTTGACGTCTTAAGAGCCCCAGGGGCGGAGTTGCGTGTCGCGAAGCTGCAATTTAAATTTTCCCGGATGACTGCCTGCGGGCGGCAATTTCTCTGCAAAATTTTCGCATTTTCGGCGATAGAATTTTCTGAATCGGTTATAAGAAATTTTCCGGAACGGCAGACGTTTTCAATTCATTATTTCTACATATTATTTATTTTGATACACTAAATCGAATGATTTCAATTCATAAATAAGTTTACGTATCCTTTTATATTCTAATATCATTGTAAAACATTAAGCTAAGCTTAAGATTCACTGTTACCCTTACCCTCCTATTACAAATAGTAATTTTACATTATAAAAGTGTATTTTTCAGGGCTTCGAACTGGAACTGAACCGAAAACCAAAAACCGTTAAAACCGTTATTTTTGCCGGAACGAAAACCGGAACCGATATTTTTTTTTTTACTTGAACCGGAACGAAAAAAATAACGGTTCGAAGCCCTGGTATTTTTCCTATTTTTATCATATTTACTGCTTATGGTCATCGTGTGAATTTCCAATGCAGCATCTCAACAGTAAGTATGCTTACTATGCATAATTATAAACTATTGTCAATCTAATAAATTTACAGAGTAGGCAAAGGAAAACGATATATTAATATTTAAAAAAAACTCCCAGTTAGTAACTATAATATATTAATAATTATAGCATTTTCTACGTTTACGCTTTCAGATTCGGTAGAGGGGTATTTGATAAGGTATACATATATTGGATAATATCCATAAGTATTAAAAGTTAATATCCACTGCAGAATTCTAATCCATGGTCTACAAATGATCAAGCCTTAAAACTTTGACCACTCGACTGTACGACTAAAAATAAAATATTTGAAAAAGATTTTATTTTATCACGGATTGCGGAGGCTTGTTTGTAAATATCTGAGCCACAATCGTAAAAACCTTTCCTTACCAAAATCACAAATAAAATTTTAGTAAAAGCACAATGCTTGGCAAATCGATCCAAATATATTTGTGACATTTTTGCTCAACGTAGTCTATCTAGCAATTTCTTCAATTCAACAAAAATTGATTTCTTTGATTTCTCATTTTGAAACTTTCCATTGTTCAATACACATCTACCTTTTTAATCAAATATAATTATAAAAAGATTTTCCTCTGCATGAAAACAAAACGATTTATTTATATATGTTTATAGTGAAGATTCAAATGTATGTACTCAAGCAATTTCAGTTATAAACCAATAGCCTAGTGCTGAATACTTCTTTTGACCTAGGCTTTTTCATTTTCTTTTTCTTAAAATCTATAATCATATACTTATGTAAACGTGTCTAGACATCAATGTAAGCTTAAGTCCAACTTTTTTATTATCTACTCTTACTCGAAAATTAAATATCAAAAAATAAGCTAGACATCTGAATTTTTAATAATTTCTTCAAAGACGTTGATCTTAAAAAATACAAAAATGGCTTGATGAAAATATAGAACGTAATATTTTTTGACTTGCTGTCATAATATTAATTTAAATCTTATGTTTATAAAATTTTAATTTAAAATAGATTTTAAACGTTTTTAACAACGAATAGTATTGTCATCCTCCGCTTTATATTTTTTTCATATAAAGTAGCATAAAAATGAATTTCACCATTAGAAAAATACTTTTGATTTTTCTAACAATAATCTGTTAAAAAAACTCAGCTAAAACCGTTAGCCATTTGTAATACAATATGAAATGTCTTTATTTTACCTTATACTTTTAACCACAAATAATGATTTGTTAACTATTTACATAAATCGATAAACGAAAAGCCAGAAAGCTTTCAAAGTAAGTGAGTATACAATATGTTATACACTTTCACGACAGTAACAAATCATTTTTCCGGGCATAGCATATTTTAACAACGACCGAGCATCCATTATTGACCCATTAGTATCTATTTGGGTCAGGTAACATAGACAATTTTTGTCGATCTACAAATAATACCGGCCACTCGTGTGTAGCGAATTGTCTTTTAAATTTTAGAAATTAGTCTTTTAACAATGAATTGAATTGACTACAAAAGTTTTTTTTACGAAAAACACTAATTCATGATAATAATATCTTTTTTAATACTGAAATACCGATTTTAATTTTCTTGCCCTGTATTCTGATTCTAATTTTTTTTTCTGATTTTATTTTTTTAACAAATTCCGTTTCCAATGAGGAGCATATGGAATATAGTTTATTTTAACAGAAGTTTTTTCTACAAGAATTGTTTTTATCAAGTTGCTTAAACAATATTTGTTAAATAGAGTAAAGATAGAAATATAGAGCTAAGCGTAAACTGATAGTAAGCTAATTGCTCTCGATATTTTCCTCATGAAAGTTCCCGTTTTTCAAAATATTTCAAGTATTTTTTAAAGTAAAACTTATAACATTGTGCATCTTAAGAAAAGACAAAACAGTATTAATTTACTAGTGTTTGCTCAAACAAAAAATCATCTATTTATTAATTCAAAATTAAGCATAATATATTCTGCTTGAAATAAAATTTGTGAGTAGTATAAATAAATAATAACCTCAAATTGTACAGAAACTGACTTTTTCAACCTTAAACGATTTTAAATAGTTAGCATTAAATTTACTGAAGTTTTAAGCACAACTTCATTATATTGAAGTTGAACTGTGTACTTTGCGCAATGAAAGTTCACAGCCCATTATTTACTTTGCTAGTTTGCTTTTCGACTTTAAATTTGATATTTAAATTAGAATTTTAAAAATGAAAATACTACTTAACTCCACAAAGAAACAAATATACATCATTTACTTGAAAAACTTTAAACTTGAAAAATATAAGAATATTACCAACGTGATCGATTATTATGTTCTCATTTATTTAAAATGTAAAGAAGGAGTGAAAGTTTTAAGCTTCTAAAATAGCAAAATCTATCGATGAAAATAAATGATTATTACAAAGGAATTTAATTTTATGATAATAAGTCAATACTCATAACTTATGTAAAAGCATACCCATATTATGATTGCAACAAATTAATATATCTAATAGCTTGCAATATCTGAAGTAAACTTATTTATTATAACCACCGTACTTACTTTCAAATTGTATTTTTAACTTTAAAAAATCTAAAAAAAACTGCTGCCAAATAGAAGAGCCCAGCTGAATTTGACGACAATCTATAATCTTTGACAGTTTTCATTGACTAAAAGTAATTTTGTCCAAAAAAATAATATACCAATTAGAGATTACAATACAAGTGTAATCAAAATTTGGATCACGGTATTTGTCGTGTTTTTTTAATACCATAATACCGGTTTTAAATTTTAAAAAATACTATTATTTCGGTATTCAAAATTGACCAAAATCTAATTTTGAATATTTATAGAAATCATCACATATTTCAATAAAATTGTTCGTGATGAATTGAAATATTTTTCATCAGTTAAGAATATTATCGATAATGACAGGTTCCAGGATTAATGATCCTTTCAATGGTGTATTATTTAAAAAAAACATATGACAAAAAAACATAATATACCTTTAATTTAATATTGATTTGATCTCAAAGAAGACAATGGTTAAAACTAACAGTAGTTCCTTTGGTCGCTAAAAAAATCTTCTTTGATCAATATCGTTACTATTATGGATTTAGATTTTTTAATTATTCGATAATTTAAATTTTATAAATATATCTAAGGTAATAATAATATTAAAAAAAAAACATAAAACGCCGGTCGCTAAGTGTCAAGTACTAAATAGTGCAGGAATAGTGTAAAATATCACATAAAAAATAAATGTGTGTAGTGTTTATGCAAATTTATAGTCATAGTCATAATATACATAGCAGATATTTTGACGGATTCGGAGTTGTTAAGCATCGAGACCAGCTCCGACTATTTTCTGTTAAATGCAATTTTCTGTTAAATGTGGAAAGTGAACTTACGACTCGAAGGCTTAAAGTCAAACAAATGTATTCTTATCCACAAAAAATGTTTTTCGTTTTTTGGTTGATTACTTTATTTTTCATTCACGGCTACATGACACTTTTTTCCAGTTTCTTTTTAAATCGCCATTGAAGTTTAAGGTTAAATATATAATATTGTATTTTTTGTATTTTTTTATAAGATAAGCATTATAAACATAAACATTAGGTTTTAAATTAACATCTGCTTTGTAAAGTTACATAATAATTTATTTATTGATTTGGCATTTACTTGGTAGAACTCCATTATAATAGGGTAAAATATCAAGGTATTTCAGTTCTACAGTTTTTTTAAAAGTTAAAGGTTGATAGCTATTTCGAATTTCGCCATCGTCAGAACTATGCTTTAAACGTAAATTTACTCAGATATATGCATTGTGTATCTCTTCTTAGCCAGTATATATAGCTGAGAAAATTTACGTTTAAAGCATAGTTCTGACGATGGCGAAAGCCGAAATAGCTATCAACCTTTAACTTTAAAAAAAACTGTAGAACTGAAAAACCTTGATATTTTACCCTATTTACATAATAATAAAAAGCGTTTTTTGGCTCTCCTGAAAAGTTACACTTTTCTAGATAGTGTTCTTTGACTTAAAACCCTCGGACTGGTTGTGAACGTAAGAATAAAAAAAACATACATTTTGGCGATAAGTTGACGGTAGTGTAACAAAATCTTTCTGCACTTTGTAACAAATTTAAAAAGCTTAAATTAAGTAATTGTAAGTTTTCGTAAAATTTGTTATTAATCATTACGAAAAACGTTTTTCTTTCAAAATTATTTTGCTCGTTCAGCCGATATTTTTTTTTTCATTAGAAAAGTATCAATAAAAGAACTTGAAACTAAGTCTTGGCGCGAGCGTAAATATGTAATTTAATTAAATGATACAAATCTTGTTGGAAATTCATTTCGAAAGATTCAAACAAACTTAATTACGACAGAAAGCTCCCCACCCTAATAGATTCAGAAGTAATATTGATAGAAGATTTGCGATAACGTTTTTATTACCAGTAATTAATATGGCCTGGATTATAGTTAAAATAAAATCTTTGTTATGAACTATGTAGAAGAATTGGTTTAAATGTTATATGATTTTCGAAAGTGTTTTTGAATACAAAACTGCGCCGAACAACGCTGTAAAAAAGTTTTGGTAATACTTACAACTTTTAGGAATTATAAAATACTACATACATGTCGAATTCCATAAAATTGAGAGATTGGGCTAATGCAAATACATATTTCATTATACGTTAGTATGTCCTGCAATTTCGTGGCTGAATTTAAGAAAGAAAAACTATCAATATGTCAATAATTACTTTAGTAAAAATGTGTCACCTGGTGCGTCACCGATCCGTAAAACTATTCCATTGAATGGCCATTTCATGAGATGTATGACCAGAAAATTTGATATACTATTTCTTTTTCGTTATTTCTGAATTCACTTAAACTAGTATGATTCGGACATAATTCGGAAAAATATTTGTACTTTCGATATTCGATGGTCAGAAATTTCATTTTTATTGCAATTCATATTTGAAAATATATTATATTATTTTATTTTATCAATAAAAGGTTTACTTACAGTTTACTCAAACTCACTTATTACTAATGTCCAAAGGGCATTATATTAAGAGAAGGTTAAAATAATTAAATCAATTTGACTATTGGTAAGTATTTTTGTGTAACAGTAATAAAATTTGGTCTATGAAATGGTTAGTATATTTCGCTAGTTTTCACCAAAATTTAGAAATATATACTAAGTATCCAATATTGATACTAACTTATCCGACCACACTGATTTCAGTAAATAATTTAGATTACGTAATTTTCTTAGACACAGAATTTAATTATCAGATCAGATTTCAAAATAATTAATTGCGTGAAATTTTTCACCTTTGTGCGTAACTGAAAATTTAATTTAATTAACTTTATTGTTGATCAACTATTTCTTAATCAACATTTACTACTAATGATGATGTTTTTATTTAGTGATGGGAAACCACACTTTCATTTTAGATTCGCTTAATCAACGAAGCTTAAAAATTGTTCTGCCTTGACAATCATAATTTGGCTTTAATATTTTCAATATGAAGGATTTTTTTGTCGTTTCTGTTAGCTCATTTCTTATTCAAATCAATTCTCGGATTTTTTCAAAAGTACGTTATTATAATCCCCACGCAAAATTATACTGAATATAGAATTCAGTCTTTGGTAGGAGTGAAATCGACGCGTGATAATAAGTTCTTACATAGATTAACATACTAAACGTATTCAGACAAATACGACATAAATAATTTGACAAAGAAAGAGATTAAATTTTAAGCAAATAAAGATTTACAGATAAAAATGAATAATGACATTTATTCGGACAAAACAAAATGTAATTTCTTTAGCCTAGATAGTATTTAATTGTTGTTTTAGAAGAAATGGTGAATAATCAACAACTCAACAATCTATTATTTAATTTATTCAAGTCATTTATAATTAAAATTATTTACCATATTTTGGTTTCGTTTCAGTTGACACAAGTAAAAAGATTTGTCGGTAATATATAAATCTTCTTTTATTATATCAGGCAATAAAAGTTGTCGGTAACCAATTCATTTGGCTTACGGTTATTCAGACAAATTCACCATATACACTATAAACGAAATATTATGCGTTAAAAGTATGAATCGTAGCTTTGTTATAATAAAGCTTTAACAGATATATAATGAAATAAATATTAATTTGTCAGATATGTTTGTTACAATGAATAAAATCAAATAATCGTCTATAATCTCGAATTCATTCGATTCGAAATTCGGAAATATTCATATTTTAAAAATCACTGCTAATAACAATTAAAACGTACTCCGAAACTTTCTGACATGATTGGTTCTCAATGAGACTTTATTAAAAAAATAAAACAAAATCAGAATTCAAAACATCAACAGATATGATTTTTATTTTTATTTCAATTAATGTATTATAAACTCGTAAACAATTAAGTTTACACCTTTATAACTCAATTAACTTTGGAAGCGTTCAATCAATGCATTTTGTAAATTGAAATAGGTTCATCTTTTATTCATAAAGCAGTATTGAAAGTCTATGGTAGTCATACTTGTAAAGCTACGATTATCCAAGGCGGCTTTGTTGCATATGGAACGCGGTTTACAATACTTCATAGCTGTAGGGAATTTCCCGCTTCAAATAAGATTTATTCACTGAGATAACATAATAAAAACGACGTTTTTGTTTGAACACAAAAATGTTTTGTCTCATGCAAATAATGTGTAATGATGATTAGATATAATGGCTTAGGCCTTAGTGTGGCAACACTTTCTACAATTCAGGTGAAAATTATTTAAATATTCAATTTATGTTTTAATTATTCGTAAAATTATATATTATTATTAGCATCTATAATATTTTCAGCCCTCTAAATATTTTAGTTATACTTTTTAAAAAATCTTCACCTCCAGAATCTATCTTTATATTTTATATAAAAAAAAATAGGAATCGAGCGATTAATAAAAGACGTCTATACTAGGGTATCCAATCCCGGACCTTTTTTGTGATCCCAATTGTGTTGACAATTTTTCAATTCCGGGATTGAACACTCAACATAAAATCGTGTATAAATTGGGATTTGGAATTGAGAACATTTTTGGTCGGCGAATTTGAAATCCTGGGATTTTTCAAACAACTTCAAAAACCACGAAATTTGCGGATTTCTTTAAATTGCCAGCGCGGGAGCTTTTTGTTTAGTTCTTCCGTGTTTCATTTTCTCAATACCGAAATTGGACAGGATCCTGGGATTAGATACACTAATCTATACGTATTTATTGACTTGTTTCGAATACAGAAGGTTAAAATAATAAAGCATCTATATGTCTATACATAGAAGTGTTAAATATATGTAATTTTTGCCAGCTCGTTGCCGGAGTGTGATGAATAATTATTTTTCAATGTTCATATAAAAAAACGGCAAACATAAAAACTGAAAATATTTTAGATTTTAAAATCTCAGTCAAGTTCTCTTGAAGTTTGTAGACAATGAAAATTAACTAAGATTACGGGTATAATATTAATTTTAAATTAAATGCGCGGTGATGTTCAGACAAAATAAAAAAATAACGAATATGAGATGAATTTATCTTGCTTATTAATCCGTTTAATTTTAAACCGATTTAGTTTGTTGACTTTGAAAGAAGATTTTCTTATATATCGCATGTAACTTTAAAAAAATGGTTATTCCTATAGTTAATTTTATTAAACATAAAATATTATTAAACGTTATCATATTTATTTTCAATCCAATCAAGTATAATATCACATTTAATTAATAGCTAGCTTCTTATGCAAGGTTTATTTACGAATGAATTTGGTGGATTTGAAAGCCATTCCGAAGTATTTTAATGTAAACTTCAATTAAACAATACTTCGTAAAAAATATATATTTGTTTCAATATTATTTTTCAAGTCACTCTAAGTTAACACGAGGAGATATTACATCACGTCTACCCACCACTAAAGAGGCTGGTATTTATAATTTCTGAAAGATAACACCAACTGACAAAACTCCATATACGATTCAGTTATAAAAAAAAAAAACATTATCATAGCATAGCCGATTTCCCAAGTAATCCGAATTTTATCGTAATCACAGCTTCTTAGCTTATTACTTTCAAGTGGGATCGGATTTAATTATCTGTACCATAAATTAAAAATATATTTTTAATTTTAAATACGGCGTTTTTTCAATAAACTTAATTTGATTAAATTGTTATTTTTATACAATTGAATCAAATAAAGTATTTGGAACCATGGTAAATTGTTGGCAGAGCAATATATATGTATATTGATAACACATGAGATCTACTCAGTGGAAATTGTTTTTGTTACACGACCATCCTTTGTCAATAATCTAAATCTGAATGATATTGACCTTGCTGGAATTTCTGCCAAGACCTGTCTGAACTTTATGAAACATCTCTTCCTGCTAATTTACACAGATTTTAAAAATATGTAAATTTTATTTCTGTATTTTGATATTATTGAAGTATATAATATAAATTAAGCTTGTTCTGCTGATAAACAGAACCTTCTGACAGTCCCTTACAGTATATATAAATAAAAGACATTATAAATAATTTAAAGAAGCTAGATTTCATTTTTCAATCAGTGGGGAATATTTAAAGAAATGTAATTTGATTATATAATATTGTCGTTCAGTCTGAAAGATATTTTTTTCTTCTATTTTATCTTTTTACTATACTACATACGGCATTATAATAAAAATCTTTTATTATTTTTATTAGGTGTGAATACTTTTCCTTTGTAGCAAATAAAATGTTTATTTTAAAATCTAGAAATAATGTGTTCAACGTCAGGCAATCGTCAATATAATTCTTGAAATGATCTCATCTTTAAATCCCGTCTGTCATTTAAAAGTAAACCTCTGAAAGATTATGTCTGCAAAAATCCAAGGTGCTTAATATTTTTGATAAGAGTGTATGTGCAAAACGATTCAAAAAAATACCAATTTAAATATACTGCAGACTTTTTCATAAAGACATGATTAATTCATCAAAAGATTCTGGTTAATCTTTATTATCTCTCTCAGTGTTTTTTTAAATTTAAATAACTCTCGAACGTTGAGGGATACGATTATATAATCTCTCATTGTTTGGCTTACAAGTGTTCTATACAGCTATAATTAACAATCTGGTATATACCTTACCAAACCCTTTTAATATGCTAACAGTCCGTTTATCTAGTTACCCTCGTGTGATTATGTCGAGGGTCATTTAATAACAGCGACTGTATTACATTTTAGTTAGGCATTTTAAATACCTTTAATAATGGAGGAATTTTCTATTATTTTCTTTGGAACATTCATATACTGTTGCAGAATTTTAATGGCAGTGAGCTATTAAGTAAAAACGGGAATTAAATTTGAATCGTTAAAATTATGTACATTCACACAGATTTTGTTACTAACAACCCGGGTTTGAGCATTTCGGCATCTTCATGCGTTCAAGCGCACGGATGAACTTGAACTGACAAGTCAGTTTCAAGCACCTTCAGTCGAAATCTTAATTTAAAAACGGGAATCTTTGTATCTTTGAAAAAAAACTGTGAAATATTTGCAAGACTTATAAATATTTTTATGTCTGCAAGAACTAAAATAACCATTTTGAAAATAGGAAATGTTTAAATAACATTTCTTCAAGAAACAACGAAAGTTCTTTTTACGTTACATTTTCTTATGAATTCCGGAAAAGTTACGTTTGAGATCAGTCAAAGACTCGATAACGTGAAGTATACCACTGATTAGTAGTCACACTATGAAGATTTTGTTTTCAATATTAACATAATTCTCCATGTGGGTATAATATAAAGAAAAACCTTTTTCTTTGTCGAATTCGTTCTTTTAAATGTCGTAATATATTAGTTTCATAACTCGTATGAGATATACTTCCAAAACAATATGTATACCTCGGAAAAGATTCTACTTCATCTACTTCTTTAAATGGTTAGTTTCCGGCATTCTACAAAAGACAATATCGTCATACAGTCCCAATCAAATCAAACGTGCAACGAAGTAGATAATGATCTGTGATAGAAAATTCTAGAGTTACCGCATAGCAGCAATATGTTTTATACATTTATTATACGGGGTGAAAGAAATAATGTTTATTTTGATTTCTAATTTAGAACCTCGATATTAAAAAAATATTACATGTATCTACGTATTTTAATTTAAAAATAATTTAACAAATCCTCGAAAACTACTTTATTTTACTGTGTGTTTTCTATTAAAATAATCCTCTAGAGATTGACAATCATAATAGGGTTATTCTAGAATTTGAACAAAGCCAACGAATGAAACATTGTGCTTTAAAATAATCCGATTATTTAAATTATTTAAGCGTTAGGTCTCCCGTCTGAAATAATTTTGGTCAGAGTGACTTAAATAACAATTAAGCTTGATTATCTTATACTGGTAAATTATGTCTTTTCAACATTTTTTGCATGACCAACATTTTTTTATCAATACATAAGTACAGTTAATTTAAGTACGGTATTTGGATCATTATTTTTTAAAGGAAAAAGACGTTAAATTATTTTGGCATATACACTCTAAGAGTGATACAAACCGATTATTGTTTGAATTATTGTTGTTTAAAACTTAATTAATGTGCGTAATTGACTTAATTAAAGCATTGATTATTCGGCAGTACAGCATATAATTATTTGCCGATGTGCTTAATATTTTGAAATCACCTAAGAAAGATATGTCACTAGAGTTTGAACGAATGAGAACATATTTTACAAACACTTACGTCTAAGATATCAAACTTAAATTTAAAATATATATCTGTAATAAACCTTTCCGCGAATTGAAAGAGGACCGATGAACTAGTGTAAATTAATTCAAATATTAATATTAATAAAAACTAAATAGCTATACAGAAAAAAAATACAAATAATATCTAAGCAGTAACATGATCAAATACTCAATCCAATTTATTATAGCACATTTGAAATACGTGCAATTTTACTGCATATGCCAAGTCTAGACGCTCTCAGACACAAAAGGGGCTTTCTTCAAATTCAACCATCACTGAACTGATATTGCAAATAATGTTATACGAATGATATCGCAAATAATCATTTGCTTCAGATATGTCAAGTTTGACAATTTAACGATCGTTAGACTGACTCACTGCAAAACGATCCAATTTATTTGATCCAATTCTAGAAAATAGAGAACACCTGTAATTTTAAGGGTCAACAGTTTATTTTTCAACATTTCTTTGACTGATATTAATTACGTTTCTATGTGCACAGCAAGTTCGTAGTGTTTTATTTTTCAACATTCACTTGATGTAAATGAAACAAATAAAGTGCTCGTAATATTTTATTTTACTCGTAGACATTTTATTAGTTGAATTTATTTTTTGCTGACAATTAAATACAATTTCAATTTGTATTTGAAATCATTTTGATATCGCTAATGAAAATAGTCAACATTTGTCATGTTGAACACTTTATATATGTTTATAAAAAAAGCTTTATTTTAATCAATAACATAATATTATGAGAACGGTTATATTCATTTAAACTTTAAAGAATACACAATTTATTGCGTGTCACAATATTTCAAATGCGTCACGTCAAAAAATATTTGATACATTTTTGTTATATTTCATTAAAACGATATGTCATATTTGCAATAAGAATTCTTAAAGCAATTGTGCATACTGCATATAAAATAATATTAGTTTGTTTGATAAGTCATTGCGTATTTTGCGCGTAACTTTAAAGAGGAAACCATATAAAAGGTTTCTCAGCGTTCTTAAATACATGTGAACTGTTTCTGGGTGAATATCTAGTCTTTGAAAAACCTTTAGCACTGTTTTGCTTTGATAATAACACATTGTCGCATGCTGTGGCCCAGTTGGTAAGAGCTTGCTCTTCCGATCACGCAGGTCTGGGTTCGATTCCCGGTCAGATCACAGTGAATTTGAGAATTATTCAATTCAAAGTTGTGATCGAAGACTGGGTGTTTGTGATGTCAATTCACATCATTTCCTCTCCTCCAATCCTTCTGATCCTTTAATAACTGGGCGTAGAATAACGATTAGCCAACCACTAGTCCTGTTCTAGCCTTATCCTTCTTTCCCTACTCACTTTGAAAGAAGTGAGGTTGAGCGACTGAGTAACAAACAGTTCTCGTAGAAAAAAATAATCTGTTAAGATACCTCCATTAGGAGGCCATATGCTCCACATTGGGAGCGGACATGGATTTAAAAAAAAAAAAAAAAAACACTAATATCCTCATTTTTAGTCACCTATTTATTTTATTTATTTCTATTTATTTATTTATTTACCTATTTTAGCCTTTTATTTTTACTGTATTACTGCCGAATTAAAAACAAATGTTTTCAAAAGTCCAAGTTTGAATTTTTACAGTATAATTTACTGAAACTGGATTGTTTTCATTTCACTTTCCACTGTTTGTGCGAAGTTAAAAAAATAAAAAACTTATTATTGTTCTACCAAAAAGCATTCTCACTAAATACCAAAATAATTTTGAATTTTAAAAGAAAAAATCATATTAGTATCAGACAATAAAAATAGGCGGCATGGTTTAATTATTTCGTAAAAAATACATGTTTAATATTCAGTGAATACGTCTTGCCACCATTCATTTAAATGTATTTATTTTTAGTTACAGTTCCTTTGAAAGGTTGTTCGAGAAACACGTTGAAATAATTAAACTTAGCATCAAAGATTAATCCATCTTGCGAACAAGTTCTACAGGGATGAGTAATATTCACGCAAGTAAACAAGTTTGACCAAATCAAACATAAAGAATATCTTGGTGAAAAATATAACTATTTAAACTGTTTCTCGTTGGAAAATATTTTATGGCAAATATGTTGAACGTTATTACTTCAGAAGTAAGTTTTCTGTTTATTTGTAATTATTTTACTTTTCATAAAAAGTTTGTTTGATAATAAAATTAATGAGTCGCGAAAAAATGGTTTCATTTTCATGTTTATTGCTAAGGCGCTTTTCTCTAAAAAAGTTTCACATTTTTATTTTTCTATACAAATATTTTTTTATTCATAAACTAAGAAATTGTTTTGCAACTTTATTTTCATTACATTATTTTGTTACCGGAACAAAAATTATTTGGAGTAACATTACAATACCTATTATTTTATAATTTATTCAGATTTATCAAAAATTTGATTCGGTCAAAACAAATAATTTCACGCTTTTGAGACATTGTAATAAACTTCACACTGCAGAAATAATATTATATTTGACACACAAAAATCTTTTTAAAAAGTTCAGGTGCACTGGTAAAATGAATAAAAGTTGACATATTATATATACTATGCTTTCTGGGCATACAAAAACTGGAATATTGGCGCAGAAGTTTGTACCACTTTCATCGATGAATCTAATTTTTTTATAGCAATAATTGTAGTTTTTTACAAGTCACCCCACGTATAATCACATAATTTAAACAATCAAACTGGAAAGTAAAACTTGATTCGTTGTTTTAATGGAAGATTCTTGACATTCCATGAACAGCTGCTTGTAAAGACGTATACATTTTTAAAAATCAATTTATTAAATTACAGTGAAAAAACGATTTATCGTTTTATCACTGTAATTTAAAAAAATTATAATAAACGATTTATCGTTTTTTAACCGCTTTTAATAAAATTGATAAAATTCAAGGCTAATACGGGAAAACAATGTATGCGAAAAATATTGATAGATAGATAGGTTTCGAAGTATTATGTAATTTTACCGAGTAATTCGAGCAGCCTGAGAAGGAATACAACAACGATGTCGTTTTAAAGAAAGAAATATGGTGAAGTAATGCTATCAGTAAAGAAAAATATTTTTTTTACTGGATTGAAATCTTGTTTCACAATCTATAAAACCAAAGCTCTTCAACTAAAATATAGTATGTATTTATTTTAGAGTTGAGTCAGCTCAATTTTATTTTTGTACCTAAATTCCAGTCCAGTGTCGTTAGTGACAAAACTTATAAAGGTGTTAATTTTTAAAGTTTAAAATGTAATATCAATGTTCCACAACACACCTTCTTTCTATGACTTAATTTATATATCAATTTATTTGTAAAAGTTATTTAGATATATAATTATCAAGATTTCCTTTTAGTTTGCAGGTAGGTGAACATATTTATATGATTGATTAATCGAACCATTATCCTATCCTCAGATCTCTTTGTGTATCTTCATATCGTAAATTGGGTAATTTGTAATTGTGTATATATATAATAATGTTTAAAGACATTACAATACAAACCATATTTCATACTTCCTAGACTTTTGGTCTATCTTAATACTCAATAAACCCGTACCTCAATTTCACTTGTATGTTTATTCACAAAGTTTGAACAAATAATAGCGAAGGCTCTGTCTTTTGTTGTACCCACTACTCGAGCAAGTGAACTTTCAAATATCTAATATAATATTTGTATTGCGGCAAACTTCACGTGGGATTCGTAATGCTTCCACGCTCAAGAGAAAGACTGTTTACATTTAAGGGAAACGCCTAAGGGCTACTTTTGTTTCTAACACACAAAGAGAAAATTCTTTGCTTATCATAAACATACTCACTTCAAATGCTTACAGGTGACTAAATCGAATTATCAACGAAATTAATAAGAGTACAAATCTTTATTTTAAACTATAGTGTTTTTAAGAATATTTTAGTTTTTTTTTAAACGTATATAAATATAATTTAAATGAAAATGCTTACATGTAAATATAAAAAAATGTTATCAAAAGAAATAGTAAATTGTATATACTATAGACAAATAAAACGGAATCAGAAAAAAACCTTTCTCACACGAATTCCAGTATCAAGTCAGTAAAAGTTGTTGTCATTGAATTGTCAGTTGTTTTTTTTAATTTGACTGTCATTAAAAATATTTAAAAAAAAATGAAGTATAAAACTTTAAAAATATTAGAATTGTAATATGTTTTGGTATTCTTGGGATTCTGGATTTTTAAAATTGTTAATCCTAATAAGCCGGAGATACAAAAAAATGTCCAGTATTGGATACTATACTTATAATACTATAATATGATTAATCTTCCAATTATTTATACATCAGTAAATATGATAAGCTTAAAGAATACTAAAAATAACAAAAGAGTAGATTTTTGTACGATTTAGTAGCTATCTACAAATAAGGATCACATATTTATTTCATATTTAATTGAAAACAATTTAAAAGCTTAAAATAGTTTTAATATCATTTAATAAATCAATTAGTGTATTTTTTCCCATATAAATTTAATTTAGTTGTTTGTAATTCTATAAACCTTTCTGTGTATTCTAAATAACATTTTTAACATCCCAAATTAGTTCGATAATGGTTATTGCTTTACTAAAAATAATAATGGAAACGATAAAGCGCGCAATGTTATATTATGTGTGTACTGTAATATTTTAAGCTTTCTTTATTATTTATCATAATATTTTGACGCGCTACCGCTAGCCTAAGCTTTAGTTTTGTGGTCGTATAGATAATAGAATATTGAAAGCGATTATTAGAGAGTGCACTGAAAACTCTATTACATTTTTAATATCGTATGAAATATTCGTTTTCTTTTGTCCAGTGGCTATATTTTCTTTAGATATGCGTCCATTATGGGCGTTTACTCGTTACGTGAAAGCTGAATGTATATTATTCCTTCAATTACTGCCTCGTGAACCGTCTGCATGAATAGTTACTGTCTTACCTATTATATGGAGAAATATATAAGCTTACAACACTTGATCGTAAAAGTCAATCTCGTGGGTGAGATCGATAATGACCCGTATGAATTATTAATTTGGGTTTTAATAGAAAATTCTATTTGGCTTCTCAATAAGTACAAACTCATGTTAGTACAATATTGATTTTACATTACAAGTTTGACACCAGTTTTAATAAATGAACAAAAGATTTAACATTTACAATGCATTGTACATTATACCGCTGAGCATTATATAAAATACTGTCTTTATTTAAAATTCGCTTATATTCTTAGTGATTGTTCAAGTCCATAAAGACAAACAAGACAAAAATTATTTTTGTGTCAATTATGTGAATTTGAATCGCTTAAATTTTGTACACATCCAAATGTTTTTTACTAACGACCCGGGTTGCGCATTTTGGCATTTTTAGGAGTTCAAGTAAGTGCACAGATGAACTTGAACGATTTAAATTATAATATTGAAATTCTGCGAAGCACATTCAGTCTAAATTAAAACTTCGTCCTTTAAAATTCGTGATTGATTGTAATTAAAAGTACTTTTTAACTACAACTTATTAAATAAATAATCATTTATTGCTCAAAATTTCTTATTTGTAAGATATTTGAACATTTTTTAATGATTAATTTTATATATAATAGTTAACACAAAATCAGTTAAATTAAAACACTTATTTTTGACTAAACGTTTTCTTCTCAGACGAATATGAATGTATTTATACGTATATCAAATCTTTTTCTGAATATTGATTGCAATACAATTATTTTATCTCGGATGTTTAAAAATGAAAATATGAATTTAATTTTTTCAAAAAAATCTTAAACTTTTAACGTTTTATTCGTGTTGAATTGAAAAGTAACGTTAACAAAATATTTAAATAAGAACATTAGAAATCTGATGTAAATAACATTACGTAGCTTTGATTAAAGAGTCAAAAAGTATAACTTGATTTTTTAACACCGGAATTAGTTGAACAAAAAATTATTTCGCATTTAAATGAAGATATTTGTATTCTGAACGAATACAAATTCCTACAAACAAAACAAAATTCAAAAGTAACTTACTACAAATCTTTTAATTAAACTTTCTAATAAAATTCATAGCCTCCGAAAAGAATTTTGTAATTGAATGTTTTTTTCGTAGTATGGAGTTTTGATTGTATCTTGGTAAAAACGATACGTCTACTATAAAAGAAAATCGTTCGATACATGCAATGCGGTAAGCTTTTCCAAAAGAAAGCTTTCAAAAGCTGTTTTTATTTTTACAGACAGACATTAGGTCAAGCGCTCAATAGCAAACATCTAAAGAATTAACGATTTAAGTGTGTGTTTGGGTAGAAACTAATGGGAAACGTGGATATAAACACGTGTTCGACAACACAAAACTACTTCTTGTCAGCGGTGGGCTGCCAATATCTTAACAAGGGGCTCGGTAAATCTCATCCATAATGCGTTCAAGTAATGGAATATAGATGACGCATAAACCGTGGCCCGCGAGCCCGCAGCTAGGGTATCTTTTATTATGCAACCGAAGTTAATGTATTTTTTAAAAATAAATGAAAGGGTAACCAAGTCTTGTTAAATAATAATATCTAATCATCTATCGAAGTTACAGTTAAGTGCTGATTTTATTTGAAACAAATCACTTTTTTATCTTAACAAAGGGCTCGCCGGCCGCGCCAAAATTTATCAAGGGGCTCGCGCGAGCCCCCCGAGCCCCCTCCAGCCCACCCTTGCTTCTTGTTGATATAAAATAATAAGTATTGTGACTTGTTTACACAAGGCATTTCTTTGTCCTTGATTTAGTACAGATTACTTTTATTTGAAGTGTACATGTACATGATAAAATAAGTTACGTAAAAGTATTTGTTTACAATTAAAAAAAACAAATGACATCATTCAAAGAGAATGTAAACTTTTAATTCATATTTCATTCAATCAAAAAATAACAGACTGTGTAATAAATAATAAATAGCTAGAAGTCTAACATATACTTTCAAATAAGATCTGAAAATTAAAAAGCGATTTCAGACAATTTACGGCTTGATTTTGTTTTAGAAATAAAGACCAATCAAACCAACCATTTAATACAAATGTGGGATATCTTTAATTAAATAATGCCCAAATGATGATTAAAATACTGACCAGATAAATACAAACAATTAATAAAAATCATGCAAAGCGTTAACGAAAACCTTTTGATAACGAATATGAAGAAAGATTCATAAAAAATGTTTAATTTTTGTAACGATGTAATAAACGTTTTCGGTTATGGTTCATAAACTATGTTCAATGGCCTGCTATAGGAATTATGTATACAGTAAAGCAGCGTATATGTTATTTAATCAATTGATTAACCATTTACCATAATGAAAGAATTTTTAGAGTTATTTACATATTATTTGAACTTATAAAATAAGTCTCTCAATATTTCCACCTGTAACACTGGAATCCAGCTTGAAATAGCGGTACAATCTTCTTTGTTTTCTTTGAAATGAGTTTAAATTGATTAATAAGGCATCTCAAAAACAAATTTTATATGAATAACGTAAATAATAATAACGAAAGACCGACTTTACTGTAACTCCAACGTAGATTTTAATTATTTTTTATAATTTATTTGAAATTATTTTTGCAAATGCAAAATCTAGCTAACAAATGCTTTATTAAAATTATAAATATGCAAATTTACTGTCCTACCACCATTTGTTATATTTAACGCGTGACATAGCAGAATCAAAAGCAAATAAATACACTTATTTAGCTTTTGGTATTTAAATCAACTTGTAGGAAGTATTAAAAATAGTTATTCATTATTTATATTAAATCGTCAGTATTTAAAAAGTTTTTCGGGTCCACATTGAGAGCGGACATGGATAAAAAAAAATGCAGTTTTTACGTTATTGATTTGTATTTTAACTTTTAAAAACATTTTATGTTGACAACAAAACTTAATCTAATCTAACCTAACCACGGCTATTGACCAAACTTATAATAATTACTGATAATTTTATGTTTTTACTGACCAAACATATTATTGATACTGAACAAGTATTACATTTATATTGATCATTCGCTTAATTAAATATTGAAAATTGACCAGTTAAGTATAAAGTCATGTAGTGATTTAAAAAATTACGAAACCGTGTTCGAGGCAAAAGACATTTTAAAAGTAGCACAGCAAGCAAAATAAGAAGTTTATTAAATTTTTATTTTATGTTGAATCAACGATTCTTAAAAAAAGACAATTTCAATGTCAATAAATTGTACCACAACTATTTTTTTGTTTTTGTTTGGGTAATTAATACCACAAAATAAAAGCTACAAACTAATCTTCAGAAAATAAATGACTTTCTTAAGCGACCTCCGCTAAAGCTTTGAGTTGTATACTTCATTCTCCTCTCTTAAGTATTCCTGGGGGAGCTTTTTCGTGATATACGGCGAAAGACATCAGGTAAATAATGTCTGAAACACTGTCTATCAGATTTCCCACAACACAACAAAAAAACAAAAAAATCTCCTGAAATACAAAAGAAAATGTATGTTCAGTACAGATACCACACCAAATTATTAACGATAGTATATTTATTTTCTTTGTGCGGTGAAATACTTAAGTTATACTCAATGTTTCACTATTCTCGGATTTACTCCTATTTTTCTTGTCTCTAAATCCGGGATTAGTAACATGAGATTATGTGATTTTTTGGATTTTAGTCGTATCAAAAACAACATTTATAGTCGCTGTTAGAAATGGTATATCAGATCAGATACCAACAATTTTGTTATGAAGTCTCACACATTGACGATTGTAATGTTTTTCCTTTTCAAGCTTAGCACAGGTGAATTAAAAAAATCTTTCTATTTCTCATTTTTTTTACCGGACAATCATTTTTTTTTTTCATTTTGCTGCTCTTGGACGGTAGTTTTCTGTCAGAAATAATGTTTTTAATACGTTTCTGTTGTTTTTTTACCAATTTTTTCAATAACTAGTATCAATATGAATCACACAGCTGTTTTACCTGTCAGCATACACTCAAAACTAACACTCACAAATGAATCCCTATATTTTTGCAGACGACAGACACATAAAATCACGTCAAATATATATAAATTGATATAACATGTGTATGTATATCCTATAACAATATGGTTTATTTTTTATCCTTTTCTTGATATGGAAAAAATATGATAAGACTATGTCACTATGTTTGACTGAAAACAAAAGTATTTTTTTCATCGAGAACTGTAAGCATGGAAGCATGGTAACCGTGTGTTATAGCACCCGTAAGCATTGGACAAAAATTTGAGCTTTATATCACAGCTATTATAGTTTTCTTAGAGTATAAATCAGTTGATGATGGTACTGATTAATGTATAATATGGGTACCATATATTATATACTACAAGAAAAAATAACCTTACCAAATACGTCAACAAAGTGGCGGCCTTTGTCGATAGTTTTATTCAAGAAGCATGGTCGACAATAAACAAAAAGGATATCACATTGTTAATTACAATAATTTCTAACGGGTGCTGATTGCAAGTGGGCGCGTGAGGATGAAAATGATTTCGTTCCGAAAAATATTGTTTTAGGCTTAGTGGTGGCGCAATGTTCGTAGTTTAGCTTATGCAATGGTGGCGATTTAATTCAACTGAATGAATGATTACTGAAACATTATAACCAAAAATATGAGAAATATTACGAGCTTCGTTAAAAAAAATACTATTGATGTCAATTAACATATCAAGTTATTATGATAAAATATATGATGGTCAAAAATTATATATATTAAAAAAGGTGCCGCGTGTGAATGATGTTTTCTTGACCTTCTTGGCATCAGTCAAAAAGTTAAACCTTACATTGTTACTACTCTTTTACTGCAATTAGCATCAACATGTAAAAGAATCATAACGTCACAATCCTGGGGTCGAATACACCGTATTGTAAACAATTGTTTTATTAAGAAATTAACGATAAAAAGTCATCAATCAATTTATTAATCGTTTTTCATTTGCAGTTTTAAAGTAACCTGTGGATTTGAAATACAATAATAGACCAAGAGTTAACAGAAAGGTTATCAGCTTAAAATAAATATATTATATATATATACCAAGCGCTGATTTAAAATCTAAATTTGAATAATCAGTAAACGAAAAAGATCACGTTTTTGCGTGTATTTTTATTTGATAATGATAAAAATATTGTTTAAATGTTTATCCAATTACATTTTTGAAATATTACAGGCTATCCCATGTAGTACAGTGAAATATATTTCAAATTAGTATTCCTTAAAAATCCAATCACTCACCGACAGTGTAACCACGCGATAAGAAAACAGTCGGAACAAAATGCAGTAGAACATTCATTAAAAGGTACAACAACATCTGTCATTTTAATGAATGATATTCCTAGTAAATAATTGAAAAATATATACATTCGTTTACTATGATTACATATGAAATACAAAACATATAAAAAATATTTTTAGCATTATCTACGATTGGAATTTGTAAATAAAACCTTTTTTTTCGTTATCATGTTGTGATATGGTCACATTAAAAATGCTCGACATAAATGTTGCCTACATGGGTTGGAAGATTAATTCTTTTACAGAAGTTATCTGATTTACCTCCATAAAAAAGACACAAACTTCCATAACGAGCCTTTGTTTGGATGAAATGGATGAATTTTACTTTTAAAAATAAACAATGGGTTAATTTTTCGTAATTTTCTAAGGTGGAGTAAAACACGTTTTCTGCTGTGCCATAATCGTTACTAAAGGCAATTTTCTTTTTTACAATAATTTCATAAGAATTAACATTTTTATGTTTGTGCTTTTTGCTCTCTTTTACGATATTAAAGATAAAATTGTTTATGTAGTTAAGATTTATAAATAATAAAAGTGCTACTACATTTGTTTTTATTTTTTCATTCATTATATAAACAACTAAAGCAAAATCACCAACTCGGATAGTGACAGATTCAAATCAGCGTATTTACTATAATATCGTACTAACATATCAGGTTTCATCTTCGATACTATGAGGCTTTGTAAGATCATTCTTTGACAATGAAAGCCAGCATACACACAATTCTTGAGTCGTTGAAATCAGCTCATTTAAATATATATCCAAGAATTTCTCTTTTGGCTAGTTTGAGCTATAGGCTGTGGAGTCGGAATTGGGTGTCGTTGAGAACTGGAAGTGGAGTCGGTGTTGGAAAAAAACTGTTTTTTTTGAAAAGATATAGAAAAAATTATAAGCCTATTCATCATATTGATTGATCAAATGTACTCAAATTATTCTAGTAAACCATAGAGAAGAGAATGGTATGGATGGAAACGTATTTTTTTTACTTCCTTTTTAATTTCCTCAGAGATATTGAGGACAAAACCGTTCCAGTGGTGTTTTGTAGCGATAGAATGCGATAGCGATCGCAATTAAGCCATCCAGTCCCGGGATCCCGTTCAATTTTCTGATCCCGAAATCCCAAGATTGACACGGTCGCGATCCCGGGATTTCGGGATTGAGAAATTTTTAGCAACTTCCGAAAATTTACACGAAATTGGCAAACTGTGGATTTCCTCGGCGAGCTAAAATAAAAAAAAACGAGCTTCTGAAATCTTGTATATTTAAACGTTAAGTAGAAATTTAAGTTTAAACTTACATACATGATTAAAATTCACATTAACTTAAAAAAGTTAATTTATAAATTAAGCAGTAATTCTATAAACTCACTGACGAGCGTTAGAGAGAGTGGAAATTACATCACGGCTTAGAGTCTATTAGTATACCGACAAGCGCTAGTCAAAGTAGAAATGGCACTACCCTTTAGGTTGGGCTAGGTTAGATATTTTCAATAGAAAGAGGGTAATAATGACAACAAGACGTTGAAATATTTATGGTTATCCGAAATTTCACATGACAGTTATTCACAAAAACTGCGTGATTGCGCGCACATCAGTGCAGAGTGGCTGGTAACACATGTGAGTGCACGCGTAACTATTTCTAAGATCGCTAACAATTTTACTTCGTTTGCGTAGTTAATGAATGTTTTTGTATAATATTTAACCATTTTGTACGTTTGTGTACGTTTTTTTAAATTAATATATGTGAATAGGTTTTTCTTTTTTCCACATCTATATTGACAAATCTTTTATTTTTACTGACCAAACCTAGAGAACTATCATGATGGGCTGCTAACGTTTACGGATTTTTGAAAGTTCTTTTGTAGCGAAACATTGAGAAATCCTGGATTATAGATAATATTACCAACGATTAAGGGAATAATATAAAAAATGTACATTAAAGACATTATCGTAAACCTTTTATCTTAAATTAAAAGGGCCCGAAAACTCTCTTCCTAGAGTTAATAAAATTATATTCTTTCAATAATTTCATCCAACGTTCACTTTAACGACTTGTCAATTCGTTTTTATACAGTGCCATTAAAATAATAAAAGTGTGTAGTTACCAACGGATGGAATATAATACTTACGTAACTTTTAATGCCTCTCTTGACGTTTGCACAGAATTGCTCTTTTCTGGAAATTTTCTGTAACACCTGTCGTCGAAGACCTTATCTTGCAAAATGAAAAATCTTCAACACGTCTCCGTACGGCTACGATCATCATTTTGTCGTGCTAGTTTTATGCGTTCTACTTTCGATCAGAAGAGATGGAACTATCTCTTACGTTGTAAGAGTTTGATAAATTATCGATTCTACTTTGTGCATTAGCTTGATACTCCTTTGACCTACTTGCTAACAATTTAAAATAACTTTACAATATGCATTTTAAATTTACACCTTTGTATTCACTATGTCGTAAAATAATATAATTTCTTTAATAAGAGCTAAAAGCAAAATTTTAACAAGAAGACATTTTTAGTCTCACCCTAATAAGTTTTTTTCCATTCCATGTTCGCATCCAACGTAGAGCATATGACTTCCTAATGGTGTTATATTACTAGAAGTTTTCTACGAGAATTTTTTGTTACTCAGTTGCTCTACCTTTTTCTTTCAAAGAGAGTATGGATAGAAAAGATAGTGGTTAGCTTTTTTTTTCGCTGTGTACCTTATTTAAGCAACACAAGACTGCGTATAGAAAACATAAACCAGTTGTTAGGCCTAGTAGTAATATATCTATATATATTTTATCTATGTCCGCTCCCAATTGTCAATATGTTATCTTAATAGAAGTATCTCAGCAAAGGTTTTTCTACAAGAACTGTTTAAATTTGAATCGTTCAAATTATGTACACTCCCACAGATTTTGTCACTAACAACCCGGGTTTCGCCTTTCGGCATCTTCAGACGTTCAAGTGCACGGATGAACTTGAACTGACGCTTAGTAAATGAGTGTTTCGTGTTTATATAATAAATAAATGTATCACTGAGTCTAAAGCCATTGCTAGCGAAAAGAACTGTTTGTTACTCAGCCGCTCAACCTCTATTATTCAAATAGAGTAGAAAGGATAGAAGGATAAGGTTAGGACTGGACCAGAGGTTAACGAATCGCTTTGACTACACCCAGTTATTAAATATAGTTATATGCTATTCTAAAAGCGATATAAGAACATTAGTTAACAATGGGAAATTTCTGGTTGATAAACTTGAACGTAAGTAGTCAAGTATTCTCACACATCTTAGTAAGTTGAGTCTATTATGGATTCTTAACCAACTGTAAGATAACTCCTTAACGGGAAATGTGGTGAGTGACCTTTCACCCCTTCTTAAACTTGTTTGAAATTTGACTTTGGGTGACGTCTTGTCAGAAATGAAAACCCACACAGCGTGAGGGCTTTGGTTTACTATTTCCTTAAAAGGTTGTTTATCTAAACTATTTGGATAGCAATTTTCAATTTAAGGTTTCCGATCACTCTATCTTTCTTTACTTTGAGTAACTTCTATTATACATAAAGGCAAACTTAGTTTGGTTTTTTATACATTTATTAAATTTACTTTTGCGAGTTGGCATGTGCGGTACTTGATATGTACTATTGTAATACTTCTTTTTTTATTATGACAAGATGTCATGCAAATTCCAATCATTATTATTTATTTGTGTCGCTGCTCATGGGTGTTTGTCTATTTTAGTTATAGTGTATTTGGGATCGAATATCGAATTTGTTTTATACAAGAGTTTTTCAGTCGATTGGAATTCAATTGAATAGACTTAAAGGCATGGATGTCAGTGATGATTATATTCCTCTCTTGATTCAGTCCTTCAAATGGAGCGTATTAAAAATGGTAAGGTACTAACTAGTCCGTTTCTATCAAAATTTTACTACGCTTGTCATCTATGATAAAGAGAGGTTGACTCATCTGTCAAGAATTATTTTAGAATTCCATCAAGTGTTAAAATGCTCCACATGGAACCAGATATAATTGAAACATAGATCGGATGGGTCAACCAGAATTATAAACTATAAACATAACGTCGTACATCTACTGTCACCTTTGGTCAAGAATATATAAATTGATCTAAAAATAAATAAATGAAACTATACAAACTGGGACTCTTGTTCGTGAAAACTTCAACCGAAGACAATGACTAAAAAATCTACGTTAAAAGTTACAATGTATTTATATGCTCTGATTTTTTTGAATCATTCATTCTAGCTATAAAAAGTATGATTAAAATATTTATCATACGTATAAAGATTCTAATGTGCGTTATTAATATGGTTGAATTTGGTTTACATTAATATTTAACAATTTACAAGACCGTCATACTGCGACTGAACGATTTTTGGACCGAATGACAATTTTATTTCATAAGCAACGGTCGATTTTTTCACAGTTACAAAAGTGTTTCAATAATTTGAGATGGTAATTGTTTTTTTAAAGTAATATAAAATGTTAATTATCAAAATTTGAATACCCATTTTATATTTATAATAATAAAAATAATGAATACGTTCACACTCTCTAATATTTAATATAATATTACAATTTAATGTAACAATTAAGTCAAGGTGTTATTCTTAAAATGATATTGAAACAATCAATACTTTCGTTAAAGTTTTAATAGAGATTATGTCCAATAAACAAAACATAGTGTTTGAATATTATATAATATCATAAATTCTTCCCATATAAGATAAACACTTAACTATATTGAAGATTTAATAAAAGTCCTTCGGTATATTTTTCAAATTATTCTTAGTTTTCTTCTATTCGAAGACTTTTTGTTCTATCCATGATTGATGCGGTCCAGTTAGACAAGAACTTTTTGCTAAACTCTCTGGAATCAAAAAAAGGTAACCTCAAAGATAAATGTAAGGGAAATCTTTCATTGGAAGTTTCTATATATTAAATTGTTAACCTTATAAAAACGTGTGAAATTTTATCCGTTTCGAATTCTTTTGTCCTGTTCACTAATTATTTAATAAAAATATTTTAGATGACTGAGGTCATTTATTAAAACATTTAAGACAGCTGATTTTTTTTTTAATATATGTCAATACGTTTTATATATTTAAAATAGTTATAAAAAAAATACTGCTTGAAAAATAATTTTTATGAAATCATCGTAGCTTGATTAAGTGGCAATAAAAAAATAATAAGAGCAATACAATTCGATCTCCGAATCGCTAGACTTATAACTGTGCTATGATAGTACTTTGCTGCTGTTTGAAATTATTTTACATAAATATTTCAATTAAATTTGTAAAAGAAAGATTTTTGAGATGGTAATTCAAGCATTCGTTCAGTGAGAGTAGTAATGCGATACAAATTATGCAAAAGCTTTTTTGCGCTCGCGAAATAAATTTTAATTTGGTTGAGCTTTGAGCTTTTTGCGATATGCTTTTTCTAGTAACGTTTTATATCATTCCAAAATGTATGAATTTTGAGCGAGTTAAAGCATTTTATTATTTCTATTATGTCAAAAACATTTCCATTACCAACGATTGCGTGTATAATACAATAGATAAATAAAACTATGGGAACTGTTCTTGGAATAGCAGGTGTACAAACAATTGTAAAACATATTTTACCCGTGAATTGGAATATACTTTTTGGTAAATACTGTTAATTTTTGTTGAAAAAAGCAATAATAAATCACATCACATGGCAGATACTTTTAAATAACATATATTCAAAGAATTCAAGAATAAAGAAAAAATATTACTTTAGCGTTCGAAAAACATATCGATTAATATAACTCTTTTTTTAAACAGCTATATTTGTGTAGATTTGAATCATTCAAATTATGTACACTCCCACAGATTTTGTCACTAACGACCCGGGTTTCGCCTTTCGGCATCTTCAGGCGTTCAAGCGCACGGATGAACTTGAACTGTCAGTTCAAGTTCATCCGTGCGCTTGAACGCCTGAAGATGCCGAAAGGCGAAACCCGGGTCGTTAGTGACAAAATCTGTGGGAGTGTACATAATTTGAATGATTCAAATTTAATATTGAAATTCCACCAAGCACCTTCAGTCGAAATCTTAAATTATATTTGTGTAGGCTTAGCGCTGGGTTACATATTTCCAGATAACTTAAGTTATCAGATTTAGTTGACCATATAATCTAAAAAATATGTAGGTCCCCCTGAACCTATAAGAATGTTTTATTTCAATTTAAAATTATAATTATGGTCAAATCCAAAAAAAAAAACGACTAGTATGTTAATCAAAACCTGTCGTTAAATACTTCTATCAAACTAACTTAATGGGAGGTGAATTTGTGTTTGAACGTAAAAGATGTTAATATAGTTTAATTAAAAATGTAAGTACTTGAGTAATTCATATAGACTACAAAAGTTTGTTTCGAGTACTTTGCTATAGACACAGCGTACATGCACCATAAATTTCACTTTACACTTGACATAATTCTCACACTGACAAAACTTCTGAAACTTTCTCAATTGTACACGGTTGTAATAAAATATGGAAATATAACTGAACGAATGACGTACGTTTCCTGTTGTAGCCACTTAGAAATATTATTGTTTCCCTATTTTCGTCGTTGTTAGATAATAAACCCGTATGAACTTTTTCCTGGCTCGAACTGTTTTTTTTCATTAGTTAAAATAAATGGTCCAGTATAGAGCATTCAATCCCTGACTTTTTTGCCATGCCAGTATGGATCATTTACCAGTTACTTTAATTTTACCCTAATTTTAATATAAACAAATATCTGGCCCTACGACTATTTTTTTATTTCTAATCCACAGATGCTTGAGATCAATTCGAGAAAAAGATTTATAACAGACATTCATGTTAGAGACCTAAAATTAAAATTGAACAATAATCTTACTTGTTATTAAATTTTCCGTGACTTATTTACTTAAATAAATCGAAGAAAACTGTCGGAAATTATTTTTTATTAAATATGCTAATAAATCGGGTATTTAAATTATAAATTGATTTTTTATATATTATAGTGAATCCCGAAATTCTGGGATCAAGCTCATGAACATAACTTAAAATTTTAAAGTTAAAAATATTGTTAATATATATTGCCACTAATTGATTTATGTACAATGAATCATTTTAAACAGTGATAATTTACATATTATTTATATTTTACATTCAACACACAAAATTCCATACATAAAATCTGCTGTTCCAACTGTTAAATTACAATTATTTCTTATTAGTAATGGAACTGCCACACTCACGTAATGGTAATCAAGCCTATCGTGAGCATTTATTTTTTTCCTCCGAACGGGACATCTACTATTTTTTAAGTAATAGTAATTGTTTTCAAGAAAACGAATATATTTTCATCGTTCTATTTTTTTTAATAAATAACAATAATGAATACGTTAAAATAAATAATTCACTTGATTTAATATTTTTTCTGAAAGACAAATTTGTTTATGTATATTTAATGTTGATTTTAAATAAAAAGGATTTTTTTCAAAGGATTTCTTAACATTGCTTTAAAACTGTGACTGTATTGTATTATTTTTTTGCTCGCCCATTATTATTCTTAAAATTAAATACCCTTCTACGAATGCATTAGTGCTAGCAAGTGGCAACACTTAAAATATATTCAATAATGAATTTTATTTTTTGACTTTGTTAACTTGGGTTGCGTTCATTCTGAAAACGGAACATTTCGACGTCTCGAAGCTGAGCTTGAGACAACGGGATTGACTATCTAAAAATGAGGTAAATGGTTACATTAAATTTACCAAAATAATTTTGTATGAACTCGATTTGAATTTTAAAATTACATTTAACAGCGTCGTCGAACGTTTATTTAATAACAACTTTTTGTATTTATATATTAATTTCAATCAATAATTCACTCGAAAGCATTGCTAAATATGTAGTTAGCTATGTTATATAATAATTCTGTCTAATACGTTACTAATTAACAATACTCGCCAACGTTCTCGTCCGATCACCGAAGTTAACTAACATTGGGCGCGGATAATATTATAATTGAATGGGTAACCGCTTGGGAACACTGCGTGTCGTTGGCTTTTTTACCAATATATTGTTTTTTCTTCTATAAATAAATAGATAAATCTCACACTACTCGTGGTTTGAATCCTCATGTGGAGAGCTGTAAAAATAACTAATTAAATACTGGCATGTTTTTTTAGCATATAATATACGTGTGTATACAACTTTCTTTTCTGACGTTTACGTAGAAACAATTGCTCTATTTCCACTTTTATTGCATCACTGTTTTCACAGCTCATGTTAAGCAGAATTGTAAATATGTAGTAATAAAAAATAATTTACGAGTTAACGATAAATTCCGACGATACATCAAAACATATTTTTTATTTTTAAAACATTGGACGTGCAATTTTATACCAGGTATCAAATGTTTTATTTTTTATTATAGGTATATGAAAAAATATTATTTTACACTTGTTTTGTGAGAATCAATTTAAAAAAATACGTGACACTTATTGTAAAGCGAAAACGGGTTTCTTTGAGTTGATTATTTTTTAAACGTATTTCTTTTCTGTGGGGGCGTGATTTGAAAATATTTCAAGCCCTCTAATATGAACTTCCATCAATCTTGTTTGGCTTAGTAATGGATTGAGATTTACTTTTCGGTGATCCATCATGAAAACTTTTCTGATTGCTGGCCGTTTTCATTTAAAAGTTTTCGCGTTGCTCTCTTTGTTAATTGATTTTTAACTTTTTCCTAAAACTTGTGATACTTTCAATTAATTCTCAATATTCATTATAACACGTTGAAAAGCAATTATTCCGATTGAGCACTACCTTACTCTTACCTACTTCACTGAATTACTAGCATTTTTATTTTTGGGAATTATCTTTCAATAAATAACGTAAGAATAATAATTTGTTTCTACTATTTCAAGAGAAATATATGTAAACTGTTCCATATATTATTTTTATAAATGTTCACGGTTTTCAATTGTATTTTCAATATTTGTTTTGGCATAATGCCAGTATCGTGCAGTTTCTCGAATAATTGATTTGTTGTATAAATGATGTTGCTGATACAAGTGTAATATGGAAAAAGCTTTCTCAATTAAATTTATTGTCGAGTCTGCGTTGAGTATTTTATTATAAAAACTTTTTTCTAAGATAATGATATTCTCTAAATCATTCAGTGGCAGAAGTTGCATTACTTCGTTGACTGCCTGTTATTTAGTCGCTTTTTTTAAATGAGCGTAAAAAAGATACACAACATTTGCCGGAAAATGAACACAAAGACACCGGCTGAAGTTGAAATGTTGGTCAGTGGTGCGCTTAAATGAACGCTATTTGATTTTATTGAATGCAAAAAGTGTGAGTAAAGTTATAATTTTTATAATCTCTCTACAATAAAAAATATATCCATTAAATTATCCACGATGACAGCTTATAATCCATAGACCACAGTTTCTCAACCTTTTTGAGCCCGTGCCCCCTTTTGATTCTAACATTTTTCCGTACCTCCTATACCCGTAGTTATTAGTTTTTCGAGACTCGGGACAGAATTATTTCGGGATCTCGGGATTGATGACTGGGAAAAAAAGTGAAAAATTAAAATTTATTCCAAAATAATTTTCATTTCATACACATTATTTTTTTATTTAGGTCGATTACTTTAATGTTTGTAATTGACATATTGGACAATTATTGAAAAATGTGGAACCTAAGTGAGCCGTTTAAAGATAATATAGTGGGGATAAATCCAGACTAACAATTAGTTCATCGCTTTTATTACACACCGTTTATAATATTGAATGAGTTGGACAGGATTTAGACATCCATCCTTTCGAACACAAATCGATTGAATAAAATATTCCTAAAACTATCTTGACTGGGATTTCTAATATCTATAATTTACTTTATGGCAGATTGACTATATAATTGATATGGCAGGAAGTAACGCGTCATTTTTTAAATTAATTTAAAAATGCAGGGTTTCATATACCAGGACAGCTAGCATTGATATTACAAATTAAAAAAAACATCTCAAAATTATCGTGCGCGACTATGGCTTACATCATGCGATTTTCTATTGTTATTACAGGAATAAATAAATGCTGAAAATGTCTGAAAGAAAAGTATTCGTTCTGCACGAGACAATCGCCTCTTTGAAAACAAATACTACTTCATCAAAGCAGTCACCAGCAGACTCCTTTCAATCTGAAACATTTTATATAAGAGTAATGCAAAACGTTTAAATGCATTTGTGATTTTTTGTAGCGGTCAGTTATACAGATATTACTGTTACTGAATGGCTGTAAATTACTTTAGTAAGTAGCACTGTAAAAAAAATCTGACACAGCTGACTTAAATAGCGATCTAATGAATTTAATTAATTATTGTTATTACTGGATGCATTTTCTTACAAGGAAGTAATGCTACAGAGTAGTTGCATCTTGCATGTATGAATAAAAAAAATGTGATTTATATTTTTAATACTTTTGCCATTGAAAAAGTTCAGTTTGCTGAAATTATGATGAATTTTCAAATCTAAATCGATCATGGTATCACTTATAATAAATACATTAAGTTGCACATAACATTTGTTTGCAGACTTAAATAAATTATGAGGTCAAAATAACACTGTATTTTAGATATAAATATTTTTTTGCCTATTTTTGTATCGTTTAAATAAAATTGTCTGAGTAACCACATCGGCTATTTTCAGTAAATTGACTTAATTGAGAATTACTTGGTAGAAATCAGCTATGATTAATTCAAAATGACATAAAATAGCAGTTACACACTTTTTTTTAAATTTACGTTTTAATCGATTAAGCAGAATTACCTAAGTAACCGTATCAGTGTCTTTCAATTTATTGATTGAATTGGAATTCACTTGATAGAACTATATTGTAATAAAGAGCAAAATAGCACTGTGTTTTAGTTCTACAGTATTTTTTGTATTGTTATTTAAACTTTTTTATAATTAAGCTCTAAAAAATAAATGCCAATCCTTCAGTTATTTTCTCTCGCCTAAAACGTCAGATTTTACTTCTGAAACTACATAAACAACCTGTTACTAAATTTCTATTTCTATTTTTATTTTATTTATTATTTTATTTTGTTAGAAATTGTTCCTGGTTGAACTGACAAATGGAGCTATGTTAAATAAAAAAATGAATGCAGTGTATTCATTTTTAATTTTGTTGTACCTACAGTTTTAAAAAATATACATATTTGTACTATAGTTTTTTTTTTAAATGCTAGCGTTTTTCTGTTGTTTCACATAGATAGCAGACGTAAAAAAATCGATTATTATACCAAATTTGATTTTAGCAACCACTCAATATTTTTTGTTGATTTTACTGTATGTCATACAATTATATAGTCACTATCACAATTGATTTAAAAAATCTCCTTTAGACCAAAAATGTCTTTCTAATAGTTATTTTTTGTTGAGATTTGAGCTATAACCCATGCGTAACCATAAGGATGTAAATTTTCTTTGTATACATAAAGAATTTGTGGACCCAGCTGAAAATGATTACTCACTGTATGAACTATTTCATTTGCGGTGTATGACAGTCAATAAATTTAATGAAATACCATTTGAAGGGTGTGAATATTTCTACCCCTATCAATTTCACAACAAAACTTTAAGCTTCTGGCAGTTGATAAGAGACGTTAATTAATATGCAAATACCAAACACTGCCATTCACGCATAACATCACATAATTTAACTAAATTACACGAAACAATTTTAATTGGATTTAATTTTTACATACTTAAAGTAACATATTTAAAAAATCTTTCGTTGCCGACGAATATAAAATTAATAATGAATGAAAAAATCAGATGCCAGATAGAGATTTTCTGATTCTTTTTTCATTTTTTTATCATCGGTTTTATTTATATAATTCGTCAATGTTTTGCCTCTGCTGAGTGATGAGAGTCTTGTAGTAAAATAAACAAAAATACGAAGTGACCTATCAATGTTTGCTTTACATGTACTGAAATAAATGAATAGCATTACAGTTTTTTTTCTTTGGATCTATGAAAAGATTTTTTGATTATGCATTGAAAACCAATTTTTACTAAGTAGAAATACTAGTTACACAATAAAATTCGATAAATATTTCACGAAATAAAATACAATCAGAATCGAATCATCGAATAAATAAAAAAGATTTAAAAATTAATGGTTTAAAATTTTTGGAAGTAAATAAAAGTATTAACAATAAAGAATTATTATTAAATAATATCTTTAATAGGACAGGTTGCTCGCCACTGCCAAATTTATTTCCAATGGTTTAACCCTTCCTAATTGATGCAACTCATTAGTTAATAATTTTGTAATGCAAATGTCATTTGTAATATCATAATTGTTTAATAGGGTAAAATATCAAGGTATTTCAGTTCTACAGTTTTTTAAAAAGTTAAAGGTTGATAGCTATTTCTGACGATGGCGTAAGCCGAAATAGCTATCAACCTTTAACTTTTTAAAAAACTGTAGAACTGAAATACCTTGATATTTTACCCTATTAAAATGGAGTTCTACCAAGTAAATGCCAAATCAATAAATAAAATCATTATTGTTTGTTTGATTTTCTATTCTCCCCACCATGCTTTCCATTTTTATTTTTATAATATATCAGAATAGTAAAATTAAAATCATTCGTACTTAAATAAGCATTGTGAAAGTAAGATTGTCTGAGGAGGCCTCTGAAAGAGGCGAAATAAGTGTCACAGTTAGTAGCGCAATATGTGGAATAATCTAACTTATTTTTATTTTTATATTACGAGTTAAAACGTTGAAAGACGGCATAGCTTTAAAATGTAGGCATCAAAAAACATCAAGTTTTAAAATGGTATTTGTTCGTTTCTTTTCCTTTCATCATAACACCCATACTTCTTTTTATCCCACGTTTACTTTAAGTTTTTTAACCTCTATTCAGCTGAGAGTCGAAGCTCATACAGTACATGAAGTGGATGCATACCACTCAAAAATTCTTTACTTGAAAACACAATGGACACATTTTTTATGAAACCAAGATACTTCCTTAGATCTTATTAATTAATCACAGTTTTTTTAAAGCACTGTTGTCGTTTTTATTCTTGCCCGTTTCAAGTTTGGAGCTTGACAACGTTGAAACTAGAAAAAAAATTAGCTCCAAAGGTAATTTTTTTTTGAAATACAAGTGTTATTATAAATATTACTTTCGTTGGTATCTAGCTCCCTCCATGCGTCCAATATAAATGACTTTTGAATTTATAAATTAAGAATTTTAATCAATGTTCACTTTATAAATAAATAACCTAACGATTGTACGTCTGATTATTTTTCTCAAAGAGGCGAAACACGTGTCAGAATTGATAGAACACAGCCAGTGAGATAATAAACTTAAAAATTTTGTTTTTTTATTATAAGCAATTTTTAATAACATCTAGTGCAGTGGTCTCCAAACTCAATAAGGATGTGAGCTACATTCAGAAATTCAAATTTTCTGGTGAGCTACCTATACATATCCCTTCTTTATATTTTTTTATCATCGGCCCTTATCGTACCAAACATAATATTATTATATTTTTTAAAATAGATTAGAACATCAGATTTTCTAATCAAACATAAAATGCGTACTTTAATTATTTATTTATAAACAAAATAAAAGTAAAAATAATTATTGAAAACAATGGCATTCACTTTTTCAACAACTTGATTTTTTTTTATTTTAGAAGTTTTATGGACAAATTTATATTAACACATGATAAAATATCCAACGCGAGCTACCAAAAAAGCCTCGGCGAGCTACCGGTAGCTCGCGAGCGACCGTTTCGCGATCACTGATCTAGTTAGTGGCTGTCGGTTTATATCTATCCGTGCTGGATAAGATTTTAATGTAAAAAAATAGTGCCATTGTTAAAAAGAGAGGTTGAGCAACAGTTTCTGTACAGCAACTTGTCTTCTTATTAGATAAACTTCATATGCTTTACATTGGGAGTGGAAATGGTTACAAGAAGTAAAAGTTTCTTGAAAATATGTTTATATTTCTCGCTCTTTTACCAATATCGTGTTAGGTGCCTACGTATCTATATATTATTATTCATTAGACTATTCCAAGTTGACAGTCAACAAGTATATAGGTAGAATCAATATAAATCAGTGATACGTGAAAAATAGCTCCAATATTTTATTTATTGTTTCAAAAGAACATAATCTTGGTTTCATAGATATGTTTTTTGTTGAACTTATAACCTTTACTATATTTTTTTAGTAGGGAATTACTTGAAGGAACAGGAGAAATCACCCATACGTGGTGTTATATTGAGTAAAGCTCGTAAAGCTCGACCTAGATTGGACTGGATCACCTGTGGCTCAACCTCGCGGTGGGTGGGGGCGGTTTTTTTAAGCCGATGTGTTTTGCTGTTCGTAAAGTAACGTCGATGACTTACTAAAGAAATTCAAAAAAAAGAATCAAATTTGTTGAATATCGAATCATATTTAACCATCAGCATTGTCAAGTTAGCATTGTAGTTAAGTATGATATTTGTTATATAAAATATTTTCTCCACTTAAATAAATATATTTTTTTAATTTTTCGCCAATTTGATTGTTCTCTGCTTAGAAGAGCTTACAATAGTCAATAAAAACACAATATTCCATTGTACTTCATTCCACTTTATTTAATAAGTCAGGACCGGTTTCGCTTCACAATATTGTGTTTTTATTAATATAATGCCTTTCCACCAAGTATTGACAGTGAACACTCTAAAAGCTTACAATAGTATTGATAGATTCGGCGCTAACTTTGTGAATGTTCATTTTTAATATAAAATAAATGTGTTATTCCACTTGTTGAGTTACAATTTGTGACACGTGCTTTGCATCTTTGAGAAGCATCATCAGACCACCAATAAAAAGGTTATTTGTTAACTCTGCGGTGGTCTGATGATGCTTCTCAAAGAGGTGAAACACGTGTCACAAATAGTTACACAACAAGTAGAATAACAAAGTTATCAAATTTCATTTTATATTTACGAAAGGAAATTTCCATTTTGTTCTATAAATCAATCAATGGATATTATTACTATTAAATTTTTCAATTATTTGATGAAACTCTAAGGATATGATCTTAAAGTGTGTTTTTTTTTCTTTCTCGAAACGTATTTTTTGTGACTTGCAACACTTCAACTACTTTAACAATTATGTTCAGTATGAATTAGATCAGAGAAATTTCGGTGAATTTTTGTGTAACCTACAATTATTAAGTTCGATCGTATTGTCATATAACTAAGCAAACATTAAGCGAAAATTTATTCTTCAGGCAAATGGTATGAAGAATAATATTATAAATATGATATGAGTAAATATTTTTAAATATATATTAATATACACAAAATTTACGGCAAAATATATTTTTTTCTTCCGTTCTTTTCACTTAAAATTATTAAATGATACAAAGACTTTCTCTCGACTTATTTTTCCTTGTATGAATAGAATAATGGTAAGTCACGTTTATTGAAATAGTTTGATATAAGAATCTACAGCGAAATATGACTTGATAATAGTAAAATAAATAAACAGCTTTAAATAAATCACCAAATTTAAAAAAAATGTTTTTGCGAGTATTTTCAATTACATTTTCAAAATTTATATAACATAAAATACGCAACAAATATTGTATATATCGCTTTTTAAATTCTATAGTGAGGAGATTTCTTTCTTTACTCATTTTACATTGACATTTGGAGTGGAAGATGGGGGCTTTTGCTAGGTGTGGAGAGAAGGAAAATTAGTAAATCATCGATCTCTTCGTATTTAATTTATACAATCTTGATAAAAACTCTTTTATATAAATTCATTATTAAAAACATGTGACGGTTTTTTATGATATTATAAATTAATATTCAATCATATTAATTTAGTATTCCAAAATTTTCAATATAAACTCCATGTTGTTTTGTTATATTGAAGTATGTGTAATATCTAAAAATCTTCCAATATTATGTCAAATAAATTTACGAAAATGGGGAAGCACTTGTTGGGTTTAATTGAATATGAAGTTTATTAGAAGTTTTTTCGCTATATTCGATGTGCTTTTAGTCCCTCGATTTAATTTTGCAGTATTCAAGCAATTTGAATTGACTATTTGGATGTTATTTTTCTTCCACCAATAAACAAAACGTAAAATCTTATTAGTTTTACTGGTATTTTACTGGCCAGTGTATTACTTTTGAGTTATTATACATCCTTTATAAAATATAATTAATTGTTGATTTGTTGACTTAAATTGTTCAAAGAACACATTTTCACATACAATTCAAAAGTACGATCAATGATTAAGGACTTATAATATACATATACTGTATAATATTGAGTTCATCTCAGTTCTTACCATGGTCATTAGCAACACACAACATTTAAAAATATCATATTTAAAACATAGAAGACAAAAAAATATTTTCTTGCTTGCCTTCGACAGTTTTGAAGTATTAATAGATTTCATAAAAATATTCAAAGTTATCCAATGTCATACGGTTGGAATTTAACAAAGTAACCCAGTTATAAAAAAATACGCGTTGGGTTTTTTCCCCAGAATTTTCTCTTTTTTATCTAAAAAAAAAACATTGGCCATGTTTCATCGTTACCCCAATATGCTTTCTCCCTTAGTAGTGATATATCATTCGAAACGTTTGTAAATATATATGAAAGATATACGTTCTTTTAAATTATTGTCCAATTTGCTGTGAGAAAATTGAAAAAAACAATTTAATTATACCACACACAATACAGTACTATATATATTTTTTTTTTTTGAATACTTTGTTTTATATATGACTTATTCGTTTAATTTTAAAATGTCTAATATGTATTTTTACACTCAAATACATATCACATTAAAAAATAAATTCGAATGAATAGAAGCTTATGGAAATAACAGCTGGACAATAAAAATACAACATTAAATATTATTTGGTGAGGATACCTCATCATAGCCTATAATATATCAATTTAATCTCGATGATTTAGAAGCGTTCTTCAACAATTTAAATTATATAAAACAATACATGTTTTGCTAATCTTAATCTCTTTTAGATTCCTGAAAATTATTTAAATTAGTTTACTACTGCTTCATTACAAGTACACGAAGTTCCCAGAATAGTGGTGTTAAACGAATGAATAGTTTGTGTAAGGTATAAGTATAACATTGACTACCAGTAGTATGATAGAAATTCATTGTGGTTAAAAACATTTAAATTATTTTTTCGCAGACTTTAATACAATTTATTGCATAGTTTATATTGTCCACTGGGGCGGGCGCTTGGTTACCGTTGTTACTGAATAACATCAAAATGTAACAAGTTACCATTTATCGACAAATAGCAATATAGTAAGAACATTTATTTATCATTAAATAGAAATTTATAGGTATAATAAGAATGTATGAACATTACCTATTTTGTAACAGGATCTTGATATTTAAACTGATGAGATGACTTGATTACATCCGTTTAATTCGCAACACCTGTTGAAAGATAAAAAAATTATTAATATAATAAATCTGGTTTTACAATGTTTGAATAAATATAATTTATGTACCTTGTTCTGAATATACACAAATATAAAAAGTTGTCTTTCCCCCTAATAATTTAAATAAAAAATACTCATAGTTTTCATCACTGTTAAAAAAATTAAAGACAAAAAGGGTGGTTGCGGAGAATAGTCAGATGTCACTTAAAATTTTCACCAAAAACACATACAGAAATAAGCATAACAATGCTATTCTTTTCATATAAAAAAATGACACCCGATTATATATTTCCGCTTCAGTTTTCAAAGGGAAGAAAACCCATAGACAAATCACATTTCAAGACATCGGAAACATGTTCAACATTTTTCCAGGGACACTTTTTTTCTAGACAAAGGACTTATGGATCCGCGCGAATGATGTAACACTGTCATTTTCAGAAAGTGATTTTCTTTTTACGCTCAACAGATTTCCCTTTGTACCTGAAATCAGATTTACCGTGTCAAATATGTGATGGTTTTTTGTCTCTTAAGTAAATAAGAATCCTATCGAGTATTTATTTTTTCTCTATATTTGATAAACCCCAAAGTGTTATTTACGTTTATTGATATTGATATGTTACGAGATTTTAGGCCTAAGCTCCCTTTACTCCTTTTGTGATGACAACTGATAGAACTTTAAAAGTTTTAGTTTAATTAATTGTGCTTAAAATATTTATGATGTAACCAGTATAATCGATGGTTTTTATTGTTTATGACCGTAAATGGCAACACTGTTTTTTCTATACACGAAACGAATTTCGTTTTTTTCCTCCTTGCTTTTTGAGACGCGAACCGGACAAAACGTGTATCAGTGCCTCCTGGTGCTGGAACCTGGTTCCAGTAGCTTTTAGGCTTAGATTCACTTGTGGTTTTTTTCTTTGTGGTTTTGTGCGATACGTGATTTATAGAATGGCGTATCGGAAAGCTCTTCGTCCGAGATTGAAGAACTAATCTTTTTCAATCATGACGATAATTAAAATTCATTTTTGGTTATCTGTCACGCGCAGACTTTAGCATATTTTTATCTTAACTTCTATAAAATCGTTTTTGCAAGCCGAGTTATAATGGTGTTTTAGTAATGTTAATTCTATTTTTTAATAATTGTGTGTGATTTAAAATAAAATGTTTGCAAGTTCCTAATAAACATACTTCGTAACAATTGAGCGAAGTTTTTTTTATTCTACCTACTTGTTGTGCCTCAACTTATCATTCTAACTGCGGTTGGTTGTAATGACTTTCATCAGTGGGGATTTATTCTTTGGGTATAGCATCGTGAAAAAAAAAACTCAAAGATCAAACTCGCTCAAAAATAAATTATGAGTCATGTCAACAACGAAATGGCGTAAATAATTATTATTCTACAAAAACATTTATATCTCTCTGTAATGCATACAACACCACAGCATAATACACAGAGACATATATTATGTCTGCTTACCGTGCGCATCAAGCGTATGTTCACAAATGATTAATTTCATTATGTTATTTGTATATACTTACTTTATTCTCTTCACGTGCGTATTTTTTAATTTTTCTTATGATTTTTTTCATTATTTTAAATTAATATTGTAGGCTACGCAGATCATTAAAATATTTCTACTGTATTATATCATAATTGAAAATTTATGCCAATAATATTATAGTATCATTTGGTATTAATTTAATAAAAATGTATCACCGTTATAAATAAAAATGCTCGTATTTATTTCAATTTTAACTGTGTCAGAAAACCTTCCCTTGAAAAGCTGAATAGAAATTCGCTTCTGTGCAGTTGATTCAGAGTGCACTGTCGTTAAAATAACAATTGCTGTCAGTTATTTTCCATATCGATAGATATCTGACTCATGCAATAACAGTCCGCCCAAATTTATTTGAATGCTGCTTTTTATTTATATTTCGGTTTATATTGTTATGTATCAAAATAATATTTTTTTGGTTTTGTATTAATGAGAACAGTAGTGAAAAGAAGTGTTAGACCAACGATAGTTAAAAGTACAAATTAGTAATTAGTAAATGAGTGTATCGTGTTAAGCGTCAGTTCAAGTTCCTCCGTGCACTTGAATGCCTGAAGATGCCGAAAGGCGAATCCTGGGTCGTTAGTGACAAAACTTGTGTGAATGTAAATTATTTGAACGATTCAAATTTAAGTTTTTCAAATGATTTCTGCTTGAAGACATGGGTGTTTGTGATGTCTTAAAATTCCCTCTCTTATTTTCCAATCCTAAAATAACAGCGTAGCGAGAGAGATCAATTAACGACTATTCCGAGGCCATTTGCTCCACATTGGTAGTGAACATGGATAAAAAGAAAATTGGATTAGTTCGATAAAGTTACAAATTAGTAAACTATTAACTTTTAAACTGTAGAAGACCCTACACTTTCGCATATTTATTTCATTATCTTATCAAGTATAACTTTTTAAGTTTTGATTCCAAAATGTCGAACACACTCACAATCATACAAGAATCATAAAGTAGCCTTATTTATAAAACTACTCAATAATAATGCTTTAATGAATACATTACAGGATTTTTTCTTTGTCAAGCTTGCAGTTCGTTAGTGCGTACAATTAGTTATCGATAGCACTTAAATGCATCCTCTGAAGTTTTCAGGGTGACTAGAATTCATCGTAAAAGAGAATTATACAGAATAACTTCCGATGTATTTTTAAATAAAATTTTGAATTTAATTCAAGTAACTGATTTTTGGACAATAAAGATTATTTTATAAAAAACTCAAGAAACAACTTTTTTTATTTTGCCATCAAAATTGAAAGCTTTCACCATCCCCGAATAAACTAAATGGCAATAAACTAGAAAACACTCCATTGGTATTAGAGCTTCCAATTAACCGGACTTAAACACTAACCGGTTTTCGGTTTTTTTTTAGACAAATAAACCGGGTAACCGTTTTAAACCGAAATATCATATATTTTGATTAGGTAAGTATGCAAAAAAAATCGTATTTTTTTTTCAATACTTGGTATAACAGCTGATACTGATACAAAAAAAAACGATATTTATCTTAATGGGACCCTTAGTTACCAACCTGCTTGCCCTGACAAAGTAACGATACTAGAACTTGAAACTAACAACAAGAACACAGAAGGCAATATATGTAACAATTACTATAACACGTGAAAAAATATTTTATGATAAAAAAAAAACATCAAATAAAAAAAATAGAGCTTGATTATAAAGTCACCTAAAGAACTTCGTTTTTAATTATTAGTGAAAAATCTCAAATAAAAAAAATTATTTTCTATTCATATTAAAGAGAGTCACATTTTTTTATGGAAAAACAATTCTAATATACCAGGAAATGCTTATAAATACTGAAAAGTCACTTCCTCGTTTTGAAATGTGCCGCATAAAACTGTGTATTTTGTTTTCAAACATATACTAAGCGACAGCAAGCTAATTCACTTTGTATAATCTAAAATACTGAACGAATTAGCAAAACAGTTTACGCTCGAATTTTCCTTTCAGAAGGAAACGGAATGAGCACTTTTGTAAGACCAAGTGAAGTCTTCAGTGAAACTGAGTAGTTCATGAAAAGCTGGTTACACCACAAGTTAGGTGGTTGAAAACGACCACCATTAAGTTGATGAATGAGGCGACATAAAGACGTGTTACTTTATTTCCTTTAGCGTATTTTTTGTTGCGTCACTAAAAAGGTTTCCATTCTAAGGGGGTAAATTTTCATAAGGGAAAAACGACCATTGGGAATATTCAACCAGCTATTTAATGAATACTATGTTTTTAATTTTAGCGTACAAAGCTTTGCAAAGTATTAATATTTTTATTAAATATTGTTAAGAAGTACTTTTTTAATTGTGTAAGTGTTATCATTCAATACTTTTACTTTACCTCGAAAATTTCATTCCTATCACAATATATTATAAAATCAAGTATATATATTTTTTTAAATTATTGAAATTCAAATTAAGATAAATGATTAATATTTACTCCATTAATTCGTCAGTGTGACCAAATAAAAATTGAATAAGAATATTTAGAGATAGAAACTTTTCAGAATGCCCCCCTTATTATGATTATACTGATAAGAAGCTTTAAATCTAATTTATTCAATGAAAGTGCATTTTTTTCATACCACAATTGTATATCTATACCATGGCCAGTTTCACTCACTGAGTTGTCAATCCTGTCACTCCTTGTCGATAATATTTAATTCTGGAAAAATTCATATAAACTGTGCTTTATTTTATCAATATTTATACTACAGAAAATTGACAGCGTATACCAATCAAGTAGTTTAAAGATGGACTATCGTTGAAAATTACAAGATTGATATTTTCTACAACTGTCTCCATATTATTACAACGTGAGTTTAAAATTGATTTATAATTTGAAAAGTAAGCAGGCGCTTGTTCTTTCAGTGTGATATAATTCATATTGCGCGTAAAACTTTTTTAATAAATCAAACTTGCAGTTAATAAATAACTTGTTAAAAAAGTCTTCCGCGAAATAGAAGAGTTTTTCGCATTAATATTTCCGCAGTGTAGAGTTGTGCTTTAATACACCATGCATATTATGTATATTGCAGAGGAAAGTTTTTTCCGAGCGAACTGTTTAAGCGGTCGTTACCTCCAAGTAAGAGTTTGCTGGCGACATCTTTCCTACGGGTTATTGAGGTCAATGCCAATATTTTAATAAGCTTTACTCGTGTTTCGAATGTATACAACCTTGTCCCTGCTTGAGAAGATGGCATGTTGCTTGATTTCATTGAAAGTTTTGATCTCTTTTTGAAAACAATTATATTTTTTATTATAGAAAATCTTCCAAGCAAGTCACACAGTACGTATAATTGAGAATTAAAAATAGCATATTAAAATTATTGTCTTAATAAATATTTAATAGCGATGTATGAAAATTAAATGTATTAGTATTGGCCCCGTCGTAAAATATTTTTTCAAAGCTTGTCGTGGCGTAAGACACGCTATTCTTTTGATCTTAAGGGATATTGCGCATTTTCCGATGGTATTATGCATTGTGTTCCTGCGGCTCTATGCGTAGTAATTTTTGTTTGAACAATCGTTCTTTCTAGTCTTATTCTGAATGTTTAATTTTGTGATTCTATAAGTTTGATAGAATTAATTAAGACTAGACCTAGCTACAACATTTGATGTGCATGAAATATTGAGCCACATGGACTGTTTAACTGAATATAATTTTTATTAATAACAATCACTTTTATTAAATATATTTTTATCTGTTATTAAAATATTCCAAATTATTTCCGAATAATTACTTCGGATTCGATCAAAGTAATGTAGGGCAGTTTTTTACGCTATTTTTTAAGATGTGGACAGAATAGTTTTATAGAAACACGCACGCATGTAGTGATTAAAATATCCATGCATAAAAATTCATGTTGAAATGAGATTCAGCTCACGAAAGTCGTTGCATTCATTTGTAAATCGACGATAGTGGGACTGTGACTAAGGATCCCTATACAGGACGAATAAATCAATACCGGTATTTCATATTAAATACTCGTATTACGAATTTCATTACTGGTATAACAAAAATGATTAAGGCCAAATCGGTTCACCTTAATATGCGAGTAAATAAAAATCAGTATTTCGACATTTCGAAATTTTATATAAAAAGGGTGATTTTCATAAATTGCTAACGGTTTCTTAAAATAATAATACATCATTGAATGACTCATCAGTTTTGAAACCGGTCGATATTGATACAACTCTTGACAAATTTAAATTATTGTATATATATATAAAATAGTTCTGCATTTCAAATATCGAAATACCAATATTTTTGTGTTTACAAAACCGATATTTTAGAAATGAAAAACACCACAATAAAGGATTCCGTTTTCAGTAATATTAGTATGGACAACCCTACCCGCGACCCATTAGACTATATTAACCGTGTAGACGTTTTGAAAGAATAACGTTATTAATAAAATGAAATTGTTTAAATAATTTTGTTTGGTTTTTCTGTATTAACTTTATATTTATATAGTTTATTTAAATACACCATGATACAATGTTTGATTTTTTCAGACTGCCAACCAAATGCCACTATTTATATTCTGTTCATCTAGAAAACGGAAGATTTATTATTTATTATGTCTGGTTTTATGAAACGTGTGTTTTTGTTGTAATCTAGATAACTTAATTTTTCAACACAAATAAATTCATTGTTTTTGAATTGTTAAAAAATGTTTGTGATTTTATTAATCTAAGCTGTTTTATAATTGAAGGATCGAAATATCGAATTAAATGTTCATTTAGCTCCAGGAAAAGGTTTTCTATGGCCGCGCCACAAAAGATCGCTGAGGTGGAAATTTTAGAGAGACATATTATTTTGGAAGCTTATCGGAAAAGCTTTTTAACATAATTAAGTTGACACAGCGATTTATATGCGTATCTAATTGGGTCAAACCATGTGACGGAATAGATTAATTTGAATAAACTTTAGGTCAATATATTTGTACTTGTAATATCAGTTTTCATTATTTTATGATTGAATTCATATTTTTAGAAATCAGTTGAAAAGGTAAAGTGGTAAGAACGTCTTTTATCAGAAGATTTGGTTAAGAAGCACAGCTTAATCAAGATTAGGAGTAAGTGAGATGGTCTACTTACAGCGACATCTTTATTTATTTTTTAAAGTTTAGTGACTGACCTGATAAAATCTAGCTTTATAATATATAAAGAACATGTCAGCTGAGTAAAACATTCTTTATTACTTAATTTCATTAATTTCTGTAAAAAAGTAACAAGTAGTCAGTAGCGTTCTTAGTGACCACTTATTATTTATCAATTAATTAATTTATGTCCACCAAAATGCACTATTTTTTTTTCAAATATGGTCAGCACTAACGATAAGTTATATATTAATATATCACTTTCTTTTTTACATTTTTCATTTAACAGTTACAATTTTAACATTAAATTAGTTATAAATTACTAATAAAAGCTAATAATAAAATAAAATGCTACAACTGTTAATATTAATATATTTCATTTTGTTAATGTTTCATACAATTTTCAAAAATAAATACAGCGGAACCTCTCATAACGAGCACCTCTTATAACGAGTAATTCCCACAACGAGAAAAACAGATTGTGAAAGAAATGCTCTCTTAACTAGCGATATTTCGCATAACGAGTGTCGCAGAGTTTTGGAAAGATCACATTCACATCGTTGCTTGGCTCAAGACGAATGACAAAGCGTGTGAAGGGGTTACCAATTGGACCCTCACATCTGCTTGTAAGAAGCTTTGGCCAGAGAGCGTTGTTGAATGTGATTTTGATGAGTTTGAAACAGTACCTGTGGAGTCTACACTCAACGAGATTGTATCTTTGGCCAATACCATGGGACTGGAGATGGATAACAACGATATTGATGAGCTTGTGGAAGAGCACGGTTAACAGCTGACCACCAAAGAGCTTATGGAGTTGCATTGTTTTTCACAGAAATAATTTATGGAGGAGAGTTTGTTAGTGGAGGAGGAGGAAATAGCAGAACAACAATCTTCTGGCGCAATAAGAGAAATGCTGAAAACATGGAAAACTATTGCATCGTACATTGAGAAGCATCACCCTAGTAAGGAGATGGTTATGCGTTTTACAAATTTATTCAATAATAATGCTATCACATTTTCACCAAATTTTGAAGCGTCGGCAAAAACAAATGTCTCTAGACAGCTTTCTAGTAAAAAGGAATAATTTTTTTTACATAATTAATAAGCTAGTCATTTTTGTTTATTGTTTTTTGCAAATCGAAATCTCATTCAGGGTTGTTACGCTCCATAACAATTTATAAGTATTGAATTTTATTTGAATAAACGTTAAAAATAAAAAAAATGATTTTTTTCCATCATGGAACGCATTATTGTATTTTAAATTGTTTTATATAGGAAAAATTGTTTCACATAACGAGTAAGATTCTGGAACGAATTAAACTGGTGGTCATGAGAGGTTCCACTGTGTGTTGTTTTGATTGAAATTTATTGTGAGAAAATAAGAGTTCGCTGTTTAAGCACGTCACTGGCTGGCTTCCTGTTCATTATATACAGTAAACTGTTCGTGGGATAGATCAATATGCAATGCTTTTATCAAATGGAAAGTTTTTAAATTTCAATTCTACACAATTTTATCAATTACACGAATGTTTGCAAATAAGTCACGTAATATTTTTTATCACAGACGTCACTCGCTCTCAAGTTTTTTGAGACATTTGTTATGTTTATTCTGTGACCTTACCTCAATAAAATAAAAAAGATTTTTAAAAATGGTAAAGTTAACTCTTAAAAAACTCAAAGACTTTTATCATCTTATGTCTATTATACGAATTTATTATATTTGATCTTAATAAATTATTCCAATCAGATTTTAATAAATTATTTAACACGAAAAATGTTTTGCATGTCGGATCACGTTTTGAATTTCATTGGTTAACAAAGGTTTATATTTAAGTGCCTTTTAAACATTTTTTGTAAGCTTTTGAAAGTATTTCTAAGCAGTAATGTAATATAATATTAATAAATTAATCTAATCCAGCATAGCCGATGGATACAAATCCAAAATTGTTAATGAGTTAATTCAATGGTCTTTCGATGACCCAAACCGACCGCTGTTATTTTATTCAATTGTGAAATAATTACAAAATGACTTTGGCTGTATTTGAAAAAATATATTGCATAAGTAAAATTTCCTTAATTATATAACTTAAGATTATCTTCAGTCATCTAATAGTGATCTCCAAATCCAGTTACAATGGTGAGGTTTCTAGTAATTCTGTTTAGAATAAATGTACAATAAAACTGCCAAAATGCAGCAAGGGTTGAAAAAAATATGTATAGTTTGAAAAATTCTTTTCGCTGTCGTATTAATACCACATGTAACAATAAAATGTTTGTAAATGGAGCAATTCAGTAGCACGTACTCAAACGATCGTGGAGGGAATATGAATATGTAAGAACGGACGCAAAACCTGTGGCCGCGGGCTGATCTGGGGTAGCTTACAAATAAGGATATTTTCTCGTTGTCGAGTTTGTCCACTCTTAAAATGGACCTTGACTGGTCTTATTGACTGTAACGGAGTATATTATCATTTTGAATGGTGAGCGTAGCACAACCTTTTGAGGAAGCAAATATATCATTAGATTTATGCTGTGCAAGGAAAATATATCCAAAAATGCATACATTTGTGTATGGCCACACGTTTATATTGCAATAATTGTTTGAGCTTGAAATGATTCTACCGTATTCTGTATGTTGTCGCTCCATGGTAGAATTTTTTTTCTCTTTTTGCAAAGTACATTTTTTATGGAAAGCTATTTTTTTGTATTCAATTAAAACACATTTGAAACGATCTAGACTAGTTCTTTAATCTCAAGCACAGAATAAGCACAAAAATCATATTTTTAGTCACTAGGCATCCAAAAGACAAACACTAATAATCGCAGTAGTAAACTGTTATGTTAATATAATTCTTTATGAGTTGCATAATATAAAAGGGTTTATATAAACTAGAAAATGTCAATAAATGCATGAACAGATGTTTTGGTATATCATCTATAAAGTGTGCTAATTAGGAATTATGTCATCCGTTCTTTCACTACAGGTATATAAAAACACAGCTCGGCTTAATTCTTTTTTTGTCTGTGACGAAAAATAAGGATTTTTTAAAACGTCAAAGATTAGCCCTATTAGTACAACCTAATGACGCCTTTATAACACAAAGATTACTTAAGAAGTATTAATAACAGGCAATAAATTCTGAACTCACAAAAAAGCGGACGTTTAATTGAATAATCTGTTGAAAAAGTCGCAAATCATTTTATAATTTTAATGCTAATACCATATTGAAATAAAATGCTTTTTGAGACTAGTTTGATTCATAAACACTGTGTTGAATGAAAATACGATACAAAACAGATATTTTTACAGTAGCTTTATCGTTTATGTTTTTCGATTGAAATTTTCCTATGTAGAATCTTTCAATGGCCTGACAATTCATGAATTTAAAACATCAGTTAATAATATGTCTTACAAAAGTGGCTCGGCTACTGAATTCTTACGCGTGAACAAACGTTTTTTTATGTATATGTACACTAAGCTGAATACAATATCGTTAGTATGTTATATCATCTGAATAAGGGTAGAAGATAAATCACTCTTTTGGGGATTACTTTAGATGTATTAAAAATGAATTGACGATTTTCCCGTGTCATGCACGACATAATATATAATATTGGAAAGTTTTGTAACAGAGCTCAGATAAAACAGTGCATGAGAACAAACAAACAAAACATGTTTGTTGAGAGAGTTTACCGAAGGTAAAACGAAAACACAACACAATTTGCTGGCCTTATCAGAGATGCCAATATATCATTTAAACACACAGACGCTGTAACATATTGTGTTCTACAATGCAATATTCAACACAGTATTATCATGGGGCTTACTACTAGAAGCTTCTAATATAAAAAAGTATATCGATCGATCTTTACTGCCTTGGCACATTCATCGTGTGTGTGTGAAAGTGTGAAAACGATAAAACTCTCACTTTTAACAAATATTCATTCAAAACTTCATTGAAAGGTCAGAAGATAAAAATAATACTTTTATTAAAACACTAAACAATCAAAATATTTATCAAATTTTTCGTACAAAACACGATGTTATTTTGATCTTCGTATAATGGATTTTTACAAGTAAATTCCAATTTGATTAATAAACCAATTCATGTTTAATTGTAATTAATAATATTATGTTACATACTCCATCACTCAATAAGTTCGAAAGATGCATCACGTATTAGTCGTAACAGCTTTTAGGCAAAATTCGACTTTCATCAACATAGTCTCCTTCAAGAGTGATAGAATCATTCCAACGGTTTTCGCTTCTCGTAGGAAATAAATAATATCTGCTGATATTCTTTCTATAAACGGCATTTTTGGTTGATGTATTTTTTTATTTACATAATCGAGCACAATCTGAGGTTATGTTACGAAAATTAGTAATACAATTTTAATTAAATAAATAAATGACAACTAAAAAAATAGCATTGTCAATAATTAAAAAAAAGCTTTTTCTTTTTAATGGGGATTTTTTAAATTAAAATATTTCAGTGCTTTATTATTACCTTGCAGCAATCGATTTTTTCATTTTATCTCACTGTTGATGTATGGTAGTGCCTAGGGTATCCAATCCCTGATCCTTTTTGTGATCCCGGGATTGGGTACTCGACGTGAAATCGTGTATAATTTGAGAAAAGTTTTGAAATCTTCAAGTCGAAGAATTTGAAAATCTCAAATCCCTATACTTTTTCCCCAAAATCTCTGCTTAGCTCGTTTTTTTTTTAAGCTCACCGACGAATTTGGAAATCTCAAATTCCTTCCAAATACAATATACTATTATTCAGGGCTGTGGAGTTGGAGTCGGAGTCGTGAAAAAAGAGCGGCTCGACTTTTTTTGAAAAATATATTTAATGATGTGTATTTAAACAAAATAATCAAAAGTGTTGACATTTCATGCTTGGCTGACTAAAGATGATCTGATGGTGTACACATACAATATCAAATGAAATTATTGAAAAATTTCCTCGGAGTTGGAGTCGTCTTTTTTTCACGCGACTCCACAGCCCTGCTATTAATTTTAGGGATTTGCTAAAAAATTCTCAATCCCGAAGTCCTGGAATCGCGACCGTATCAATCCCGGGATTTCGAGATTGCAAAATTGAACGGGATCCCGGGATTGAAGACCCTAGTAGCGACATTAAAGTTGACTATAAAAACCTATAACTAGTTACACTATTATTAATGAAAAAGCTTTTCCAAAAGGTTATTGTTACGCTTTCGATATAGATACTAAATCAAATACAAATATTTGAAATAGTTCGCTTAAATCTAATAGATTAGATATTTAGCAAAAGGTTATGTACAAGGAGTAAACATTAAAACCTATCGGTCTATTATATAATATAATGTATTTTATAATCGCTGTAGCATTTTAATATAAATTACCACTCCAAAACCTTTACCGCCTGTCCAATCTATCTTTCCGGGTAAACTGGGCACTGCGGGTAACTTTTCAATATACATAACCTAATTTTAACGATTCTATTAGTATCACTTTTTACATTAACTATTATTTCAAATTAAAATATAAACTTATATGACTACAGTTCTATTGGATAAATATATCAATCAGTAAATACGGAAAATGACTTTAGCTCATTAGCTGTTATAATGTTAAGATATTATTCGCTGATATTAAAAGTGGTACATAATATATTTTTTAAATATAAAACAGTTTTAAAAAGATTTTTTTTTTTGTTTTTTAAAGTGAATCTCTAGTATACTCGAGTTCGTAAGATTCACTAAACTAAACAACACAATAGAGTTGTATCTCACAGACATAATTTGAATGATTGAAAAATCTTAGCCTGAAAAGATAATTAGTTTTGCTTGGTTAAGTGTATATAATTCGCCGACTGGCTTTGAATTCCAGTACGGGAAGTATTTATTGATTGATAATTCAATCGATTTATGAATTACTGTTCAAAGACATAGATGTATGTGATGTCTTGATTTCTCCCATCCCATTCATCCTATCATAAAAAAAACGGGGCGTAGCGAGCGTAATTAGCTAACCAATAGTCCTATACTTCTACTTTTAATCTCTTAGAGAGATTGACCAAAAGAGTGACAAGCAGTTCTTGCACAAACTCTTCCGTTAAGATAAACTCCATTAAGAGTCCATATGCTCCACATTGGGAGCGGAAAAATATTCCTTTCAGTTAAAAATACTGGTGATGGGCGAAATCAGTCTTGAAAATATTAAATAGATATGGAATTTTTAAAAAAAGACTGATTTATTATTGACAGTGAACACTTAAAAAAATGTATTTAACTCTACCTTAACATAATTTATATTTTGCAAAGAAAAATTCTTCTTAATGTTTATTTTAAATACTTTTAGCAAATCACACATGAATTTTACCAAAACACTAAAGAATTTTTAAAAAAACGATGAGTCACTAGTATATTCTTATTTAAATAAAATGTTAGAACTACTAATATTTAAAACAGTATTTAGGTCTAAAGAAGATAACAATTTTGAAACAAACTTTTCAAATTATCCCTATAAAAGGGTTAAAACCATGAAGCGAAACTTCAAACCTACAAAGATGTCAAAAAGAGAGCATAGCTTCCTTTATTATTTCGATTGAATCCTTTCAGGTAGTCCACGCGAATAAAGAAAAATAGCAGTTTACCGAAAGGTTTTCCTAAAAGCACAACGCAACCTGTTATAAATGAGACCGTTTTTCATCATTTATCGAGATATATGGTAGATTTACGATTATTTGATTTTCTTCTGTATTGAATCTTGGCAAGGACCTATATTTTAGCAAAGAAAAATAATTTTGTTTTTTTCCTAGACTTTTAATAATATGTATCGTAAAGTGTTGCGGTTTGTTGTGATAATATGTCGATTCATTCAACAAATAGATAGTTTATTATTTATTTGCACCGAGATCTGTAGGTATATCATTACTCAGTAACTAGTGAAAGCTTTTCTTTATTTGTACGTATAGCACAAAAACATAACGAATATTTTAGTCAACCAACTTTTATTTACTTAAGAATGAAGGAATTGACTTGCACTTGTCACAGTTCTTGCTTAATTGTTTAAAAATATATCAAAATGTATTTAAATAGTCGGAGAAACATTTAGAATCCGATGGTATTTTAAATTGATCATCCACTTAACATTCTGATTTTACATTGTCAATAATATTTTAAGTTATAAACAATAGTTATAACATAATGAATGTTAATCAATTCAAGTTTAAATTTTGTTTTCCTAAAACAATGCTCATATCAGAATTGTTGCCTTACCATCAAAGTGCTTTATTAATACAGGTTTAATTATTCGTGTACACATGTAAATATTGATAATTTAACTTTTTAGCTAAATGCATTGTGAAAAATCCTACACGTTAGTCTCATGGAAAGCAGATGCCAATATTAAAGACGATCGATCTTTGTTGCTTTAGTATTCCTGAATTACAGAAACAAATCACGTTTTGGTATAAATCATCAGATTAGAGTGAAAAGCAACCTTGAAATTACCGAAAATAATATTTGATTCCCACTTTGATAAATTCTTGTTACATATTCTTTCGGAAGAGTAAATTTATAAGAAATCCGATTTTATTTTTGCACTGTGACACATTTCAGATACTATATTGCAAAAAACGTATAAAATAAAATGAAACATACAAAAATGAGAAATTCGTTTCTAAATAATAATTTTTAATTACAATTTCTTAGAATGATTTTTTTAATGGAAAATCCACAGATTATTTCACTAAATTTCTAATTCATATCAACATGCTAACTTATACTATAGCTTTCCAGTTTTTTTGACCAGTATCTCTTGTTCGTACTGTTTTGGCTTCTGTAATTTAAAATTTATTGCATGATTTTTATTGATGGTTGTTTACTTAATTTATTGTGAAAAAAATTATTGGTTCAAACAAACGAAAATGATTTACAACGATTACGACTTCAACGTTTTTACGAGCTTTTGAGAGAAAATTAACTTCTTAACTATCAATTTATAAAAAAGACAAGTGATACTAATAAATATTTATCTTTAAAATGATATTGCCATAAAATAAAATTGCTTCAAACTCAAGCAAACTTAAAAAGAGAAATAATATATAAAAATTAAACTCATTTTGTATCAGATTTTATCATACAATTTTTTTTGCAAAACATCTTAATTATGTATGTTATTTAATTTTGAATATTTTTCTCGAAATACAAAAAAATACTTAGAAATTTTCAAATCAACGTTCTATGCTGTTTTAGCTGTTCTAGCTTTTAATATTGGCAGTTAACCTATCAACAGCAACAAAAATGTCCCAAAATTCAAGGTTGTACAAAAACGTGTGTTCTTAAAAACATAGTTAAATCTTCATTACGTAAAATGTTTCACACAGCGAGAGATGTGTATTAATTTACACGACGCGCAATAACGGGCACAGATGTAACCACAGATGTTTTATGCTTTTCGTGTTTGTTGGAAAGCTTTTTAATATTACGTAGCCACGTGACGTGCTTTTTTATTATTTACTCAATTAAAAACAACGTTGATTTCAAATTAATCATAATATCAAAACAATAACAGTACCCAAGCAGGCATGTCGAACACGTGACTCGCGGGTTGTATGAAGCCCGCTGGAATATTTTTGCGATATTGATTTTTTAAAGATTTTGTTTGCGAAAAATGTCGTCAAGTTTCTTTGAAAAATAAAAACTTTAAAAATTATTTATTTAACAGCTTTTTGAACTTATTTACATAATTTAATAACAATGAAGAGATGTTTTTTCATAGCCATTGCATAGTCATTATTATGTATATCAATTGAACTTTTTCGGAAACGTATAGCTTATAAAATGTTTTGTAGAAGCATGTTTATTTGATTAAATCTGTAGAGACTCATCGGGAAGTCCTGTATTCTAGTATATCAATTTACATAATAATAAACAAGACCTAGTTAGCATAAATAAAATATTTACCAACACATGTTTCATTATAATCCTATGAATTCGCAAACAATAAAATATATCTGATCTAGCAATTTAACGAACACCTTGTTAAATTACGGTATGCTTTAACGCAGGGATGTGGTGTATAGCCGCGTGAAATTTACTGAGACCGTATCTTCCTTTCTAAATAACGTTCAATATTCATGTAATTGCTTAAGTTTACCAACAACTGAAAGTTGCAGAAACGACTTTCGAAAACTCAAATTACCAAGCGGTATTTAAGATCAATTGTGGAAGGAGATTCTTCAAACAAAAATCTAAAAAAAAACTACAAGCAGAACAACGCAAAAATAATTTATGACATCTAAATTATTCAATTATAATCAAAATTAATGTCAATTAATTGTATTTAATGTCAAAACTATTGACAGATTTCTTTCCTAAAATTTGAATCGTTCAAATTATGTACATTCACACAAATTTTGTCACTAACGACCCGGGTTTCGCCTTTCTGCATCTTCAGGCGTTCAAGTGCTCGGATGAACTTAAAGATTTATTTCCATTAATAATTCAGATCCTGACCAATGATATACTTTTGGAATTAAACTTGTTAAAATGAAATGATTTTTAACAGTCTCTGTTTACTGTCATTAAATTTCAGCGTAACGCTCAAATAGGCATTCTATGAATTTCAATTGAATATTCGGATATCTGAACATTATTTCCTCACAATAAAACCCTCTTTTGTATGACCGCTTTCGCTCATCACAATCATGTTAAACTGTTGAACAACAGTTGAAAATTCTCGCGATGAGCGAAACCGGTCTTGATCATATTTAATAAATCTGGAATTTGTAAAAAAGAGTTTTTTTAAATATTTTTATATAATATAATTCCTTTTCACCAAGTATCGTTAGTGAACGAATTATTCAATTAGGTTTTAAAAAATACTACACATCATTTGATACTGCACTTCATATATCTTCATAATATAATCTATTTTGTTTATTCACACACATTTAAACTCATTCTGCTGACATCTGCTGCGAACTACTATGAACTAACAAGTAATAAACCTAGCAAAATATTAAACATTCAAATACAATGAATACACATGATGGAAATCACACAATCGTTTAGTTTAACTACAACAATATTTTGTTTATCGATTTTAGAATATTTATTTCAATTCATATTTGGAATCCCTAATGGTCACGTTCAATTTACATTCTCGTAATTATTTAACCACATAAAAAAGAGTAATATTTCATATATATTATTTTGTTTCTTTTTCATATTTATCATGAAACATCATATTTTTAACGATATGCATGTAACATAATATATTATATGATACATGGACATACCATATGTTGGTTTTTTTAGTCTTTAGAAAAGATACCCCTACGCTTATCTCTTGCAGGAACTGATAATTTCCGCGTGCTTTTTAATTATTTCCGTCAGTTGATGCCAGCGGTTACAGTATAAACTGTGCTTTTGTCAGCGATATTCTGTACAAGATGTATAATTCTGGCACGAAATCATTCCTATTCATTGAAGAGTTAAAAGTGTAATGTTGTATATTTTTATTTAATATCATTTGAAAGATTTTTTTATGATTTGATGTATTATTTTTTTTAACATTTTCATTTTATACATAGTACCACTATTCATAATAATATACATATTATTGTGAACAAAAACGTAGACGAGAACAATTGTTAATAACGATGCTTACACATCACGCATTAAGCCAGAAAACAACCTATGTTGACAAAAGTACTATGCTATTTAAAATTTGTTTTCTAATATTAATAATAGAAATTCTATAAAGTTCAGATTGTGAAAGTATGAGACGTAATATCTTGACTGATGCCATATAAAATATTGATGTTATAATTTGGTTAGCTTGGTATAGAGGACCACACATAAAGACGATCTTCACACGAGAGACAAGTGCCATCCATAATATTATATTATATTTGTAGCAAACATAACGAACTCGACGCTTTCAAATATTTATAAATCGCTCAATTTCGAATTTATTCTGTAAAATTTGAATTAAATACTTTCTTACTGATTGTATAAACGTCAGTTTGACAACTGCCTTAGGGGTTTCAAAATATAACGCAACTTTTGGTTTGTAGGTATGTTTGGAATTCCCCTCAAAATTCTTTACTACGAAATATTTTGTTTTGAATTTCCTTTGGTCCGCATTTTCTGCAAAAGTTTTGTATCGCAGAATTTACAGTGACTTTCTTTGGGAAATTTCTCCGTCTCAGATCTGGCCTTTTGGAATGACCTCACTTTGCGTTGTTACCGTTTATTAGGGTGAGTTTATGTATTTTCATGGATTTTAGAACAATTGCCGAAAGCTGTTTTGGCAATATGAAACAAATTAATATTTGATTCTGAGCTATGTTAATGTTCATTAAACTGAAATGTTAATTAAATTAGATAATAAAATACAAAATAAACCGATATACCACAATAGAAATTGTATTATAAACGTTATTTAATCTTATGGATTTGTAAATAATAAATTGATTATCTGAAATCAAAGGTATGGTTATAATGACAAATTTCAACTGAGTGGGATTGATGAAAAAAATCATATTTTTTAAAAAAAAATATTTCAAAAAATAAAAACTGTAATAAATTAAAATATATTATAAATTAAAATATATTTTTTTTACCCATGGTTGCTCCCAATAAAAAACATGAGGCTTCCTAATGGAGGTATCTCAATAGACGTTTTTTCTACGAGAAGTGTTTGTTACTCAGTCGCTTAACCTCAATTTTTCAAAGAGAGTAGTAGGGGCAGAAGGATAAGGCTAGGACAGGACTAAAAGTTTACTAATCGCTCTCGCTATGCCCGGTTATTAAAGAATCGCAAGGTTTGAAGTGAATTAGACATGACAAACAACCATGCTTTCGAACAGAAATCGATTAATCAATCGAAAAAGTGCTGTTCGTCTGGGACGCGAACCCGTGAGGTCCGGCACGGAATACCATAACGCTAACCACTGCGCCATAAGACCCGACAGATTAAAAAATATTATCGAACAGTTCCTTATTCTTTTTCATCAGATTTATTGAACTATGTGTTTCATATTATCAACATGATGGACAAGGTATGAATCCAACACGATGCTTAACAAAAATCTACAAACTAAGCATTCCATTCCATGATATAAACTTAGCGAAACAATTGTTAACTGGATAAGAGTACACTCCTGCAGTGATATTAGTATAAATATACGATTGTGTGAACTGAATTTTAATAACTACATTTTGTGTGTTATTTTAAAAGCACGCACTAAAGTTATTGCTTGGCACATCAAGGCTCAAGGAGAACGAATCGTATTAACAGGTCTGTTTAACGGCTGCAAATGCACACCTCAAAATGGCTTATAAACAACATGGCAAGACCATAAAAGCTTTAATCACATTAAGGCGGTGCAGATTACGTTTCACGTAAAATATGGCATTAAAATTTACGAGTCCGCAGATATATATTATACCAGGGCTACATCAATAATGGCACGGGAGCCAAACCAATATGAAAATATGCTTTTTTTATTTGTCTTACCATGTTGTATTTCATTAAACCATTTTTTCTAATCAATTTATAAAACAATTCTTAAGGAAGACGCAGAGCTGATTTTGAATGATGTAATATTAAAAGCATTGCTTGGTTTATTAATTTATATATACTTTGTACCTTTTTTCTTTAAAATAAATGATGTGTTCCTATTCTCTTGTTATTCGGTGGTTTCTCAAAAGTGTCCGAGTGATCAACGTCGTTGACTTTGATTACGGAGGTCACGGGTTTGAATCCCTGTACGGCCAGTTTTATAAATTGATTTGTTGATTGGTTTATAAATTTCTGTTCGAAGGCATGGATGTATGTATGAGATGTCTTGAATTCCACCTTCCCCACCTATCCTATCCTAAAAACTGAGCGTAGCGTAGCGAAAGCGATAAGCTAACTACGTGTTCTGTCCTAGCCCTATCTCTCTATTCCTACTCTCTTTGGAAATAAAAAGAGCTTGAGCAACTCAATAACTAGCAGTTCTTTTAGAAACAACTCTGTCGAGATGAACTCTATTAGGAGTCCACATGCTCCACATTTAGAGCGGACATAATAAAAATTAAAAAAAATAGCAATATTTTTGATAATTATTTCAAGATAATTATTTTACCATATTTCCACATAAAGTGAAATTCAATAAATGAAGTTGTTAATATATAAATAGTAGAGTTAGTAAAAATAGCAAAATAAATCATAATTTGGGATAAAATATATTTATCGACCTATATTAGGGCCGCGGATTTAGCTAAGGTACCAAAACATCGAAGTTGACATTATAGATTATCAATTAATTTAATTGTTATTCGATACACATATAACCGTCTTAAGTCAGAAAGGTGGAACCGGGGCTAAATATAGTAAAGTATAAATGATTTTCAAATAACATTTTCTTCACAAAAAAAATCTTCCAATACTTACCAAAGCGAAAGTATTTCAGTTCAAAATTAAAAGGTTACAATTTGTTGACTAATTAAGACAAACTAATAAAATTTTAAATTTAAAGTTTAATTACATTATTACAACATCAATACGATCTTATAATTTGTTAATAATAATAATAATAAGTTTATTGAATCTATTGTATTAAAAAAAATGTTTGTGAGCACTGTTCGTCCGTCAATAATAATGAAATGAAGTAGATGATAATAATGTTATTGCTGGAGCAATGAAGCTATTTTATTCGTTTATTATTGAAAATACAGTGGAACCTCGATTCTACGTTTTTCAAGGGATCGTTATAAATGAACGAATAATGCGGGAAACCGATAATGCGGGAAATCTTCAAATAACACAAAAAAATGTTTAATTTTCAAAAAACTCATTTATTTATTAATTAAAGAACAAATAAATGTATTTTTAACTTGTTTAATACAAACTAAGTAGCCTATTTGCAGTTTGGGACTTAAATTTTAACACTCTTTAAAATCGCGTACATTTTCTAAGTCAACTAACTCCTTTTTGCTATGTTGACTCGTTTTTCCCCTGATTTTTTTCCAATGTCTTTAATTATTTTCAGTTTCTCTACTAGAGTTCTAGTTTTCTTCATTTAGGTATTTTAGTTTTGACTTTTGAGTTAGAAAAATTTACGCAACCAGATGAAATGTAAGATTATTTATGAGCGAAAAAAATATTCTACAAAAATGGTCAATCGGGATAGATAGTAACTGGGACGGAACGATAATATTTAGATGATAGATCGAAGAAATCGGTAAATCGAGAAATGATTAACGTGGAATTACTAAACATTGCTATAACGGGGTGGGGTCTTGGTCGAAAAAAAAATAAACGATCCATGCATAAAGACGAAGATAGTGAGAACGGAAGATCGGGGTTTCACTGAAAAAAACGCGAAACGAAATGCGAGGTAAGATTATTTATGAGAAATATTCAACGAAAACGTTCAATCGGGATAATATTTTTGACGGGACCAAAATATTAGAACGATAGATCGAGGAAAACGGTAAATCGGGGAACGGTTAATGCGGGATTATTTTACATTGTTCTTATGGGTGTTTGGCCGGGACTATGAAAAATGAACGAACCATGCGGGAAAACGGACAATGCGAGAACGGTAGATCGGGGTTCCACTGTATAGCCGTATGTAAGGCTTTCAAATATAAAATTTTGAAAATTATTTAAGTTATGTCTGTATTCACCTTGAAAGCATTCAGTCCATGGCCACCAAATAAAGTATTTTAAGTTAGTATTTTTTTATCGCATACAAGATGATTTTTTTGATGGGATCATGTAATATTGATACATAAAATATTTACAATAATTATCATTATTTTTTTAAATATTTTGACAGTAAAAGTTTCCTAATATGAAATACATATTACACTTACATAGTTCAACGTTGACTCAGTTGTTTCAAAGTTAGTTTTGACTTGAGTCGGACACTTTACAATCACTCAGCATAACTCTTACGGTCAGGCTTAGGGCCTCCAATCCCGAGATCCTGATTTTCAAAACATTGGGATCTCATCAAACTCTGCGTTACGATCCCAAAATCTCAGGATTGTAACAGTACTAATCGAGGGTTTTCGGGCTTAAGAAAATTAGAGAATGTTGAGCGAGTGGTAAAAAAAGAAGGTTATTTTTTTTTTTGTTTATTTTGGGAATTCCGTAAATTCCTTGCTTTTTTCAAATTATAAATCTTGAAAGACCTAAAAAACAAGGTCTCGCGTCGATTCATCTTTCCTGGGTTTTTGAAACCGACAACAAATTGTTTGAAAAATTCCAGGATTTGACAATTGCCGAGCAAAATTTTCTCAATCCCGAATCCAAATTTATACACGTTTTTATGTTGAATGCTTAATGGAAAAATTGTCAATCCGAAATCTTGGGTTCCATGTCCGTTTCCAATATGGTGCATACGATCTCCTTATGGAGATATCTTCACAGAAGATTTTCTACGAAAATTCTCATTCTAAGAATTTCCAAACTCTAACTATATTTCGGAAACAACATTATTTATTATTAGCATACCAATATGCTTCGTGAATTCAATCTGACCTTTATGAAATTATTTGATTGATAAGAAAACAAATAATTCAGGACGTGAAAATTAATACAAAGCAGCTTACAAACAAGCAAAATATGAGAAATATTAAATTAATCGAGAATTCTTTCGTCATATATTATTCTTTCCGCGTTTGTTTGTGATACAAGAAAATAAAAAAAATGAAGTCTCAAGAGTAAACGTAAAAATCGTAAGCGTTGTTATGCCTTAATTTTAATTTTCAAAGAATTCTTCTTATAATGTAAATAAGACGTGTTTTATTATTCATTTTTTGATTACGTTGATTTTTCGCCTTTTCAGAAGTGCGTTTTTTTATTACATAATAAAAAATGATTTCGCTAATGGCTTTCTTTACCTTGAGTATATTATGTAGCACTTTGACGTAAGCTTACTTTACGACTACGTGATTGTTGATCACCAAATGATTATCGAGTATGTATAGAAGGTAAAGAGTTGACACGATCATTATTATGGACCATAATTAATTTTTAAAATTTATTTTAAGGTTTCTCAAGCTCAAACATTTTTAGTGGGTGCGAGATTAACTCTTTACAACTAAAAGTAATCGTAGATAATATAAATACTATATGAAGTTTTCGAGCTTATAAACGCTAGCACATATTCATAATAATACACACAGTGGCACATTTTTTGGGCTTTTCACTAAACCTTGTTGTATATTGTGATTTACCACGAAAATAATTTCAAAAATCCTAATGTACGTACAATGACGTCCATTTTTCATTCGTATTTCTCTGTTTTGTTTTTATTTTATTTCGGTTTAATAACAAAAACCTTAACATGTACATATTATATATATTTTTATTATTAATTTAAAGTTCTTTGCTTATTTACTAAGGGTAGTACATTTTAGCCACAGACGTAATCTTTTGTTAATGTGTACGGCGCGTTGGCGATATTTGTAGATTTATGTATAGTTGAATATTAACCACTTGAATACCAAGCTGACACATGTGTCTGGACATATGCAAGCAAACACGGATGTCCAAGACATTTAAAAAATCAAATACTTGGTATTATAATAGAATATTAGCAATATTTTGATGAATATATACAGAGTCAATATATGTTTTACAGTTTACAGTAGTGCTATATATACTGAGTCATATAGGTTTTTAAAATATATAATTATTTTTCTCATATTAATGATTTATTTGCGCGGTATTCAAAAGGTTAAATAAGGTGTCGGTATTGCATTTTTTAAATTTTGCATTAGGAAAGCGAGTTAATCTTGTTATAATATTCATGTTTAAAAAAATATTAATATATTTTGACTTGTTTTATTTTATAAATAATTACATTGGTTTGCGAAAGAGAAAATTTAAATATTATCATAATACAAATAAATCAAAACAAATATTTAAAATTAAAAAATAATAATGTCAAATTTTATTATGAATATAACAATAAAATGGGACTTAACAAAAATAACATCAACTTTACCGTTGATAGTGTTTCAGGGTAAAGTGCTTGCTTGACATTTACCAGAATTTTATTCCGACTGCTCTGATCCTGTTTGTTGCTGTATCAATGTATTCGTCAATGACTAAAGTCATCAGTATGGCTTTTCAACTAGTGTTTGTCGACTTATATTTCTTCTATTATGGAAACGTTATTGGATGCTCATAATTATGGAACAAGCTGAGCATAGACTCATAAGCACTGCTTTAGCAGTTGGATAACCTTAAAGATTTATTTAGCGTTGAATATATTTAGTTTATTATTTCATCTAAATCTCTACACCTCACTATTATTTACGGATTGTTATATCCGTACTTGGATTTATTATTAATTAACACTTTCCAGAGATTTATTATTATTACTGTAATATAACATTTCACTAAATGTTTAAAATCCAGTAATGACTATACTAATGCTTAATTTCATTTTTCAAATGTCAGTTATAACAAAAACTTAGCCTAAATAGTGTAATAAAAATGATTTCTGTTTTATTTTTCTGTTTGCGCCGTATAATATTATTAAATTTGAGAGTTACATGGCCAACGACATATTTACAAATTATACAGCAAAAACGTTTGTTAAAAAATGTTATACTGCATGTAAAATGTTATACAAAGGATTATCTGGTCTTAAAATATCGTCAATATAATATTTTAGTCGGTCTTTGTGGTAAAATATGTTTTTGCAACAACCAAATTTTAGTTTCCAAAATAAACAGAGTTTTTCACAAGGTCAGATTTGAAAAAAAGCACCGATTGCTTTGAACTTTAATAGCTTGTTAGTATTTTTTTGTTGTTTTATATAATATAATATACTACCTGTTGATACCAGTATTCCAAATAAAGCTTAAACGATAATTGGAAAGGATTTTTAAATGCTGTATTTCAAATTTGTGTTAAAAGTCTTCCATCAGTATTTTATCTGTCAACAATTCTGTAGTGAGGTAGCCGGGAAGGTTTTGTTAATGTCCTTATGACCTATATTTGTAAGTTAGCCGTTTTGGGGAGATTCTTCAACAACTGGCTTTTAGTTAAGTGTATTTACCATAGGATTTGATGCCAACATTATTTCAGGCGACTTAGCACTCAAAACTTGATAGAACAACAGTTCCGTATAATGTTGTACATATTTCAGAGAATCTTATTGGATAAAACTTTCCGATAAGATGTTTATTTAATCTAGCTATCAATCAAAATAACAACGATATTTTTGGAAAAAAATCGACAAACAACTTTCTTTCATTTCGAAAAGAAATGAGATGTTACATTTATTCTGAATAAAAGTGTTTTAAAAAATACATATCTGATTACTTTTTTGAATGCTTGTAACAAATATCTTTACACATTCTGAGCGCGTTGTGTGTAATAAAAACATTTGATCAAATGAAAAGCATCATTGAAAATATCATTTGAGTTGAAGTAGAAATTTACTCCTACTTATTATTTTAGTAAAATTATTTACTGAATAAATTTATTTTGATTACATTCATTTAATCAACTGTTCATCTTTAGAACAATGAATATATGTAGAAACAATAGTAGTTAAGTGTGATATGACTCACATATTTTTAAAAAATGTGTTTCCAATAATACGCAAAAATCTTTCTGGACGGCGGTATTCTCATGACATGACTGGGGCACGTTTTAAGTTTGCCACCTAAGAGTGCGACACCATGCTTGTATTACCTTTCTTTTAAAGAATTATATTTCGTACATGGTAGATTTTTAGCTTTCGACAACGATATTGGAAACATTTGTTTTTATATCGTTATATTATTAACAAGATTTTAGCACAACTAATTAACTATTAAGTGTATATATATATATATTATACATTGTAAGAAATGACATATTTGTTTAATAAAAAAATATTTAGTTTGCTTAAAAGATTATTTACTAGGGTGAAAACATATTTCCATTTATTAACATTTTTCTAAAGTTAATAATCAACATTATTAACTGTATGATAAAGTCCCATACAAGTCAATACAATAAAACAATACATATCTTTATTTTTTTTATTTTTTGACCATATTAATATTTTAATTAAATGATAATACAAATATAACTCAAATTCAAGCATTAAGCTACATGTTTTTGTAAAAAGCTTCTATTCAAAGTATCTACCCTCTCAGAGACAACATTCTTTTTTTACGCATATTATTACGTACAGCCTCTTGAGATTAATTACGTCCTTTTTGTTTTATATCTTTCGGCATATTTAATGATAATACTTTTCGTATAGCTTAATTTCACGTTTTATTTTGATGAAACCATTCATAAAAAACAAGGTTCAAATAATAGTCTAAAATAAAAAAGCATTATTAATTAATTAATTATATGCAGGATGTATAAAAACAATCTCGATTTGCTTAAAATTTTGTTCACAGGAGTTTTAAATACTATATAGCAGGGGTGGCTTTGTAGGTGGGTTTTTTTTATATTATATATCGCTTTGGCCACCCCTGCTATATGAGCGCCGCTTACAAGTTAAAATTCTCTCGATTCAGAATAAATCTCTTTATAAATGTCGTCATGACATCATCGTTTGTAGAGGTGAAAGGAATAATAAATTTATATATAATATAAATTCCATTCTCAAATTAAGATTTTTCACATTTTGAAAGTGTTTGTAAAAATTTAAAAGCTGTCACACGTTGCAATGTAATTAAATATACTTGGTGAGCTCCTAAAATGTGCTACGCCAGATCTTTGTTTCCCGAAAGCTCCGGAACCAACCCCTGTCCAAGATTACAATCACTTTCTACAACTCGATTGACTGGTAAGCTTCTAATTATTTTTTAAAATACATACATTTATTTTAATAGCTCAAAGCTTTTTAAATTTCTTTATAGAAAACATAATCAAATTTTCTTTTTAATATATAACAGATTTCATAAGTATTATAAATGATACGGTGAAGTAAACGATTGAAAAAAAATCTGATTTTTGTATCAGCATAGCCATCAATCAATCATTTGATAGTATTTGTATATTTTTATTGCATAATTTGTATCAATAAGAAGTTGATGTTACTGAATAACATGTTATGTATAATATTTACCAGTATCCAATTTTAATATTGATACCAGTCAATACAATATGTATCAAAAGAATATGTCAATATAAATAGCAATTAATATTGCTAGAGGCCATTTATAAGGGTTATTTCCTTTTCAGCTTGAGATACGTTATATCAAAGATAGTAAAAAAGCATTTAAGAGTAATATATTTAACGTCAATTCATTGATAAAAGAAAATATTGAAGGTATTTTTAATATCTTAAATAGATAAATGAAATCGAAGTTTTATCGCGAAAACTAAATTCGCCTTGTACATAGTCATAAATAATAAATCACCGTAGATTATGAGTCTTAACGAATATTGTCGAATTAAGACCGGACTAATTATATTGTGTTTGAACAGTTTTTGTTTATTTTGTTTATTCTATATTTTAGATAGCTTAATGAAATGTATATTTTTATTTTAACCTTATTTCTTATAGTGACAGAAGAAATCAAACAGAATCAATACATTATTAAGTTCTTTTAAAATGATTATTAGATGGCGTTTACTTATTTAATACAAAAATTCATCCATGGTTCAACAAATAATGGTATTTAATCACAAAAATCGACTCTTTATGTAACAAAAAAGCCTTTATTATTTATTGACCATTCGAATTGCAGTATTTAACTACAAGTTTTTTGAGCAAATTAGAATTTATAATTATAGTGAAATTAAAATTCAAACAAATATTTATACTGCAACTTTAAGATCCTGAATCATTTTTAATCATTCTTTTTTTGACAGGTCCGATTTCTTAGAAGAGTTTTTTTTTTTGGATATCAAATTTATGGAGCTTCAAGTTTCAAGACGCGCCAGCGTCAAGGTTCTTCCAGTCTCCTTCATCGATAAAGATTTTGAAAAATTGTAAATTGCATCCCCTTACCGTCGTTTGCAGACGGAAGGGCGCGATCGCTACAGAGATAAGAAGTTCACGGGAACTCCATATGCATTATTTTGCAAATCACATTCCATATGCTTCCTCCATACTATATCCGTACATGTACACACACATGCGTATACATACATACACACATACAGTACACAAAAATAAATAAACAAAGAGAGTCATTTTCGTGATGCTAAGTTCGATCTAAAATTGACAATTTTAGACGACATAAGATCTATGGAACGTCGTCGAGCAGAACTGCTCTAGGTCTAAAACGATTTTCAGGCAGTGTCTCGTCATAGTTGTGGAGATTAGAGATTGTTGGGTTAAAATGTTTTCCTACCTCGCTGTGAAACTTTTGAGGTATTTCACGAACAAACTCGTGGATGGTAGGTATTTTCAAGTCTCTGTGAAGCAGCGAGTTACGCACGTACCACGGGGCGTTACATATCTGTCTCAGTGATTTATAGAGTAAAGAAAGTTACAAGACAATATCTCTAAAATTTGCATATTCATAAAATAAACGAATAACACGTTAGAATTCGAAGCAAGTATCAATAAAATACTTACATTGATAATTATCCTATACGAAAGTGGTTATTTGATAATAAAATTTATACTGATATGCTCACATATTTAAATTCGTAAAACCAAAAGCTTTTTTTGGCTCAATCATATATATTTTTGTGAGTTCGGCATTTTTATCTGTCATTATTTGAAAAACTTTCGTGAAAATTTATGCCTACCATTAAACAAAGTAATACCAACGTAAATTGGTGTACGTTTTTTATTATTTTCTTTTTATATTCTTCTTTCGTGTATTCTGGTAAAATACACAAACACTTGAATAAAAAATCTCTATAGTGTCTTTTACAAATGCATAAACCTGGTGATTTGTATTTATTTTATCGATGGCTTTACATAATTTAATGTATACTGGCAGAAGGCGTTAAGTCAAAATCAGATGTTTTTGCAGTTATGAATGCAGATAAATAGATTACTAAATATTGTACATCAAGTCAATTTCATTTCAAGTTATCAATGGCAAACAACTACAAATAACTTAACATTTTTTTATTATTTGGAGCGAATTAATAAACCATTACGAAGTTTCATGAAGTGGTTACTAGTTAGATTTATAAGTAATAGTTATAATGCATAAATAGAGATCTTTATCATGATTATCGAAGATGACGATTTTCTCAAAACAAGTTTTTTTTACTTAACGCCGTTTGCCATTATACTGACGAAACAATTTTTTATTTTACACGTTAAGTCAGGGGTGGGCTGGAAGGGGCTCGGAGGTGCTCGTGCGAGCCCCTTGTTAAATTTGATTAGGGTCGGCGAGCCCCTTGTTAATTTTAAAGAAAACAATATTCTCACATCAAAATAGTTCATACTTGCAATTTTTTACTTAAATATTGTCTACAACAGCTTCAGTAGACACAGTAGTACATTTTTAGCCATTTACGGTTAGTTAACGGTAAATTGCTATTGTTACGATTGATTATTTAAATATTGAAAATAATTGCATAGTAGTGTTAAAAAATTCACTCCTTCCCCGGAACACCGAAAATTGCTTGGAGATTAAGCAAGCCCCTTGTTAATGTATTGGCAGCCCACCGCTGCGTAAAGTGTAGATTGTCGTAAAGTGTAACGTTGTCGAAATAATTGTACAGGCAGTAGAAATCATTAACCTATATATGGTTTTTAAAAACATTGATTAAAATAAATAGTTTTACAATTTGTCGATAAAGTACAATACTTTCATCTACGGGTGGGTCCTATAGCGCAGCGGTTAGTGTTGTTGGCTTAGCGAGTCCCAGTACGAATAGCATTTTTTCGATCGATTTCTGTTTGTAGGCATGGGTGTTTGTGATGTCTAAATATTCCCTCCCACTCTTCCGATCCTCCAATAACTAGGCGTAGTGAGAGCGATTAGTCAACCACTAGTACTGTACTAGCCTATCATTTTATCCCTACTTACTCTCTTTAGGAAAAGGGAGATTGAGCAATTGAGTAACAAACAGTTTTTGTGGAAAAAGCTCTGTTAAGATACTTCCATAAGGAGGCCATAATCTCCACATCTCCACAACTTTATCTTAACTTGTTTGAACAGTGACTTATTCGAACAGCCTACCAACATGTTATGTGTTTTACATAATAATACAAGCCAGGAATGTCTTTTATGATTTGATTGCATGCACTTGCTACTGTGTAAAAAAGAAAAAAAGGATATACTAAATATATAAGATGAGTTTCTTATACAACACGTGAATTTTAGAATTGCTTTATGTTGGTATGTCTGACGAAGCTTAAAAAATCTTTTCCATTATCCTGAATCATATTGTCAAATTAACCATCCATATTTTCTACAGACTGACCTTGCTGTTAGGTCTTGGCGTTTAAATGACCGTAGTCAGTTACGGATTGAATGTTTAAGAAATCAAGAGTTAAAGTTTTGGTTTTCCCTATTCGTCACTTATCATTCGAAAAGTATTTGTGAGCTCGTTTAAGAAAGTATTTGTAAGCTCGTAAACGCAGCATCGCATCGATTTTTAAGTATTTTGTATCGTTATTCATATAATAAGCACAAAAATAAAAATGAACACATAAAATCTGCAGGCGGCTTATTTCCTGGAGCCGGATATGACAATTACCGCCTTCAGAGATCTGTTGGTGGGGGACACAAAATAAATCTGCTCAAATATCGGGGAAATTCGTGTTGCGAATATTCGCTAGTCTCGTTTCAACATTCTTAGTTTAGTCTAAAAAATATATATATATAAAATGTTTAGCCATTATTTTATAACTATTTAATAAAAGTTTCCCTAAATTGTTAATTGTAAAAAAGACGGGTTGTATACGGTCTGGTGACAACTTGTATATATTTGAAGATGTCAAATTATTATATTTTATATTAAAATAAATTTCCACAAAGTTGCGGCCGAATGCATCGAAAATAGTAATTACTTTGTTAATGTTGCGTGAAAAAACACAAAGTGAATATGTCACAACGGATATTTGAAGAAACCGTACCTAATTACAACCGAAAGTATGATATATTGTATGAATAATACGCCTCACCTATGCACACATACAAACACATTAGTGCGCAAAACACACAAAGGCCAGAGAAATTAAATTTAGCCCCAACAAAAGGCTACATCTGGTATAACGGAAAATAGGTATACCGCATAGCACAGAAATAAATCAAGACTTATATATAACGAAATTGTTATTTTCAAATTATACATCAGATTATTTTAACTACAGTAAAGTTTAATTTTGTTAACGTTAAGTTAATGTAAACCACAACGTAAAGTTTTAATAAATATTTAAATAAATTTCTATTCATAACAGAAGCAATACAACATAAGGAGTTTTCTGAATTGTACATTCTATTGAAAGCTTTCAGTTGACATAATTTTTACGTTAATGCTAAAACGGATATATTATCAAAAACAATTTTTTGTCAAAAGTGTTTAAAACTTATACAATAATACTGACGATTAATTGCTATAGAGTGGATCCTTGGCGCAACGGTCAACGTCGTTAGATTCCATGACGTATCTCACAGGCTCAAGTCCCAGTATCAACAGCATTTTTACAATCGTTTTTGTATTATCAAAACGGGAGTATCGAGAGCGATAAGTTAACCACTAGTCCGTTCCTATCCCTATCTTTCTAACTCCACTCTTTACGAAAGAGATTTTCAGCAGCTAAATAACATACAGTTCTCGAATAAAAAAACTCCTCCTGAGATACTTTCATTAAAAAATCATATGCTCTACATTGAAAGCGGACGATTTAAAAAAATATATTTAAATTTGAGTAAGCAATAAATATGTTTATACAATTCTGTATAAATAACTAAAGCTTTTTTTCTGGAAGAAAGATGATAATCTATTTTCCATAACTATCCTGTTATCCTTCTTGGTTGGAAGATATAATTTGGGTAAATGAGTTAGTTATATTAAAAACAACTGCTTTTGAGATGCTACTAAGTGAGAGCGTGTGGTTTATTGAAAATAGTCCAATCGTTCGCTTAACATTTCACATAAAGAATGAGTGATAGAAATAACTGAAATAATAGTTAATTTAGAAACATAAATAGTCACAATATTTAATTAACTTACAAATAGTTATATACGAGACAAACGTCTTTTCCAACAATGATATTATTCAGTGCGTGTTAATTACCCTGCTCAATACTAGCCTCGTCAAATCCAATTATTATTAATTCTCGCCATCTTGCCATTGTGTTGTAGAACAATTTAGAATTTCGTAAGTCAACTTTTGTTCTGAAAGATTTCAGATTGGAGTCATGATTCGCATTCTTAATCATCCCCGGTGACAAGCAAGTGACGGCGAAGTCTTTGTCGCCAAAAATGAGCACGTCAGTGAAAGACAACGTACACCGAGCTTCAAAAACCATGATAGACGATTTTTTATAAAAATGATTTGTGAATGCCATATTGTTCTTTATTTTAATACTATTTAGTTAGCCGGGTGAGAGGTTTGAATTCCAATTGAAAAATGAATTCTTGGAGAGAAAATCATTTAGAAAATTTGCGTAATTTGCAAAAACCACTCTATTAGGTTTAATAAAATACTGGATTTCGAACCGAATGTGAATATTTTATCCCGATATGTTTATTTTTTAATGAAACTATATTAGGTCAACATTAAAAACTATTACATACAGGCGTATCTATATTTCGAGTTATGAGATATCGCAGTTTTACTGAAGCGTATAAAGATTTTTGAAAATAAAGTTGAATTTTTGGACAATTTTACATTATTTTCAACAATAATTTTTCTCAAAGGTGTAAATTGTAGTAAAACTGCGATATCTCATAACTGCCAATACAGAAATATGCCAGTTTGTGACTAAACATGCGATATACAATTTAATTGTGTTATATTAGAAAATATAGTCAATGGAGAAAAAAAAATAAAGGTAAAAACAGTCGATTTATTTTACCCCTATATTTTATAAGTTTATAAATAAAATAATTCAATAAGGCAATAGAAAAAAGTTAACCGTGAAACCAAAAAAAAAAAAAATTAAGCCAAATGATTTTTGATTAACACTAAAAAAATATATTTGGCTACCTATGTTATAAATTAATGAATTATAATAGTTACAATTAAGTTGGCTATCCATGTCACACCTCTTGCTAATACGCTTACTTCCATCATCTAATGTAATATATTTCATTTACGCTTTTCGCTTCTACGACGTTTGATATTTATTTATTTAAATATTATTACATTTCACAAATCTTGTATTTATATGCCACATTAATTTTAATAACTAATTGAGATTTTTTATATAATCTCCACATTTAATGAGCAAAATTTAATCATGTTTTTCCTCATGCATTAATATGTAGTATTCTTAATATATATATGATACCATCTACAATATAGCTTATCTTAATTATTTTTTTAAAAATAGACAAAAAAGGTTTTTCCAGGATTTTTTTGCTTTTCATTTTATCATGGAAGATATTTTTAAAATTTACATTATTTCAAAGTTAGCAAATGGTCTTATGGGTAATAAATAATATATTAATAAAATAATAATCTTAGTGTACTTAAAATATTTTATAATAAACTTTCGTGTTTCCCAACTTGTGAATGATACAAAAATACTTATTTAACACTGAAATTATTATAAAAAAACAATCATAATGTTAAAAGCCTGATTTGTGTTTGTTTATGCTGTGAATTTTCAAATCAGAAAATATTCTAGATATAAACATAAAAGTAACCTTCATACCCAGCATCTGAAAACAAATGTCAAATGAATTACAAATAAATTTAAATTCACATGAGTTTTAACGTATGTACCTTCAACTCACTATATTATCTTGTAACGTTATTGTTTGACTCTTGGCGCACCAGTAAGTGCGCATAATAATTTTATAATTTGAAAAAAAATATAGTATAAGTGCTTAAATTTATAAACATATATTATTATTTTTATGACAACTTTTCTTAACAATTTTCTGGCTGTATAAATGATAATATTATTTATTTAGTGTTTCTGTTTAATTTATCCAAAAATATTTTTTTATTTAAGTATCTGAAAGTTTTCGAAGAATTTATAATGCTCAAAGGAAACTTGTTGAATCGCAAAATTTTAAACAAAATAAATAACTAAGAAGTCACAGACTTTTAAGAAAATTCGTTGTGTAATTCTTTCAAGACGTTAATGTTCTACTAAATTTATATACTTATATAGCAAAGGATTTTCATTTCGAAGGTCATCTGTAGTGTATCAATGTGAAAAAGTGTAACTCGAGCGATCTGCAATCGAAAATAAATGTGCACAATCAGACAATTATTCTTCAGTGGACTGGGTGGGATTAAATTAACACATGAAAGCATTATTATTGAACAAAATCACTTAAATAACAATAAATATCTCAAAAGTTTCACAGCGAGGTAGGAAAACATTTTAACCCAACGATCTCTAATCTCCACAACTATGACGAGACACTGCCTGAGAATCGTTTTAGACCGAGAGCAGTTCTGCTCGACGACCCTCCATAGATCTTATGTCGTCTAAAATTGACAATTTAAGAAAGAACTTAGCATCACGAAAATGACTCTCTTTGTTTGACTTTTTTGTGTACTGTATGTGTGTATGTATGTATTCGCATGTGTGTGTACATGTACGGATATAGAATGGAAGAAGCATATAGAATGTGATTTGCAAAATAATGCATATGTAGGTCCCGTGAACTTCTTGTCTCTGTAGTGATCACGCCCTTCCGTCTGCAAACGATGGTAAGGGGATAAAATTTACAATTTTTACTTTGTGTTTTTATTTATACCCGGTTATAAATGTTTACATTATAATACAATGACTATTTATTTTAGCTAGTGGTTTGATATAATGCTAATTGCGATCAATTTTTATTTTAATATCATATACCACTATCGTTATTCCCTATTAGATAGATAAAAGTAAAAAGGTAGAGGTTGAAAAAATAATTATTTTCTAAAACTGTATTAGCGTTCTTATATTTAAAAAATCTCATATAATTTTAATCAAATTTAACTAACTAAAATAGACCACAGTTTGAAAATACAAAAGTCCGTGAACACTACTTTAGACGTAAAATCAAACAGAAAACGGACTAGACAAAATAAAAATATCCATATATTTATTTATAGGAAAATAAATACAAATACTTTTAACTGACTTCATGGAAAATCACAATCGTAGAGTAAATACGAGTTTGCGTAATTTTTTCGCAAAACTCAAGCGTTTTTTAAAACGAGTGTGACTAAAAAAATGTAAAAAATAATGATCACTTTAAAAGAATGAAAATACTGAATGTTGAATGATTATTTGAAGTGTGCAATATGTGTAGAATTTATTTCATTAGAGAAATGGTTTTAATATAATATCTTTATTCGCTAATAAACCCTACCACGCCACGCTGTATTGACATGAAATACATGTTCAGCTCCTTGCTTAATTGAAAACCTCTTTTTAAAACACAAATATGAAATATTATATTGAAAAAATTGAATTGGATATCTATGACTATTTTTCATGAAAATTTAATAACCAATTGTTTCACTGACAAGCAAATAATAAAAATGGACGTAATCAAAACTAAGATAGTCGAAAAGATTTTCGTCTAAGCAACAAGAAAGTATTATTATTACTTTTGTTTTGATAGCAAAACGAGCCAAAACCTTCAATCGTTTTATTAAAAGTTTTCGAGATAGAAGTTTTAGCGCAGGTGTTGGTTTGGAAACTGAGTTTGTAGAGTGTTAATAATATTAAACTTCTAAATAAACGAACCAAAAAAGATACACAACTCCCTCTTTATTATATAGCTTACTTATTGTGTAGTATGTACTAATGGCGATAATCAAATTCTCTGTTAAGTGAGCTGTAAAAAAACAGCAGAGAAAATTTTCTTAATAGGCCTTTCCGTATTTATTTACTTCACGGTTGGCTAACTTGCTTTACAGCGTGTGTTTTTTAATGGAGCTTTTAAAATGCAGGATAAGAAAATAGAGTAAAATTTTGAAAAACGTTAATTTTCAATATTTTCGCTGGATTTGGCGTCTTTGTGAAAATTCATTCAATATGAAATTTATAACGCTGTTATTCAATTTTTGGTATTACTAAAGATTCGTTTTTTATATTTGGATTATTTAAAGCTTTTAAGAACACTCCGATTGTTGTCTTTCAACGAAATATAATAAGTGATTTCAATTTGATAGTAACAAAGACAATGCGTAGAAAAAACCTTACCCTGAAAAAATGATGAAATATTTTACACATTTATTATATTTTACCATGAATTGATTCAATTGGCATTTACTTGATAAAACTCCACTATTATAAGGTTAAAAATATCAAAGTATTTAGTTTTATATTTTCTTTATAAAATAATTTTATTGTTATTTCGGCGTATGCCATCGTCAGAAGTATGTATAAACCTGCATTTACTCAGTTAAATATATTAGCTTAGAAGAGATACATAGTTATGACGATGGCGTACGCCGAAATAGCTATTAAATAATTTTATAAAAAAATTGTAGAACTAAATAGTGTGAAATTTTTAACCATATTTAACCATGGGCGTATGGGCGTATGGGCGTATGTGCGTATGTATGGTGCGTATCTTATATGTAAGTATAAAAAAATACGAAGTTCAGCTTTATCGAAAAAATAATTTAAAAACGCTGATAAATAATTTTAAAATATGTTAGAATAACGCTTTTTGCAAGACATTTAAAAAAAATGTCTGTTGATCAGAATATTATATAGAGCACACACTGTTCGCGAGTAAAAAAAAATGTAAAAATCTTAACTCAAATGATTTAATAAGGACATTTTTTTTCGAGCGTGAATAATTATGTTTTCATTAAAATATGATCCGTAACTTGTAAAAGTCAGCGCATTTTTCGATTCAAAAAATACTTCAGGCATTTTTTAAATGTAATATTTCGCTGTCCAGTCAAATATAATAAAATACTTATATTAAATGCCGAGTTATTATGAATAGCTTTTGAACATTATAAATGTACGCTTAACTTTGAAGCTAAGTCACAATTTAATCAAAAAATATAAAATTTGCAATATTCTTGAACGAATAATATTTTTCATCGTATTTTGTTGCGACGCGGTATTTGAGATTTTTTCTATGCGCAGTAAACTTCTTTGTCAATAATACTTCGTTTAGTTGACATCCAGGTGATGTTTACACAGCGAGTCACTCACTCGTGTAATATTTACCTTCCTCGCAACTTTAAACGACTTTTGAGCTTTTCGCAATTTAAAATTAAACGATTTTATGCAAATTATTGCTAACTTTGCTATTATGGGAATCCTCTCCGGAGTGAAAAATTTCTTTGAACACTCTTCGCTTTCTATTTTTCATACATAGTCAATTTTTGATACAGCGATATCAATTTACTAATTAAACAAAATTAAAATCGTTCATTAAATAAAATAAAAAATGACTACTCGTATTTCTTATCGCCATTTTCAATCTACTCGCTTAATATTAAGTTTCACAGCACCGTGTTTTCTTAACGATTGAAATCATCTAAATTTACAACATTTTTTATAATATTTAATCCAAAACCAAGCAAATTAATTCACAATCGATCGGTGTAAAATAGTTGTGTATATATTAAAATTTAAAAAAAAACCAATATGAAAATTTAAATTATTTTATTTTTGACCGCAAATAAGTAGAATTTATTTATAAGAGGTTCTAAGCATTTCATTTATGGGTAATTCGGTGACCTTTATTTATAATTTGTATCATTATTATCTATATTTTTTTATATTTCATTAACCAATAATTATATCTTCAGACGTTCATCCGTACGCTTGAACGCCTGAAGATGTCAAAAGGTAAAACCTGGGTCGTTTTTGTTTTGGTTTTCGGATCGTGATCTAAATAAATAATGTTGAATTAGTACAAAAATGTGTTATTATATTTTAGTATAATCACTTTAATGAATCATATTATGTATTGGACTGTGGTTAAATAAAATTGATTTTATTTAACGACAGTCGACAGTTTACAAACGACAGTCAATTCGATGACAGTCGTTTCATGTAAAATCGATAAAAAGATTTATTTAGTCCAAAAATTTAAATATTTAACTTATAAAAAAATATTTATTTTAATTAAAATGTAGATGACTGCTGAAAACTATTATTATATCGATGATTCATAACAATGTATTTGCCAAGAGAGTGATATTTTAAAATTTTAGATTCAGTAGTATTGTGCCAACAAATTTTGGAATGGAATTTAAAGTTTGACATTTTTCACGAAAATTATAAAGTATTTTCGCACCCTAAATTGATATGAATGTCAAAAAAATATTTTTAGACCAGCGACATGAAATAATTTTCTAAATATGCTGCTTATTTTTAATTTTATTTAATTTGTGCGTGCCTATCATTTCATTAAGTTTAATGAGCTGGTAAACATTTTGTATTTAAACATCTCGTCCGCTGAATTCTCCGCATAAGTTAGTGACTCATTATAAATTGTGTTCTTAAAAAATAGCTATAGATATTTTTTCTGTTTTAAAATATGTATTCTTAAAAAAGCTACCACATAAAAGTAAATTGACCGTTTTCATTTGAGAACTAAAATTTACATAAGCCCTTACTTTAATAACCGTAAACAACTTTTCGTTTCAATGCAGTTGTCTTCAACTCTCTCTTACTTTTGCAATTATTAATCATTGAATCATGAATCATTCTGTCGTTCATCATTTTATTGTTTTAATTTAAAGCATACAATTTTAAGGGTTTTCAACCGATGGTTTGTTGAATATTGCGTTTTAGAAATGGGCGAGAGAATACAATGAACAGAAATTTTCATCCGATTGATTGTATTCTAAGAAAAACTGTGCAAATCGTCAATTCGTAACTTTTTAGACGAGCGGGCTTAAAAGAAGCTCTCACATTTCTTAATAATGGAAAATCTGTAAATTCCTAGGTTTTTAAAACCAGCCATTGGGCAAAAGAATAATTAACGAACCAGTGACAAAAACCAATAAGAATGGGTATGGGGGCCACGGAAAAATATGACACACAAAAAGAGCCACGGGCTCAAAAAATTTGAGAAACTCTTATTTATACTTTTTTTTAAAGACTAGGGAGACAACTATGTATTTCGAGATTTTAACAATTTCGGCAACCAATTCTAATAAACTATTTGTCATATCTTTCACTCATTGGAAAGGCTCTCATAGCTCTCTTAATAAGTAGGAAAGAAGTGACCGACTGACAACCAGTCCTCTTATACTCTCGAAAATTTGGCTTTGACAGCTTAATAACAATCAATCTTTATAAATCACCCTTCAAATAAGCCCGCAGAAGAGTTGACTAACACTGAGTATTCATTTATTTGTCAAATAGTATGTCGAACACGACCTTTTTTCTATTATTTTTTCATACATACTCTTAAAAACATTACAAGCGATCACAGTTTTAACCGGTTTTCGAAATGTCATAAAAATCAAATTAAATAGCGGAAAAAAATCAAATCTATCAAAAGTTCGTTTATTTATCAAACATAATGTTACACTAAAAGTTTATTTAAATCAAAAAGGATTACTCAAATAATTAAAAAAAAAAAAACTTAAATACAACATTTCAACGCACTCGTTAATTTGTACTGACAACAAAGCTACATGTTTTATCACTTTTTATTAATAACCAGTTAGTTTTAAGTCAAAATACTATCGTTATCCGATAATGGTAGCAGACATAGTTTTTAAAAAACTGTAAGAGATAAATAATAATAAATATAATTAATTTGATGATGAATAATTTCACAGTATAACAATACATGATATTTATCAAAAAAATATATTTTAAAGATTTAAAGAGACTTAAATTTGGAGAAGTTTATTTTCAAATGAAATTTTCGAAACATTGTTGAAAATAACTTTACTCTCAACTTTGACTTTTAATCTTTGAAAACACGTTGATACAACATAAAATCTTTAATATTGGTTTACAAATTCTCGGTAACACGTGTGTTCATAACGTTAATTTAATATATACGTTTAAATGTTCAAGCTTGATCATCAAAGAAAAAATACGTATCATATAAAGAATGATAACGTTTACGAAAAACAATGAAAAATCATATTATGTTTTTAATTTTCGATTACATTCAGAATTTAAAATATAAACCATTGTCAGAATCACGCATTTTTTAAAAAGTCAAAAAAATTGAGATTCAATTTTACTATAACAATTTTTTTCCACATCCAATAACGTAAGTTTTTTTGATAACAATAAATCATTTTTTAAATATTTAAGTTACTAAAACTTGGTAGCAGTAAATATAAAACCAATATGAGAATCTTTTCATGTTGAAAAGCTGTATTCATGTATTGTTAAGTAATTGTGTATTTAATGAACTTCAATGAGATATTATGCTTAAAAAATTTTGCACTATATTTAATAATAAAATGAAAATTTCGTATCCAGTTAAAATGCCACATTTATTGAACTGTTTCAAATGTTTTATTTGATTGCATGGTAACCACTGTTTGCATTTCTCGCATACAAATTAGAATATATATATAACACCTACGTGTTTTTATTTTTACAAAATTTTAATCATAGCTTAAAATATATATATAAATGCAGAGAAAAGCAAAGCCTGCCATTGATAACAAAGAGATTTTGATATTACTGGGATCCCACGCTTAAAGCTTGGGGCAACTTGTCTCATATCATTCTCAGTCCGTGCGTTCAGTGCTTAGACTAGGGATTGTAATACTGGTAGTACCGAATCCGAGAACCCGGTATTTCGTATTATTTTCAATACTTAAATACTGATATTTGTAAATTCGATTGATTTTTTATTTAACATAAAATGCTTAATCGTTATGCGTTCTATCACACATTGGTCTTTTCAAATCTTAAACTCAGTATCGATTACAAAATTTATGTCGTGATATCGAATTATTATGATACAATATTACTGTTTGTTTTACGCACTATAGCCTTTAATTATGAAAACTATTTTTGATAATAATTGTATTTATATCGTCAGTATACCGTCAGAAGTAAAAAATGATTATTTTGAGTTAGCAGGTCGATTGATTTAAAAACGTTCTGTCGTTTGAAAAAACAAGCTTACTCATATTAAATTTATTTATTTCAACATTTAAAGAAGTAATGCAAATCAAGTCGGTTTTGTTCGCAGTTATGAGTAGCAAAAATCAATAAATAGCTTCACTTTTTAACTCTACAAATTAATTTCTTATCCAGTTACATGAAGACAATTAGTTCACTAAAAGTCTTTGAGCTGTAAACGTTTTGGTCAATTGTTGTTTATTAATTTTCATTTTTGCCTACGGCCACACTACATTGACAGTTCGCTTCATAATATTTGAAAGAATTGATTACGCTGAGAGAAGGTTTTTTGAGTTAACATTTTCTGGTAGTGTACAAATAATATACTCGTCCAATATTGCAACCCCTAGCTCACATTAGATAAATTAGATAGAAAACAAAGTAAATACTAGTCTCGAAAATCCCTCACAGGGTTTTCTGCGAGTGCATAGAATATGGATATTATATATTAAAGTCACTCTGAATCGCTTTAGGTAGATTTTAAACGATGTTTTATTATCCAAGCAGAGGTGTTCTTGAATACTCTTAATATTAATAGCTTGATAATCCGAAATGTTTCAATTTTATTATAATACTTTTTGAAAAGATTATAATAAAGCTTATTTATTTGTAGCTGCTTTTCGTTAGTTGTCTTTATTGCATGTTTTCAAAGGTCAAGAAATTCAAGAAATTATGTTAAATTACGACGGAAAGCTTGTTTTAATATGTGGGATTTAATAAGAATGCCTTTTTTAAATGATACATTGACACGTAAAAAAATACCTTACGCCTATTAATTTGATAAATTGGTTACAAAAAAATATATACATATCATTAATGTTTAAAAACTAAAATTATTGTCTCTTAGGTATTAGGTTTATATATAAGCCCGTTCATTTCTTTATTTAATGTAATTTTAAAAGTGACAAGCAAACAAAGTCACATAAACTCTCACATTGGATGACTACTTTTGTCGATTCTTGGGGTCGATTCTGATGAATTTCGCTCGAATTTGAAGTTTATTGTATTTCCTAGATTTCTAATCTTGAGTCAATTATGTTTACATTGAATTTATTTTGTTGTTCCGATAGTAATTATTTTATCTACACAATAAAATCCATTACAAGTTTTGGATTCCATCCCTGTATTTCCGGTCACCACTTTTTTAATCCATGTCCTCTCTCAATGTGAAGCATGTGACCTCTAATGGGAGTATCTCTGTAGAACTGTTTTTTACTCAGTTGATTAACGTCTCTTTTAGGAGAAGGAATATATAGGACTAGTGAGTAATTTTTAAACATCAAAAAAATCTATGTCTTCGAAAAGAAGTTGATAAATCAATTGAAAAAATCTGTTCGTAATGGGATTCGATCTCGTGAGATTCGTCACGGAAACCATCGACGTTGACCACTGCGCTACGGACCCGATTACTTATTTTAATAAAAACATAGTAATAAAAAAAGAGTTGGATATAATACACAAGTAGATGAGGATTTGTGTGTAAACATTTTTGTTAAAAACCAGACCCAGAGTTTTAACCTTAACTTAAAACACGACATTAACTACTTTTGTAGACTTAATAGCATGCAGTGGTGCCAGGAGTCCCTAGCGATTTGAATACAAATTTATTTTTAAGGGACGAGTCCCTTAAAAATAAACTTCGAGAAGTTAACAGATTTTTAGTTGAGTAAGACTCCAGCTACAACAACTCGACTCCACGACTCCGACTGCTCTGTTAAAATCTTTTTAAAAAAAAACCGTAAATTTAGTGCCAGATACTGCAAATTATCTACATGAGTCGGTAGCATTCTATTTTTCACAAACAATTTGATATTAAAATACATCTCTTTGAATACAAACATAAATGCATTCATGACGAACAGGAATAAATATTTTCAATGGCAATTGTACCCAGACATTATTATCTGCAATTTGTTCGCTTCGCTGAATAATTATTAATATGTGACAGGGCTCGGCAAACTTTATTCTTATATTATATTATATTATTTTTTTTACTAGCCTTTGGTAATATATTATATAGACTTTTTTTTAGAATAGAATTTGAAAAAAAAAATTTGGCACGGTTATATGAATAAAATATTTAATCCATTAATAAAGGTAAGTATTGTAGGAACAGCATTTGTTTTCATATTTTTGAACATCAAATGTAATATTACTACAGTAAAAATGTCTACTAATAAGAAGAATTTAATAAAATTAATATAAAATTTCAGTCAGAACTTATTATTATTAAAATGATTTGTAAATCGATCGATGGATCATCTAGCTGACCGCAAATGACCCTCACTCGATTATTACGTGTATCACAAATTTTCTATTTCTATTAGAACAAAGAAATTGATTGCTTCATGGAATAGTTTTCATTCTGAAAAAACGTTGGGGTAAGCAATGGGTATTTTTCTTACAAGATTTTTTTATCAAAATATTTAATTCGTGGAAAAGCATAAATATATAAACAAGTTAAAATGCAGTTTTTTTTAATATCAAATTTATGGAGCTTTAAGTACCAGGACGCGCCAGCGTCAAGGTTCTTCTAGTCTCGTTCATCGATAAAGTTTTTGAAAAATTGTAAATTGTATTCCCTTACCATCGTTTGCAGATGGAAGGGCGTGATCACTGCAGAGATAAGAAGTTCACGGAAACTCCATATGCATTATTTTGCAAATCACATTCTATATGCTTCCCCCATACTATATCCGTACATGTACACACACATGCGCATACATACATATACACATACAGTACACAAAAAAGTCAAACAAAGAGTCATTTTTTTATGCTAAGTTCGTTCTTAAATTGTCAATTTTAGACGAGATAAGATCTATAGAGGGTCGTCGACGGGAACTGCTCTGGGTCTAAAAATGCTGGTTCTGTAAGCGAGTGATCTTGGGTAATCGTTCTTTTTGGTAGGAGTTATCACGGGATCGAATACGATGGACACTTTAGAAAATTGATATATGTTTCTTTGCTAAAAATTTCGTTATATCTTCTATAAAGGAATACTCTAGAAATATTTTTATATAGAATAACATTTTAGCATTGAGTATTCACATGATTTAATATTAAATTACTTCTTGTTATTTTGACGTGATAACAGAATAACAACATGAAAAATGATAAATTATTTACTAAGCCTTCGAATTTTTCATAGAATACGCTTGTAAAATAAACGATGACTTATGTCACACGCGTCCTGTTATGTAATTTAATTTAAATTTGTGAGATATATAGTGCTTTTTTATCAAAAACTTTCAGAATATTATATATTTTTTATTTTTCCATACTAAATATCGTGTGGTTTTTTTGAACATACAAATTAGTTTCGTCTTGCCAAAATATGTTGACGTCACGATATTAAATTACTTAGTCTAGGTTTTATTATGGATTGAACTTTACATACCGTTTGCAAAATCTTTAAAAAGAATTACCTACGTTTATTCATAATTAGTGGAGGAAAATATATCAATTAAAAACAATACATTTATTTCACATTTTTTGTGAGCACAAACTATAATGAAAACGACAAAAAAAAAAAAATTGACAATTTATTTGTTTGGTTAAATTATAATAGAGAATAATATTGATTATATTAAAAAACTATTTCGGCATCATATGGTCTCTGAACTATCTTATTACTTGTATGTGACTGTTTATTTGTTACTTTAACTCTGTTAATATTACGACTTGTAACCATGTTGGTTCCAAATACAACGTCAGTAAACTTGAACGAATGCGTTAAAAATATTATATTTTTTAAATAGAATATTTCTATTGTGTTATTTTATTTTAGGTATACTTCTCAAGTAGAGAGCAGGTATAATTAGTCCTCCGGCAATTAAGAACACTTAATAAAATTTTATATTCAGTAACAATATTTTTAATAAAGAAATGAAGTTAAAAAACGCTATTTTAATTGATTTACATTTGTGAATCTTCGAAAACAGGAGTTAAGTCGAATTTTATGATATATTGGGGTTCGAAGATCGGTTTTTTCAAATATAATTTATATAAGCCCGATTTTTCATGAAATTAAATTATACGTTGTGAAGGGTCTGGTCTTTGCTGTCAAATCAATCAAGAAATTGGCCATTATATCAACAGTTGCCTATAATAATAATAACACAGTTAAATATTGTTGTTATTGTTTCCTTTTTTTTAGTTTTTTTTTGATCTCAGGATCCAGTATTTGATTAATTTTATATTGATTAACTAAAAAAAACAATGACTTTACTATAATATGTATACGGTGACTTATTTTTATATTAACAACATTGACTTTTATGTCTAAAAAATGTTTGAATAATTATAATTTATAATGATGAAGTTGCATAATTATAATTATATTCCTAAAAAAAACTTTAAAAATCATGAAAGAATGTTTTTTTTTCAATTTATCATTTTATTACATACTTTAAAACAAACATAAATATTTTTAATAATACTTTATGTCTCAAAATTTAACATTTTCCACTCGCAATAATATACCTCTAAACTGCGTCAGTTACCGGCCAGGCAGCATTTTAAAATCTACCGCGAAGTTGTCTTGGCATGGCGGGCACTCTACTACAAATTATTTCTTAATTTTTGAAGAAATAAGCCATTCATAAATTAATTATTAATAATAATTTCAAGTATTTTAAGAAACACTACAACATTATTTTTATACAAACTTACTGATGTTTCCAATTATGCCGCGCATTTATTGGCTTAGCTTGCTCAGCATATGAATTATCCGTGCTGATAACTTTTCGTCTAAGAGTAAACATAAATCTAAGAGTATTTCTGGTGAAGAAAAAATAAGCAAAAAGCTCTGATGTAGCGTAACTTCTATGTATAATTTATTTTATACTGAATATTTTTATTCAATATAAAGCACATGCCATGAAAATATTTACACTGTTGATTGAAATCAAAAGGAATATAACGTCTCTCTTCAACGTGGCAAATTAATAGTCATCGAATTCTTAAACTGCTTTATTGAGAGCTCCTCGGCCATGTGTTAGATTTTATATTCGCTGAATATAGATGATAAAATTTTACGCGCGCGCTATCAAAATATCTAATATGAATTTTCGCATCAGAGGTAAAAGTAACGATCTTGTATAAAAAAAACTTCAATATATTATTTTCGTTATAATCATTACTATTTTTATTATTTTATAGTATATGTACAAAAGAAAACATAATAGACAATCGTACGTATGATTGTACAATATAAATAATGTTATCATAATATTCAATAAATCTTATATATACAATACAAATTAATTGGAAAATGAATTTCTCGTTTTAACGTATGCCAAATTATTTATCTAGGACTGGTTTCACTCATCGCCAGCATTATTACCCGTGAAAAGCAAAACGGGTCCTGATTTTGAACGAATAATGATCTAAAACATTTTCTAAGCTTTTTTTCTATCTGTCTTTGATATTGCACCCAACGAAAAGCGTTTTTCAATAAAAAAAAAAATACGATCTTTGCAGAACGAAAGACAATGTTCAATCAATTTCATTCATAATCAAACACGATCGAAACAAACAAAAGAGTGATATTTTTTTTAATTAAATTAAATGTACTAACTTTATTTCTATTATAGTATATGAAAATATTATATTTTAGACTATAGTAATAAAGCTTTGAAAACATAATATTTATTTAAATAGTTTTGAAATATCTAATTAATCAAATATTAAATAACAATATTTTATATGCATTGCTCTTGACTTAATGAAACGTTTCTGTGTGAACTGAAAAAAGTATTCAACGAAATCAAATATTCTGTAGTTTGAGGCTGGCAACACTGATCTCACTTGAGGTCTTTTGTCTGTGGGGAACAAAAGACGAAGAAAAATGTGAACAACATAGTGGAATTCATTCTTCAACTAAAAAAAAGAACGGAGCCTTTTCTTCAATGGGGACTTTTCTCCGTCTTAGAAAACTGTGTGAATAATAAAGACCTACTCGGAGCACTCAATGTCAATGTCATCTCGGGTATCTTGGGAACAATTTGTTAAATTTGTATTGTCATACATTGAAAATTGCTTTTCTATAATACAATAAATATTTCTATGGTAAAAAAAAAATATACAAAATAGAGCAATAAAAATAAATTATCATTACTTGCTTAACTAATACATACATTTTAATTTCGCAAAAAAAAAGCTTAGTAACCTTTAGTAGTAATTATAATAAGCAATTATTTATAGCACAGTTAGTATTTTTATTAGAAAATATATATATTTTAGCTTATATGAGCAATCAAATTTCTCTCAAAATTGTACTTATACATTTAAATAATCCATATCGGTTCCCAATGCGAAGCATATAGCCTCCTGTTTAAGGTATCTCAAAATAAGTTTTTTTTTACGAAAACTGTTTGTGACACAGTTGCTCAACTTCTCTTTTTTTCAAAAAAGAGTGTTAGGTATAGTAGGATTAAGATAGCACATAACTAGTGTGTTATGTGATATCTGCGCCTCATTATTTAAGGTTTGGATGAGTGGAAGTAATTTTTTAGACATCTCATTGCCTTCGAACAGTAATTGATAAATCTATTGAAAAAAATGTTCACACTGGAGCTCGAGCCTGTGAAATCCGTCGCAGAAGCCTACAATGTTGACCGTTACCTCACGAACCCGGTTATTAAATTGATATGTATTTACATTATTTGGTGATTATTACTTCTATTTAAAGTAAAAGTAAAAAGTCTGTGAGAAAAATTTGAAAAAGACAAGTGCTTGGATCTATTTCTTATTGAAAAGCTACATTCAATTGGATGTACTTCAAAAAATATATATTATTTACTCAAAAGGCCGCAAGCTCTCTTTTAAGTAAAGATTTTTACATTATGATCCATTTTCAATTGTATAACAAAATATATTCACAATATATTCAACCAATGATTTGAGCCGTCAATTTTAAAATAATATTTCAAATGATAGTCAGTAATTTTATGGATACTAGTTGATCGACAATTTATGGTTATAGTTATAGTAACAATTAAATTTCCTCTTACATACATAATCATATCTTTATAATTACAAAATCGATATCAAAAGAGGTCCTCTGTATTTAGCTGTGGATAATATATTGCCTGAAAACTTTACTCATTATGCTATTTAGGCGTACCACTACATTATCCCATCTATAATTTTTTTCACATAGCTAAAATTTATTAGCAATTAAAATCTCACAAGTGCTTACAAAATATTTGTGGGTAGGATGAATATTGGAAAAATTATGTTCATGTTTCAAAATAGATTCTAAAAATAAAACTTACAGCTAGAATGTTGAATCTTAAATCAATCAATGCGACCTCCCACTAAATGTAGTAAAATATGCGAAGTGACTTAACTACGAACTGCAAACGCCACAAAGCTAAAGCCTATGTTACTTTGAAAACGGGCTATTTTGAAATTGTACAATACGGTTCCTTGAATGATAATTTAGTTATTTATACAGTGTACAGAATATTATATGAATAGTTTCTCACTTTTATTGTATTCACTGTCAATTCTTGGTGGAAATGCATTATATGATATTAAAAATAAATATAACACTTTTTCAGCTGGTAATATTCACAATAAAAGAAGCCGGTCTTGATATTATCAAGTAATGTGCAATTAGTAGAATAGTGTTCGTTACATAATGGCTTTTAACAGAAAACGACTCCTTACAAGGAAGGGTAAACGGTAAATTTCTCGAATGAAATTTCTCGAAGTCAGCTGCTTAAAATCAATTAATCGAGAGTATAATTCTTGAATGTTGCGTTTCTCACAATACAAATTGCTCGAAATGCAATTGCTCGATTTAGATTATTTGGGTGATACTTATCATTTTTTTTTTGTTTAATATTACTATACAATAGTTGATCACTCAGCATTATATCACGTAGTTTATAACCCAGGCTTTTGATCACATTCCATATTAGTACTGTATTTTTATCATTGCCTGTAGAATTCGTGGAAAAAATATTCAGTATTGTCGATTATCAGAAGAAGAGCCCAATAACAACCATAAAAAAATGAATATTATGTCTATATACATGAACATTTTTAAAATTTGGAATATGACGTTTTAAAATTAGTTGTGAAAATATTCTGTTTGTTAGGTTGTTAGATTTTTTCTGAATTTTATAATTCCGTTAATATTTTTCATGTAGAAAAATATTTATGCAGGAAAATAATAATGTATTTGGTATAAATCTCTATTTTTTTAGCAAATTGTGTTTCGAACACTTTGTAATCGAGTGATTAGTTTTTCAAGGAATTTGTACTTCGAGCAATTTCCATTCAAAAAATTCACTTCGAACAATATGTTTTCGAGCAATTGATTTCAAGGGATACACCTAGAATTTCTTACAAGTGGTCTGATATATTGAAAATTCTTTTTGGCAGTTGAAGGTTTTGCACTCCAGGCTGTTGACATTTTGTTATTCATAACGTAAACATGACAGCCAAATCTCTTTGTGTTGAGGCAGCGATGTAACACGAAACCGAGGACCGCTTTGTTAAAATACATTCTATTTCAGTGTCGATATATTTCTTTCGGTTATCACGATTTTTATATTCCGTTTTTTCGAACGTTTTCTCAACTTTCGTTTTATCTGTTTTCACAAAACTTTTAAATGGTCAGTTGATAAAGCTCGCGTTGAGAAAAATTTGTTCTTTTCTACATAAATAATGTAAAATTAGTAGAAAAAGTATTGTAAAATACATTTATGTGTTGTGAAATATACATAAATTTATTAAATTACATTTTGTCTCCTAAATATCTGTGACGTAATTCGTACAATAAGGATAAAATAGTTTGATTTGTTTATTAAATAGACAATGGCACTTTTAATAATTATTGTATCATTTGTAAGTAAAACGAAATGCAAAAGTTTACTTAGTATAATTTACAAAGAAAGTATTAAACATTTATTTCAACATTTACTTCAAAGGTCAATTCCGAAAAAATCTCCCATGAAATATTTTTTTGAATTAGTTTATCTAAGCTTTTAGTTTTCTGTGTCAATGAAGTGTAATTATTAACATAATTAAATTTCATTTTATTTCGATAATTCTAGGAAACTTCTGCTGTTATTTAATCTAAAATCTCAACAAAAAAGAAATACCTCAAACTGAAAGACAGCAATTAATATCGCCAACTTTATTAAAACACGGTTACTCTGATTTTATCATTGTTGGGAAAATGAAAATTAAACTTTATTTCATCGACATACAAAATAAACTATAATCATAGTTGAAAGTAAAAAAATGTGTTGTTAATGAGAACAATTCAATAATGTTCAATTTTGTGAAATCTTGTTCAACAACTATTTTAAAAACATCGTATATTAAGTATATTTTGTAGTATTGAGGCGGAAATACGATATTGTGGAAAATAAGCATACGTTTGGAGTATTGGAGTATGACACAAATTTACTTTGATTTTTATTTCTAATTTATCTATCTTTCTCATGTTCTGCAGCAGTGGCGGTGAATTGAATGGTAATAATAAGAATGTTCAAATCAATTGAATTTGAAACCTTTTCAAAATTATATCGAGGTTAATTTTATCAAATTTTCAAACGATCATTATTTTTTCTCATTCATAAAATGTCAGTGCCTTAGAATCATTTTTTTCATCCGTTCTAAACGAAATTCTGCTCCAGTACACAAAATACTGATTAAGCATATATCCGACACATTACTTCCGTTTTGAAAAAATCCACAATAAAATTTCAATGTAAAGATATTTCATAAAATAATAATAATGTATTATTTCATACAATTGTACTGATATCAGGCAGTATAACTCATGATAAAAAAAAAATTTTTCATGAGTTCCATCCTTAAATTATTTATTGACAAATTAAAACGTTTTTATAGATAAACATTTTTTTAAAACAAACTTATTTTTGAAAAGTTTTCAGTGTGGTATCATATCGACTGTGGAAATAAAATCGACGTAACCCAAACATAGTAAATTTTACAGGAGGTACAAAAAACTTGTTTTGATGATTTTCGGTCATATGCAAATTATGAAATACAACCTTGAAGTGCACGGAGACTTCTAAACTGGTGTTTAATTGACATAATCTAATATTTATTTAAGAAATTGTCAAGAAAAAACCTTTTTTTCAAACTTTTTTCTTGGTTTCAATTTTCAAGAGCCCATCTTTTTTCAAACTTTAAAGCTAAATTTAGATACTTATTCAGCATTTGCAGCTTACGTCCTTTAAATACATTGTGATTATGGAAAATAAGCTGTTTTGAAAAAACTGTGGGTTACGTCTTTTTTTATTTCAACATACATTATTGACTTACAATTAAAGATAATAAGACGACAAAACCCAAAAATTGATTCCCGTGAAATTGACTCTTTTTTAGTTCTAAGTCTAAGTTCCCGGGACACTTAAAAAAAACAACCCGAGACAAACTTGCTAAATTTCTAACACGATGTGTATGAAGTAAGAAGAAAACGAATAAAGTTTGAGATTTTTTATACTATGAGATCCATTAACTGATTTCTGAACCAGAAAAGAAAAAAAACTTTTCTAAATCTTTCTTTTATTTCAAAATATAATATGACCGTTGTTCGGACAAGTGGCATCCGATAGTTTGCAAAAATAAACGATTTCTTCGACAAAATCAAATTTTGTGTGTAAAAAATAATAAAATTATTTACAATGGAATATTGTCGTATTATGTAATATTTATCTTCAAGTTTGTATTAGTTTTTAAGTATGTACGGACAGAGCTTATGTCCAAAAGAAAAGTACTTTAGAATAGATAAGGAACTTAAACGGTTGCATTTATTAGTATTGGTTTGTTATTTCAGTTACTGTATAATTTGGAACCACAAACAGCCTCTGAATGAAAATATCAAAAGTATAGTATTTACCTAAAGTTAACTTTTATATTAATTTTACTACGTAACTTATTGATTTATAACTGTTACTTTTTTGCGTTCTAATGAATATAAATCAACTCAAAGTTTGATTGAAATAATCTCAGAAAATATATAAACCAAAAGTATTTATTTTAGATGTAATTATGTGTTCTTAATCGAAACGTAACTTTAAAACATTTTTTTAGTATGTTAAAGAATACTACAGAACTTCGTACATAAAAATATTGAAAGTCTTACTACAAAATACTAACAATATTTCGACAAATCTGTCACAAAAACATCTAGAAAAAAAAAATACAACGATTAAAACGGAACATATGTTTTACGCATGGTGAGGACATAACATATATTATATAACTGGTAAGTGGTTCTTAAAAGTAGCAAAATACTCTGGTAAGTGGCAGTAAACTTTTCGTATTCGTACGCCATTAGTTGTGAAGCACTGATTTATAGAAATGCGCAAATGAAAATACGTAACGCAATCCAGCAGACTCTGCGGCGACCAATCTTTCCTCTCCATATCAATTCTACAGGAAAGACCTACGTTATATAGATGTAGATCGAACACTTCATTTGTTGTTGGCCATAAATCCATGTTAACGGCAACGTCAAGTCATATTCGTTTCCGCTTCTTAAGTGGACCGTATTCGTATAAATACGGAGAATGCTATTTTATAAAATATCAACATAACTACTCTGCTGCGGCCATATTTTTTTTTTTGACTTATAGGAATGACTCCAATGCACTTGAGAGTTTTTAATACAAACAGTTACGAATATTTTCTATGCTAAGATTACAATATAAAAGATCACATTTTAATATAAATTAAATAACTTTAGATTAGATTATTCCACGTATTGTGTTACAAAATGTAACACGTGTTTCGCCTCTTTCAGAGGCATCCTCAGGCAACTACTTTTGCAAATGCTTGCTTAAATACGAATGATTTTAATTTTACTATGATATATTATATTATAAGATCATATATTATGATCATTTATCTAATAATACAAGAAAAAATTAGCTGCAAATATTAATAGTATACAAATCTTAATATTGTTTTCAAATAATTGAAGAGGTTGACAATAAAAAATGCATCTTATTATAAATTAATGATAACTTTTTTCATTCTTCATTAAGAAAACAAAAGAAATTTTGGTCAAAACGATAAAATTTGAATGTCACTTGCAAAAACACTTTGGTTTTATCATTTGACACGAGCATTATCTCAAGCCTGCTTTAAGAAAGAATTTATCCACGCGAAATATACATCCTTAAAGTTTAAATTAATTCATGAAAAAGTTCTATTCAAGCTAATATTTTGACTTTTTTTATTGTTTTATGAAAACAGAATTTTATTAATATTCTTTAACGGTAAATAAACTGTCCGAGAAAGCGAAATTTAGTGCACGATGCTTTCAACGATGTAATTATGCTAGTAACGTCGTTGGCTTCGGCTGCGGAGGTCACGGGTTCGAATCCCAGTACGGACAGTTTTATAAATTGATTTTTCAATCGATTTATAAATTTATGTCCGAAGGCATGGATGTATGTGATGTCTTGAATTAACCCATCCTATCCTATGAACGGGGCGTATCGAGAGCGATTAGCTATCCACTAGTCCTGCTCTAGCTTTATCTTTATATTCCTACTATCTTTAAAAAAAGAGAGGTTGAGCAACTGAGTAACAAGCAGTTCTCGTAGAAATACTTCTGTAGAGATAAACTTCATTAAGAGTCCATATGCTCCACATTGGAAGCGGACATGGTAAAAAAAAGTGTTTTGCCATTATAAGAATTATTTTTATTTAATATATTTGAATGTTTTAAACGGTTTTCTTTTACATCTACAATATTCGTTGATAACTTAAAACGCTCTATCGCGCTTTCGTTAATTGCACTACAACCCCAACTTTCAGTTGCATACATATAATCAAAAATAAGAGTTTGCGACTCTTCAAGCTTAAATGATTATTAGTGAATTTCTTTTCAATGTAGCTAACCACCTGTCGTTGTGATTTATTTTCTGCAATCAATTATACACATCTTCTTTTGTGAATGTTCATTTATTCAAATTATTTCGTATTATTAATTATTGTATAGTAATATCGGGTATTAAAATTCTCTTTGGCCATAACCTGTTAAATATTTTATGATAGAAGACCGTTCTTCTAGCTTAGCTGATAAGATACTAAAATATGCAAATAGCAGACTCTAAAGCAGCCATAACTCAACCTGCGGCCCAGTGAGCCCTAATGTGCGGCCCAGTAAACTCTTACCAAATCGTGGATTTCAAATTCCTCGGTGAGCTAAAAAAAAAAAAAGGAGTACACCATAAATTTGTTGCGACCCACGTAGAGAAGCAAATATCGGAATGCGGCCCGGAGGGAAAAAAGGTTGAGTATAGCTGCTCTAAAGTCTTAACGGTGAATGTGCTAAGTTTTTTATTATCCATTGACGTATTCGCTACTTTTGATGAGTACGATAAAAAGTTACAAAATATTTTTTTTTAAATGACACTTTAGCTTTACTACAGTTTCATTTTCAACCGTTACTATTGCTAATACGGAAGTTGTGAAAGAATGCCTGAAAATAAGTTACATAATCATTTCAGAAAGATTTTCTTCGCCAAGCTTAAGCTTAAGTGTTACAGTTTGTTTTGTAACTAAATTAGGTATTAAATGGATAATAAGCAAAAGAGTTTGTATCATAATATAATATCCTATTGAGATTTCTTATATTGTGTGAATTCATAAATAAACAAAACATTGACATTTCAGATCAATTTTAGACGTATTTATTATAATATTTAACTTTTCCGGTTCTAATCTCAAGAAATGCGACCCCAATACCCACATTTTCTTAAATATCTATTTTAATATGGGTGATACAATGTTTATAATTAAGGTATTCTTATATCATAGTTTTTTTGACCTTTTGTAGTTTATATAAATACGCGATGCGATAACGAGATAAGCGCCCGCTTATCAGCGATCGTTTGTAAGATAACTGCGCTGAACGCGTCAGTTGCAAATTTATATTTGTATTGGAATGACGTCTTTTTTACACGCAACTTAAAATATGATTATTTATTAAAAAAACACGGATTTTATAAAAAAAAAATGTATGAGGAATGATGCAGAGAGATATTTTAAAGCCCTTAGACTATTCTTTTTTTTAAACTCATAAGAATAAGACCAATAATGAGGAAACCACTGGGGTCCCTAAACGACCCCCATCGGCAGAGAAGTATGTTTCTAGTCTCCGAGCCGCGAGGGTTAATCACTACAAGTTAGATTTTTGGCTCTTTTGATAATTTTTCTCCGAGACTTAAAACAAGAAAATTTAATTGAAAATATTTATGGTCTATAAATGTATAATATCTTGTGCAAAGTCAAACAATTCCACTCAACTTTGGCGTGCTTCTGCACAATTTTTGTTTTATCACATTCATGTCATGTTCGAGGAAAAAAAAATTAACGAAATGCATGATTGAAAAGACCGTTCGCACTGCTGTCGCAGCAGATTACCATATTGGCACTAGGGTATCCAATCCCGGAGCATTTTTCCAATCCCGGGATTGGGACAAGCTCACCGAGGAATTTGAAATCCTCAATTCCCTTTACTTTTTCCCCGGATTATCTCCAAACCTCGTTTTTTTTAGCTCTCCGAGGAATTTGAAATCCTTGATTTGGTATACTTTTTTCAAAGCTTATCTCCAAAAGTCAATTTTTTTCAAAATCCTATCAATTTTCGGGATTGGCTCGAAATTTCTCAATCCCGAAATCCCGGGATCGCGAACATGTCAGTCCCGGGATTTCGGGATCAAAAAATTGGACGGGATCCTGGGTCCCGGGTCCCGGGATTGGATGCCTTAATTGGCACCCATCGAAAAGCATGAAACTTATAGAGCTTATTTTAACACACGTTTTTCTATGAGAACTGCTTGTAGCACACTTTCACAATCTCTCTTTCGCGAAGAGAGAGAAACGATAGAAAGATAGGACTAGGACAGGAATGTCGGTTAGTTGATCGCTATTGCTACACATAATTTTAGGATCGAACTCGTGCTGAGAGAGAAATGTAGACATTACATACATCCATGCTTTCGAACAGAAATCTATGAAACCACGAAGATAGTGATGTTGACTACTTGTCCATGGATTCAACTTTATACAATTGCTAGAATAAGCCCAAAAAAACTATTACTATATGATTTTAAGAAGGGGCAATACAATTGTGTTTCGATCGTATCTAATAAAAATAAAATTCTTGATAATTAACCATAATTATTTTTTTAGTATTTAATACTCCAAAAATTTACAGAAAACGTCGCTAAATTGATGAATTTAATTATTCGGAAACACTTTCATATACACTCGTAATCAATTGTGTGACAACTCTTACATTGTCAAAGCTCGATTGATTTTTTTTATGTGACCAGTTTTTTAAGTTAAGCCGCCACTTGCAAACTTACATAAGTGTGTGTCAATAGAACTTTGAAATTCGATCATTTGCACAAACTTCAATATTCAAACACTCAGCGTATACTCTTGAATTTTTTCAACCAGAATATTTTATTTGACTTTGTCGAAAAAGAAAATCATGAAAAATTGAAAAAGATTTTACTACTTCAACCGTTCTCACTAACAAAGGGCGGTTGTATCGATTTCTTGATCTTAAAATGTTTGTTTAACATTGAAATTTTAAATCTTTTTTGAGAGATATGTATTTGTCTTCATTCCAAAATAAATGATTTAACAAAAATTAAAATGACATTACGAACCAGATTTCAATATTAAACAATGCAAAATTATTGTCACTGATGTAATTTTCTGATATTAAAAAAATAGCTGAAACTTTTTGCGCTAAGCATCTTTGTGATGCAATGGAGAAAGCCTTAAGATCGTTCAAAGATATAATTGCTTTGGGTCTAATGAGTGCCTAATTGAAGATTACTCGATTTTTATTTCACCTTATATGTTTGTGTAATTGTTTTATAATTTTGAATAAAGTAATTCTATTTTTTTAATGTAGTTACATTGTAAATGCAGTACCTATACGTAGTATAATAAAAGTTTTTTTTAAAGGAGATCTATTTTTAAAAAAATGTTTATGAATAGTCCAAAATATAACTTGAGTATTCCGAAAAAGTGTTTTAATTTTATGGTTTAATATTGTCTGTTATTTGAATAAAACAAGCATTTAATAAATAGTAACGAATGATATGTAATACAAATTATCTCCCAATTATTCATTAAAGGCACCATTTCAATTACATTTGAAAATTATTAAAATAAATATCTTTTCATAATGGTTTTTTTTTGTGGAAGCAAAAAAAGAATATGCCAGTTTCAAATTGACAAACGTGTATAAAACATCGAAAACACTTGATTTGTTAGCATGACCCGTAAAAGTTAGCCAAAATGATTTTTAGTGTTTCCCAAATAAGATTACCTTCGAGAATAAAAGCGACGGGGAAGTCGAAAAATATTTTTACTTTTTGTATTGTTTTATAAATTTTTGTACAAATAGCGATTCGATAGATTGATTTTTTTAAAAAGCTTTTCATTTTGAACGGGTCAATTTTAAGTTTTACGCCTATGAGATTTTATATCATTTTTGAATTACTTAATAAACAAATTTAACAAGTTTACTAATATTATATTGATATTACGCACAGTCTCGTAAAAATGTAAGTATAAAAAGGCTTAATACGGATTAATTTTGAAATGAAAATATTCTTACGTCCATAAATTATCGTTTTCGGAAAAGATGTTTCTCCGGAGACCTAAAAAGGATGTTTTGATTTATAGATTGGTTTACGAAATAAAAATATACATGTAAAAAATTTCGTATATAAATTGTATTCTTGCAGTAATATTTACACAGTTTAATATTTCCCGACGTGTTTAAGTATAATAGATTGATTGTAATTACTTGGCGTTTCAAAATCATTGTAGGTTATATTCAAATTGTCTTTTTTGTTACCATTTCCGCTCTCAATGAGGAGCATATATAAACCTCCATATATATGAACTATCTAAATATAAGTTGTTCTATTAGTATTGGTTGTTACTTAACCTTTCAGTGTCTTTGTTTTTGGATATAATAATGGTTTAGGAATCGGGCTAGAACAAGACTATCGTTGACCTAATTATTTTTGAAACGTTTGGTTTTTAGGATGGAATGGGTAGTAGAGAATCGAAACATTATGTCTTCAAAAACAATTTCATATATTTTTTTTTAATATATTTTTTAATTTAAAAAAAATATTTGACATTACAGCTTCCGCCGATGCGTCAAATATTTTGAAATTGAAAGATCATACGAGTTATACTCGATGAGAATTGTTGTAAGTCACATGAGATTAACTAAAGGAGAATTAACTTCACAAACACCCATGTCTTAGTTCTCAAATTAAAATTGTAAAAATCCAATTTGACATGGACCTTACCTGGAAACGAACCCAGACCCACCTGATCGGTAGAGCAAGCTCTAACCAACTAGACCACAGCGGGTGATAATTTTATATAAAACTATCCGTATTGTGATTAAAACCATAAAACACGGCCATCTTTGTTTTCGACATTGACCACTCGGTAAAGAATACGACAATTGTGTATTTTAAATTTATTCTAAATTTGCGGTAACTTGTCTTGACCAAAGGACTGGTATTTGATTCTATCACTAATATCAATTTTGGCACTTTAATTTCAATTTTAATTCAAATATGACAAAATGTTGTTTAACAATAGATTACATGTAATATAATGCCGGGTCTATGGCGCAGTGTTTAAAGTCATTGGCTTCCGTGACGTATCTCACGGGGATGAAGGCATGGGTGTTTGTGATGTCTAAATATTCCCTCCTACTCTTCCAATCATTAATTATTAACGTATTCTTCTATTCCTTCTACTCTCTTCGAAAAAGAGCGTTTGGGCAACTGAGTAACAGACAGTTCTGGTAGAAAAAAAAACTTATGTTGAGTTACCATCGTTAATAGTTCATATGCTTCATATTGGGAGCGAATATGAATTTAAAAAATCTGAATCTGACAACTGAAAATTCATTTTCATTAAAATGAAGCTGGGCTTAATTTGTAAAAATAATTCATTTTTTTACACGTACATATAAATACCGTTTATTGAAATGTGTAATTTAGATGCTGACAAAGTACTATAGCTTTAATATCATAAATAGGCTGACATAAATCTTGTTTGGTTTAATTCTTTATAAAAAATATGTTACAAAAAATGCATGTCTGTCTGGACTTTGCCCTGCGGGTCGGGCTATTTTATTTAACAACATTTTCATAACACAAAAATGCTTTTATCTTTTCAATTTCGCATAAAAAATACTGGCATCGTGCTAAATTTTACCCATCATACGTATTTCTGTTGGATTTTTATTTATTTTGATTCAATTTCTTTTTGGTTCGTATGGAAATTTGGGTACTTTATCAATATGAAAAGTAAAAATATCAATATTTTGCAAAATGTGTTAAAGATTGAGTAAACGAAATTCGATATTCCATAGAAAACATATTATTGTTTTTATAAAAGAATCTTTTTATCACAGATAACCTATGTTAATCTGTTACAAGATTGTTGTAAGACCCGGAGAAGTTCAAATATACTAATAAAAACACAATATTCCTTTGTACTTCATTCCAATTTATTTAATAGGTCAGGACCGGTTTCGCACATTGTGAGCATTGTCAACTGATATAAACAGTGCTATTTATACAAAATTAAATTGAAATAAAAGGTGTAAGCAACAATTAACAATGAAAAGAATTTACAAATTACACTATAAGTGACTCTACAATTACACAAAATTAAAATGCTTAACACCTATAACATACAATTAAAAAATCATCAAAGACCAATAAATTATAAGTGGTGAATGATGGCTATTATAAACACAATTAAAATTTGGGAAATTTTTAACACAGTGAAACTCTCTACATTACTAAAGTAAATAACTTAATGAAGATTTTGTGTTTTTTCCGCTTCCAAATAATAAATAAGTCTGTGTACTTCAACAAAATCGACAGCTATGAAGATTCTGAAAAAGACATTTTTAAAAACCATATCAATTCTTTCTAAAGAAATAAAATTTTAAAAATATATATAAAATATAAAAGAGCAGTTTTTAACATAGGCAGAGGATAAAGTAAAGGGGAACTTGCCTTTATTGCGGAAACATAGCTTTATTGCGGAGAAGATTAGGAAGACAATTTTGAAACTTCTTTACTTGATGGTATACGGATATTACCTATGAATTTCTCTCAGGCCTCGGTCTACAATTAGCACATTGAGCCACGTACAGCATTACGTGACGCCAGATGCAACTGCCGTCGCCACGCTTCGTTGTTTTTATGGGCATTCTTGGATTTGGCTTATCAGTATTTGTGACTAGGCAGATTAATGGGTGTTTTAATAAATAAGTCAAACATGTATATGATTGTAATATGAAGTTTAAAGAATTTTAGGAGCAATCAGCTTTTGACTATTTTGTCCATATGTATTTAAAGACGATCCAATAAAAATGACACTGTTTTTTTTTTTTTAAATCGTTTGAATCGGATAAAACTTTGTTTAGCTAATCAAATTTATAACTAATCCTTTTCTTTGTCAATTTTCGGCAAGACGTCAAGACATCCGGACACTGCAATGCTGACAAATAACTACAGACGCGGCGGTTGGCATCTACGTAGACGCCGCGTCAGGCGTGATAACGAGACCACATTTGTTCATTTTCATTGTAAACATTCGTCGGTCGCGTACGGCGTTTTGCTATCTATACACGGTGTACGGCGTAAATTGTTGATCAGCGTATTTGACATTTACAAATTTTGGCTTATAGGAGGCCAAAATGAGAATTTTATCATTCTTGAGATTGTCAAACTTACTGCTCCTGATCATTTTTGAGAAATCTTGGACATGAATTGTTCCTTCTTCCATGGTACAGAACCAGCCTGCCATGGAGACTTCACTGGGTAAAGTTTTAACAGTTCGTAATAGTATTGTTTCGTATGAAGACATATTCCTCGAGGACGTGGGTGACCTCAGACCAATACTATTTTATATGTTTATATATATTACTATATATAGTTAATGTGTATTTAAATCATCTAAACTTTAATTAAAACGTTTTGTTAATTTATAGAATATGACATCGTCCCATTAATTTTGAGTGATTTTTTTTCTCTTACTCCATTTACGCCAATTTTGTTTTCACTGGACGTGGACAATAGTGGTTTTTTGGCAGCGCGCCGTGCACATAATCCTAATTTAATTAACAGATATTGAATGTTTCTTTTTAAAATATATTTACCACTTTCATTTATGGACTTTCTTCATACTTTGAAATCTAAGAAAATCTATTTTTATAAAAAAAAACCACACTCATAAAAGTTCAGAGTGGGAAATTAGATATTAATTGAAATAAAAATCATTAAAAAAAACATGGATTTTTTAATGCATTTTAAGATTCCCTGGATGCTCAAAGTTATCAATAGTTAACAAATGATAAAAAAATAAACGCATATTTTAATTAAAAAATATTTAAAGAATACAACAATTTGTTAATTCTACTACCTGAATTATCATTGGTTCATTATTATTTGTTAAATAGTGTGTCAAATGTAAAACTATTTATATTTGATATATGGATTGTTAATTCTACTACCTGAATTATCATTGGTTCATTATTATTTGTTAAATAGTGTGTCAAATGTAAAACTATTTATATTTGATATATGGATACATGCTTAGACATATTTTTAATGATATTTATAAAGATATAATGCATTTGTGTTCTTTAAAGACATTTTAAAATACAAAACTGAATTTTCGTACGGTACGCGAAACATTCTTGCTCAGACTGTATATAATATATTATATTAATATACTATATTTAATTTTATTTGTTACTATCCGGTTCCCGGCAAGCGTTGCAATGCCACTCAAAGGAAGACAGTGTTTGTGTTTTAATTGTGTTTATTGAAGTGCATGTTTTTTTTCTGTCTGTTTGACGTTTGAATTTTGCTGCCGATTGTTTATGGTACGACACACGCCGCCACCTACTGTAAGTAAATGCAAGAATACATTGTCAAAATGAAGTGTGGCAAACAAACATTTATTTTTATATATTAGATTTGAACTTATTGCTAATATGTACGCTAAATATTTTCATTTTTTTAAATCATTTGAGATCAGCACTGGAATGATATTAACGGAGTTTTTTTTACCATGTCCACTCCCAATGCGGAGCATATGGACTACTCCTAATGGAGTTTATCTCAACATAAGTATTTCTAAGAGAACTGATTGTTACTCAGTTGCTCAAGCTCTTTTTTTAAACTAGAGTAGGAATAGAAGGATAGGGCTAGGACAAGACTAGTGGTTAGCTAACGCTCTCGATACGCCCCGTTCATAGGATAGGATGGGTGGGGGGGGTTAATTCAATACATCACATACATCCATGCCTTCGGACGGAAATTCATAAATCGATTGAAAAATCAATTTATAAAACTGTCCGTACTTGGATTCGAACCCGTAACCTCCGTAGCCGAAGCCAACGACGTTGACCATTCGACCACACAGTGACATATTTAATATAAAAAATGATTCTATAACACTAATATTGAATATTTGTTTAATAAAAATGTATAATCTATCTATACAGAGATAAAATTGTATTAAAAAATATATATAAACTTACTGATTTGTAATATTATTGATACATACCATCGTATACCTTCTTTACAACAGACAAATTAATACCTAAACCGAGATCGAGATGTTTCCAGTTTGGATGAATATATTGTATTATATTATGAGAATGGTTTGAGCGTGACATATTTTTTTAAAAAAGCTGACACACTTACAGCGAACAGCTTTATCAGACAACTGTTGCCAATCATAATATTTCACACAGAAGCAGTGATTGTGTAAACAATTCGGAGTGGAGCACACTACGGATGATCATGTGTAGTGTGTTTATTATCTTTTGAGCTTCCTGTGGAATCTATGATCGTGCAAGAATAATTTATTGTTTTGAAAATATTTGTACTTCATAAAATGCACGCTGCTCCATACAGTACGTGGAGAATGAGAATTCTCGGCTTTACGCAAAAACTTTTCGTTTGTTTAAAAAATATAATTAATTATTTTATTTTAGTATAAAATACAGTTTGTTTATTGTAATTCAATTTATATTAAATAGTATCAATTTGTATTATCTAAAATATCGTAGATATTATATGATATATATTTTAGAAAAAAAAACGTTAAGATGAGAAATGCAACTGTATCAAATCGATTCTAATGAATTTATTTGATTAAATTTCCCATATAAAACTTATTCAATATATTTAGATTTACCCTTAAGTATATTTGAGAAGTTTTCGAAGCAGAAATGGTTAGAAAGAGAAAAGGTCAGCTCATTTCTTTTCCTAACTTTTTTCGGTATATATGTCTTATACTAGAAACAGTCTAGAAATTAGTTAAAATTTATATTTATGATTTTAAATAAAATCATTTTACAACATTTTTATTTTAGAGATCTGACAAAAAAGCAGACATTAGTTACTGTGTGGAAGTTGATTTTAAATATAAAATTTAATTTGATAAATTTGCTATTCTACAATTTAAGATTTCGACTGAAGGTGCTTGGTGGAATTTCAATATTAAATATGAATCGTTCAAATTATGTACACTCCCACAGATTTTGTCACTAACGACCCGGGTTTCGCCTTTCGGCATCTTCAGGCGTTCAAGTGCACGGATAAACCTACGAAACCCGGGTCGTTAGTGACAAAATCTGTGGGAGTGTACATAATTTGAACGATTCAAATTTGTTATTCTACATTTTGTGCTATAACTTGTGACACGAGTTTCGCCACTTTGAGAAGCATCATCAAATTATTACAACATTTACGAATAGTGGACTAACAAAGTTATCAAATTTAATTTTATATATATGAAATAACAGTCGATTTTCGGTGTTTAGGGTAAGTGATAATTATTATCAATCAATTTTTGAGTGGAAATCTTATAGCTTTAATTAATATCTCATCAACCTTAATTCAAAACACGAAATTCAACTCGTAAACTGGTCTTATTCTAAGAATACAGATTCAATGAAAACTTAAATTGAATCACAAATTGCGAATAATTTGAAGGCAGAACGAAAACTTCTCTACTCACCGCTAATTACGCAATAATTTCAGACTCCACCTGTAAGTTTCCATAATTATCTTAAACGTGCTTCTTTTGACAAATTACTGTTACGTCGAAACTCGGTGACATTTCAAGATCAGAACCTACATAATCGAGGTGCGTTTGTGGAATTGAAAGTATGTACCCTTTGATTCCATTACTAAATGTCATGAAGCCCAAATAAGTCAGTTTTTAATATGCTTTCAATTTTATATAATTAAAAACAAGGGCTCAAATCAAAATATTTATTTACATTTTTTTTACACCAAGCTTAAAACTCGTCGGTTTCATGGTGCAGTAGTCGTTGGATTTCATACCGCACCTCACTGGTTTGAATCCCAGTACGAACAGCATTTTTAAATGTGTTTGAAGTAGAGGTCTGCACAGGCGCGGGCTTGGCTCTCGGGCTCTAACCCGGCCCGGCCCGTGGACCGGGTTCGGGCGGGTAAGCGCAATTGAGATTCGGGCTCGGGCCGGACCCGGATAAGGAATTATTTCTTCAAAAAATTATTTCAGACTATGTTCGTGTCATAAATAAGCCATGATGATTTTAATTATTACCAGTTCCATAGATAATCGTAAATTGTTTTAAATTTATAAAAAAACGGGTTTTTTTCAGTCTGTTGGGTATAAATTCGGGCTTTGAGTCGGGTTCGGGTAAAAATTATGGTATTGGACTCGGGCCCGAGTCGGATCGGGCCTGAGTCTTTCGGATTCGGACCGGGTAATTTTGTAAAATTTTGGCCTGTATAGACCTCAAGTTTGAAGGCATGAATATTTGTAATGTGATAAAAATTTCACCCCACCATTCCAATCTTAAAATAAGAGAGTGTAGCGAAAGTGATTAGCCAACCAATACGTGAAATTGTCTTGTCTTTGCTCTATCTTTTCTATCCATATTCTCTTCGAAAGAGAAAAGAGAGATTGACCAACAAAGTAACAAGAAGTTATTGTAAAAAGAATCTGTTAAGATACCTTCATTAAAAAATATATAATAGACAAATAAAGATTATTCCACGTATTGTGCTACAAACTGTGACACGTCTTTCGCATCATTCAGAGCCATCCTCAGACAGCTTGTTTAAGTACGAATGATTTTATTTTTAATATTCTCACATGATATGTTATAAAAATAAAAACGGGAAGAAAGGAGGGGAGGATAGACACACAGTTAGTAGAACAATACGTGGAATAATCTATTTTAATAATATTTTTTAATTTTATATTAAAATGAATTTCCACAGAATTACCGCCGAATCCATCAAAAATATTAATAAAAAAATATGTATTAAATCCATGGGTAAAAAAACCTTTAAAATTATTTCATTGAGTTGTCGCTTCAATAACTCGAACGATTTATTTTCTTCATACAATTGTCAATGAGTAAAATATATATAATAACTACCAAACTGTAAATTACACAAAAATATGAAAAAAAAAATGAATACTGTTTACATTGAAAGAATTTTTACTGCTGTAAAAATTTCATAATTATATACATATCAACGCTAGTTTCAAGCAAAACAAACCAAAACAACAAAAAAACATTTTTCCTAAGAATGTTCTTCGTATATATAAAACTATGAAAATTTCAGTACCAAGCACACGTACGAAGAATCCAAATTAATGTTCATTGTAAACTACAGATTTCCCAAAAGCTCGATTAATATGAATGAACCATAATGAAAATATATTATTTTCTAGAGAATACGCTCAGTTTCGCTTTCAAAACAAACAATACGAGAACAAACATGGTAGAGTTTTGTGCGCCAAAAAATGTAAATTGCAATTAAAGTATTTTAGAAGAAACACTGATTTTTGAAATGCAAAATATCCGTATTTTGATTAAGTAAAATCAGAAAAAATCATCCGACAAGCGTTGCATCTGTGAAGGATTTTCCTGTAGTCTAGCCATACTCAACCTTTTTTCCTCCGGGCCGCATTCCGATATTTGCTTCTCTACGTGGGCCACAACATATGTATGGTATACTACTTTTTTTTTTAGCTCACCGAGGAATTTGAAATCCTCGATTTGGTATACTTTTTCCCCAGATATCTCCGAAACTCCTTTTTAAGAGGAATTTTAAATTCACAATTTGGTAAGAGCTTACTGGGCCGCAGGTTGAGTATGGCTGTTGTAGTTGAATATGTGTGAACAAAGATTCGATCCAGATTTACATACATACACCAGAATGAATGAACTAGTTTTTTTTGTATGTCGTTGTTACAGTTAAAGTATACACTCAGCGGTGAGCTGCCAATACGTTAACAAGGGGCTCGCTTAATATCAAAGCAATTCTCGGTGCTCTGGGGAAGGAGTGAATTTTTTTATTACTCCTATGCAATTTATACGCAATACCTAAATAAGCAATCGATTGATAATTAATACTCTTATATTATGTAACAATATGCAATTTACCGTGAACTTATCAATGTAAATTATTAAAAATGTACTACTGTGTATACTGAAGTTGTCGTAGATAGTATACAAGTCAGAAAATGCAGTTGTATACTAATTTGATCTGAGAATATTGTTTTCTCTTAAATTAGCAAAGGGCTCGCCGGCCATAGTAAAATTTAACAAGGGGCTCGCGCGAGCCCCTCCTATCCCCTTCCAACCCACCCTTGTATACACGTATTCAATGTACACATACCTTGTCCATTTTAGCCAGTTACAGTGAATTTAAAATTTAAATAAAATTAATTAATTAATTAAAATAAATAAATAAAATTTTAAACATTTAATGTGTATATGTACTACAAAGACGTAGTTAAATTGTTCAGACACTTAAAAATAATCCCACGTACACTCAAACTATCGCCAGGCACTCTTCACGCGCAGTCTCGCAGTTGTTTTACTGTTGTCTCACATTTTAAATAACCTTAAAAATATCAATGTATGTTTTTTTTATTCTCGTTTTCTTTCTATTCAAGATATCTAATCTAACCTAATCCGTGATATCATTTCTATTTTGTCCAGCGTTCGTCTGCTATTTTTTTTATACCAACTAGTTAATTCATGCATTAACGAGTCAAATTGATTATGATTTGTTATTATTTATTTTTTAACAAAAAATGTATACATTAATGAGAAATTATAATTTAATAAATATTTTTTAAAATTAAATTAACAATAAATTAAAAATATTAATGAAAATCAGCCTTTATTTTTGTATTTATGCTTTATCCATCCGGCATTGTCAACTCATTGTTTTGTGTCTATGTCCGCTCTCAATTTTGGAGCATATGGCCTCTTAATGGAGGTATCTTAACAAAAGTGTTTCTACGAAAACTGTTTGTTACTCAGTTGCTTCTAAAGAGAGTAGCAGGGATAGAAAGATAAAGCTAAGACAGGACTAGCGGTTGGCTAATCACTCGGAATGCTACGGAATGTTATTAAAGGATATGGAGGGTGGGAGTGAATTTTTTGACAGTATAAACACCTATGCCTTCGAACAGAAACCGATAGCAAAAAATTCTGTTTTTACTGGGACTCAAACCCGTGAGATCTGCCACGGAAGTCAACAGCGCTAGCCGATGCGCCATTGGACCCAATCCATTAGACTTCCAATTATTTTGTTGTGCCGGTATTGCAATCCTTAGTCAAGAGTATGTATACAGTGTGAACATCCTAATCAGCGAGAATATTCTCACATGTTTCTGAGACTTTCACTCAATCTTGACTTCCTTTTGAGTTCAACAAGTCATCTCATTAGCGGAGATGTCAAAAAATATTCATGTACACACATTGTGACTAGGCTATTAGCGTATGCGAAAAGGCACTTAATTCAATTTACAATGAAACGAGGGTTACACGACGCAAACACCACCCTGAAGACTATATCGTCCATGCTATGAATAATAACCAAATACAATTTTCATTATTATTATTTGATTGATAGATCTAGTATTATCTCATGATTCTCACTAACTAACTTCACTCGTGTTTACCAAAACAGCTATCATATATGGCAAGAAATATCTTTCTTATGCCGTTTAAACAATTAAGCAAGGGAATATTATTTGGAAATAGACAGGGGTGGGCTCGGAGTTAAATTTTATGAAGGCTGGTGAGCCCCTTGTTAATTAAAGAGAAAACAATATTCTCAGATCAAATTAGTATATAACTGCAATTTCAGACTCGTATATAATCTACGACAGCTTCGGTACAGACAGTAGTACATTTTCAGCCATTTGGATTGATAAGTTTACGATGAACTGCATATTTTTACGTATTATAAGTGTTTTAAGTAAAATCGATTGTTTATTTAATTATTGCATATAATTGCATTTGAGTGATAAAAAATCACTCCTTCTCCAGAACAATGAGAATTGCTTTTAGATTGCGCGAGCCCCTTGTTACTGTATTGCAGCCCACCGCTGGAAATAGACATGGGTTATATTCAACAACATAAATAAAAAACTGTATATTCTACTTTTATACTCCGTTTATTACAAAGTATTGAACTGTTAACAAATGATAGCGTCACGCTCAATAGTATCTGTAAAATACAGAGGCGTACGTGCAACGTTTTTAGAACGTATAGGATGACTGAAAGTATGAATAAATAAAAATTGTAAATAATTGATGTTGTTTTTAGTACCCAAATGGCGTTATGGGGCACAAACATAGAATAATATAGAACCAATCTTATATTTTCAGCTGTCGTAAAAAAATATTGTATAAAACCACCTTTAAATATTTTTTCCTAACTTTGATCGAAGGTAATGTCAAAATTATATAATGGTACTTTCAAAACACGTCGTTGTATTTTTGACTTTCGGGTGAAATGTAAAGTTGTGCAATTGTCATATAACTGTGTTTTGATAAAATCTCTCGTTAAAATGCTTCAGATGTGTAGCTCTACATTTTCTCAATTTCACTGACAAATTAAAATTGTATTCAGCGATATCTTATTTAAATAATGTTAATGTCGCCTGCTGTAGCCCAGTTGGTAAGAGCTTGCTCTTCCGATCACGCAGGTCTGGGTTCGATTCCCGGTCAGATCACAGTGAATTTGAGAATTATTCAATTCAAAGTTGTGATCGAAGACTGGGTGTTTCTGATGTCAATTCACATCATTTCCTCTCCTCCAATCCTTCTGATCCTTTAATAACTGGGCGTAGAATAACGATTAGCCAACCACTAGTCCTGTTCTAGCCTTATCCTTCTTTCCCTACTCACTTTGAAAGAAGTGAGGTTGAGCGACTGAGTAACAAACAGTTCTCGTAGAAAAAAATCTGTTAAGATACCTCCATTAGGAGGCCATATGCTCCACATTGGGAGCGGACATGGATTAAAAAAAAAATAATGTTTAAATATTATAATAATTCATTCAGTTACCTTCTTAATATGGTTTTGCAACCAACTGATTAAAAAACGATGATATTATCCTTTTTAGATTAACTTTTCTATTTCTGAAAAATTATTCTATACAAAGATAATCAATCATATTACATATTATATTAAACACTTCTACAATATTAAAAATTTTACACTCGAGAAATGACTGTACCGATAATTATGGAAACATTTGTCATCTTATATGAACATGAAAAAAATGTAGGCTATTTTCTATTATTTTTATTTTTATTTAAAAACAGAACACAAATAGATAAAAACTTGACAGTTAAATGTGTATATTATCTTTGAGAAAAAATTTGAACAAACCCTTTCAATAATACATCCAATATTAAGCCGAATCAAAATCGTTGATAAATATTAAATCTCTCAAGGGATAAAGAATAATTATTTATGACCATCAACAAAATATGTTTTGACATTTTTAATATGACAAGAATATTTATTTTCACTGTCATATTGTTTAAGCTGAAAGAAATAAGTGAATCTTAACATATTAATTTTCTTATTCAATTTTAAATTAAATCGATTTGTTCAGAAAAATATATACCCACGCGGTACAGTGTACCGGGTACACGAAAGTTTTTCGTTTACTGATTGCATGTAAACTATATATTATTTTTCAATATTTTTGTTTACCACTTAAATTCAATCCTTTTAAATAAAATTAAAGTAGGTATTATGATTGAAGCAAACTACTTCACTTTTTTTCTTATGTTAACATTAATTACATCAAGACTGTAATTTATTATAATTATTTTACTATTATTATTACGTTAAAAGTAATAATAGTAAATGGAAAATTATAAGTCTTATATTTTTTTTTATTATTTGTGGAAACATTAGTAAAATTAAAAATTTATTAAATTTATGTTGGGTATTGTTTGATTTTCTAAGCATTCAAATACTACATGAAATCAAACATGATATATTTTTTTATTTTCTCCTCTGTTTCGTTTTTTATGTTGACGTCATCAGAGATAAGCTGACCCTTATTTACAGACAAAATTGGTTTTCATGCTACGGCCGTCATTATTAATTAGTAACAAAGAAGTCTTTCATAAAAATAATCGTGTTTCAATTTATCTCACAGAATTTTTTTATTTACAAAATAACAATTGTTGCGTCCAAATATTGATTTGCTGATAATTTTACAATAATAAAATGGTTAATATATAATAATGGCACATACTCATTTATTTTATGTTGAAAACCTTCCTTCAACACTCCATAGTATTCCCTAATTGAGGTAACTTTTACACTGCATAATTGAAAAAAAATATAATATTTTAAAGACAATTAACAATAATTAGTATGTTTACAGTTCTTGAATTTTTTTTATAAGAAACAATTGTTTTAGAGAGTTAATTATTTCCTAAGTATGTTATAAGTTTTACTGTTTTTGAAGAATATGTGACCCCTCGAGAGGTGAAGTGGGCCAACTAATAAAATGGTTAAACTTTTTTCTTGGGCTTATTGCAATCACTTCTTTACTTACTTTTTTATTTTACGGAGATTTTTACTATTGCAAAGTGTATAAACTGAGGTAACTTTTACGATACTTAAGGACGTGTAGAATATTACAACGCATCTGACTTATTTTTTTCTAAAACACCACATAGCTCATTTCACCTCTAATATGGCCATATGTACACAATATATGTGTGAAAAAAACCAAAAAATTTCTCTTTTTCAAATGTGACTTAAGAATCATCCAAATTAGTCACCATATCGTATAAATAACTGTAGGAGATTAAAGTTACGGTGACTGTTATAAGTTTTTCATTTAACACACATGTATTTCAATAAAAATCATGGATTGGAAGCTGGATTAAAACATTGCAAACGTATATAAATATTCAGTCAAACCACTGACTGTACCGAGAAACGGTTCAGTATCATCCACAAGGCCACAGTGGCTGATTGAATAAATCCACCAGTGTAAATTGATACACATCATTAAAACACTTTTAGGTACAGTTAATTGGTTTTCAGTGAACAGCGCCAAATTTAAATCAGAAAATAGGTAACGTATTTTAGTAAAACATTACTAATTAACGGATCTGAAGTAACGAACTGGAAAATGGTAATTTGTTACGCAATGTAGTAATTGATTTGACTTTTCTCTTGTGTGATTGCATTTCAATCAGGAAAATACTTTAACATATTAGCTATTTTAGCGTCACAACAAAAAAACGTCGTGAAAAGGACCTAATGCATGTTTTCTTAGAAGTATTGTACTGATCAATCAGTAATAAAAAAATGTGTCGATGAATTGAATCATGAATCAATAGTGATACATAATACATAAAAAGAACAATGCAACGTCAGCGTGTGTGTGAGGTAAATTGTTCGTGAGCTTTATTAGATTATTCAACGTTCTGCGTCGTATTTTAAAAACATCAATTTGCAGTTGAATTTGAAATAAAAAGTAAAACGTGTAGCCTTGGATCCAGTGTCTGTTGGTTGAAAATAATTGTCATTGCCGTCACGTGTCTCTGCCACTTTCGTAATGAGGACTTTTCTCTGAGGTCTCAGGTCGATTCATGAGGTCCTGATCTCTCTCAAGTGACACTGAAAGCGTCACGAGTCTAACAGCTAAAGCGCTATATCTATAAAACTTTTTTTCTTAAAACTATAATAATAATATATTATATATACACACTCCAATTGAGAGCAAATAAAAATATGTATATATTATTACTCCTTAAAAGTTTTTTTAAATACTTTTCAGCTGACAAAATTAAACTTAAAATGTCCCTTCTTCAAACTGTGTTATAAACAGTAGTAACAAATGCCGCATTTTATGCGGTGATAGTATTGTAAGAATGTAATTACAATAAATTCATATGTGAGAGAAATATGAAATCATTATTAAACAAGTCAATTCTACAATCACAATTTCGTTTTGTTTTATCAATGAAATATGCTACCGTCATTTTTTAGATTTACTGGATATAAAAGACCCACTTTCAACATTTTGAAAATACGTATTAGAAAACACATTGTTAGAATTTAAATGTTCAACTTTTCGATAACGTTCATTGGTCGTTATAAATTGATATGGTTTGTGTGACAGCACCATCTTTTGAGTATAAAAAAACTGAAGAGTTAAGCATATTGCCAATCTCTTTAGACGCAAATTTCTTACGCATCGAAAAATTCATGTCATGTAAACCTTATCATACAAATTTTTAGATAGGGATTCCCTTCGGAACGCATGAACGGAATCATAATACGTTAATAGTTAGCAACGGTTGCTGGTTTAGTTTTACGTACTATGTAAGTTCAACGTAGTTGTATTCCAAAAATTAAAAAAAAAACTTTGTTAAATCTATATATTAATAGCGAATAATGTTTCTAACAAAATCAAAATACGTAAGCGGCAACGAGTTCCAATGATAAGTGAATGATCAATATTTCGATTTGTTCACTAAGCATTATATCACAGCGAAACATGTATATATGATATCAAGATGCGAAGTATTAATTTTTTGTTGAAAATAACGGGCTTACTGCTAGTACTTATTATTTATGCAAATCTCTATGAGTGATATATCTTTGAATCATCCGAGACACTTCTCACACTATTTGACGATGTTGTGCTATTTACAAAATACACAATTTGTATTTATTTTTTGAAGGAATCGCCGCAAAATAACCACTAGATTCATCATTTTTTAAGTAAGTCACGATTACGAGTTCGCAAATATTTTCTTAGTTGTTGCTTTTCCGCAGTCTTTATCAACAAGTGACAAAGTATCACCGCATAAATTTGAATGAAAAATTACATAGAGCCTCGTCTCATTCGCTTTGTATTCACCGCACGAACTCATTGCTCAATATTCAGCCACTTTTGGTGATATTTAGAATACACAAAGCTCCGCAGAGCTTTTAAATAAAACTTTTAGTGCTCAATAAACAAACAAAATATCCGCAAAGTTTACGAACCAGTTAAAGTTTATAACAATGCCACATAATGTAGAAATAATTAAGCTAAACTATGAATAACTTTTTATGGTTTTATTGCATGCAAAAACCCGAAAAGAGTTTTTGTGCTTTTTTTATTAAATAATTGAGCGCACTCAACAAAGCATACTGGCTTTTTGATAAAAGAGTTACTCAGCGGGAATACTTTCAGCAATTCTTGAGAATTAAAATATGAATGCAAACGGAAGAAAGGTTTTATTGTGATATTGTTTGTGTTTTTGTTTTTGTCTTTTACGTTGCTTAATGAGTAGAATAGCCGACTGCGTCGTCGAATGGTCAACGTCGTTGACTTCGGTGACGGAAGTCACGGGTTCGAATCCCAGTACAGGCAGCTTCATTTTGCCACCAAAAAATGTATATCGGTTCCATGGCATGGATGATTGCAAAATCTTGAATTCCCTCCCACCATTTCGATCCTTAAACACGAGTCGTAGAGAGAGCGATTAACGAATATCTAATCCTGCCGCCTGTGTGGCCGAGTGGTTAGCATTGTTGGCTTCGGCTACGGAGGTTACGGGTTCGAATCCCAGTACGGACAGTTTTATAAATTGATTTTTCAATCGATTTATCAATTTCTGTTCGAAGGCATGGATGTATGTAATGTCTTGAATTCCCCCCTCCCACCCATCTTATCCTACGAACGGGGCGTATCGAGAGCGATTAGCTAACCACTAGTCTTGCCCTAGCGCTATTCTTCTATCCCTACTCTCTTTGGAAAAAGAGAGGTTGAGCAACTGAGTAACAAACAGTTCTCGTAGAAACACTTCTGTTGAGATAAACTCCATTAGGAGTCCACATGCTCCACATTGGGAGCGGACATAGTAAAATCCTGCCCAACCTTATTATTATTTCCCCACTATATTCTAAAAAGAGAGGTTAACCAACTGAGTTTCAAAAACAACTCCATTACGTGTCGTTAGATTGGAAGCGGACATGGCGAAAAAAAATGTTTATCAAATCCTCCTGAAATGGCATAAGCTTATCTCTCTTCAAAAAGATAATGCAACATGTTCCTAATATGATCAAAATATAAGTGATAGTAAAACACTTTTGATAATATTACTTTGCTCGATAACGACGCTATAATAATGTTCTGTCGAATGTAATTTTTTATCGACTCATGTCACGCGTTTCTCAGACATAACAATATTACTACACATTAGGTTGCCGTACGTCAATTGACGTGACGGGTAGTTTTGTACTGAATTGAAATGGCAGACTCGAAAGAGCCAGGCATCGTACTATATTATTATATATGAAAAAATGTTTAGAGGGTTTGTGTGTACGTGAAAGAAAAAGTTTTAGCTTCGTAATCGTTGGTATCTTGCAATGAGTGAGAATTGTAAATTAAAAATGTAAAAACCATTTAGACCAGTGTTCTTCACCCTTTTAACATGATAGACAGGCAATGATAGAAAATATATAAAGCGGACCCGGTCAGAAATAAAAACCAATGTTAGATAGAATTTTATAAGCAAAATTGATTTAAGTGTTTGCAGCATATATATAAATAAAAATGAATGTTTGTTTGTTTGTCCCGTATGCGTTCCTATACCGTTCATCCGATTGCGATAAAACTCTGGTAAGTCATTGTGCAGCCACCCGCAAAGGTTTCTGAATTAGTAGAGTCAGCTGTGGGTTGCCAATACGTTAACAATGGGGCTCGCTTTATATCAAAGCAATTCTCGGTGTTCTGGGGAAGCAGTGAGTTTTTTTATCACTCCTATTCAATTATGTGCAATACTATATTTTATAGCCAAAAACACTTAAATAAACATAATTAAAACAAGAACACTTTCTTTCTTTGAGTGACATTGCAACGCATGCCGGGCGCTCGCTGTTTGTTTATAAACGACGAAGTGCTGAATTAACATCCAATCGATTTTTGTAGTTTGTTTTTATTGCTGACATAGTTAAAAAAAGTCTTTTCATGCAAATAGGTCGAAAAAATGGTTGATAACTGTGATAGAATTATAAATAAGAGACGGATATTTATCGAGCGATATCTAAAAGTGAAATAAATATTGCATATTTTGTCTGTTTACCATAGTGACATCACAAGACAATTCAATCAACCATCCTTTTTGACGAGGATCAAATGCGTACGATTTTGTGGTGAAGGTCAGCGGTGACTACACCGCACCTATGAAAGCTTTTACAGACTAGCAATATATTCTTGCGAACTGGTACCGATCTGCGAACCACCGGTTGAGACTCCTGCGTTATTCCATATAATATATATGAGTAACCGTCGGCCAAAGGGCTGTATCCAGCACTCAACTACTTTTAGTCTGAAACTTACTTGAAAAATATTATTTTCTATTTATGTTTTGACTGAGCAATACCGAAGCCAATGAGCATGGTCTAGTAGTCGTATCAATAATCAAGGTCATTTTTCATACTACCATTTGATCACATTATATCATAATATTTATGACATGTCGTTGATTATATTTCAATAAATGAAATGACTAATAACAATTTCTTTAACTATATTTTCCGTTCGTCCGGTCCTTGACTCAAAGACAGAATAACAATATAGCCCTAGGTATTTATAAGAATGTCCATGCCTGCTTGACAGTTGAAATCCATGAAAGCATATAAACATATATTTTTAATGAAATACAAAAAAACGTTAACTGAAATTAATTTGTTGATAAATTTACCTCGTAGTTTAAGAAGACCACTAACGTCCTATCAATATACTATATATACGAGTAATACTTTCAATCAATTAATATTATGTTCTATATAAAATAAAATAACTTAGATTATTCCACGTATTGTGTTACAAACTGTGACACGTGTTTCGCCTCTTTCAGAGGCATTCTCAGACAACTACTTTTGCAAATGCTTGCTTAAGTACGAATGATTTTAATTTTACTATTCTGATATATTATAATAAAAATCACATAAAAACGGAAGGCAAGAAGGGGATGATAGAAAAACAAACAAACGATAATGGTAATGCAAATGACATTTACATTAAGAAATGATTAACTAATGAGTTGCATCAATTAGGACGGGTTAAACCGTTAGAAAATATATTTAACAGTGGCGAACCACCTGTTTTATTCAAGATATTATTTAATAATATTTCTTTATTGTTAATACTTTTATTTACTTCTAAAAATTCTAAGCTATTCATTTTTAAGCCTTTTTTATTTACTCGATGGAATATGTTTACGTTATTGTTATGATTAAAAGTATGTTCGTTTTCGATTAGATGATTGGCAAACTCTGAAAAATTGTTACTATACATCAGGGTTTCTCAACGGTGGGCCATGTGGCCCCCTAGGGAGCTACAGCGTGTTCTAAGGGGGCCACAGACATTTATTTTTGTTTTGGGGAGCCACAACACAGTTTAGGGGGGGCACGGGTATTGATAAAACGATACAGGGAAGAGCATAATGGCGGACGTCGCGCAGCTATTTTTTGTAAATCCGTAAATAAAATAAATTACTGGCATTCTAGATTTGAAAATCTCGGAAGAGCTATAAAAAAAGGTCGGTTTTTGAAATTATAATTTTCATGGGAAGACAAAACAATGGTATGGGGGGCACAGAAAAATAAAGACACTCAAAAAGGGCCACGCTCACAAAAAGGTTGAGAAACACTGCTATACATCATACGTGAAATAATCTAAGTTATTTTATTTTATATTAAAATGAACTTCCACATAGTTACCGCCGAATCCATCGAAAGTATTATTTTCTATATTCTAGCTTTCATTTAATAAATTTAATCAATTACGCACATATAGATAGTAAAATCGTTTATTACTTTTCCACAATAACAGATGTCAGTCAAACGAAAAATACAGCTTGATTTGATATTATTTCATTGAAGGGTTCATCATTTTTGATACGCAACTAAATCAGATTAGGTATACTGAAACCCCCTTTTTATAGAATTCAGGAGATAAACTGGGTTGGTTGTTAATTGATCGATATAATTCAAAGTCTTTGATGCTTTATGCTCCGATGACGTACACTACGTTGGGTATTTTTTTGTGGTTTATCATTCTATGCTATGTACTTACAAGAAATAAAACAATCAAATTCGAAGCTTATATTCAGGTGAATAAAGCAAAAACTGATATTGCAATTGCAACAGACTTTATATTTAATAATATCATCAGTTTTTTTTTACCATGTCCGCTCCCAATGTGGAGCATATGGACTCCATATGGAGTTTATCTCAACAAAAGTGTTTCTACGAGAACTGCTAGTTACTCAGTTGTTCAACCTCTTTTTTTCCAAAGAGATTAGGAATAGAAGGAAAAGGCTAGGAGAGGACTAGTGGTTAGCTAATCGCTCTCGATACGCCCCGTTCATAGGATAAGATGGGTGGGAGGGGGGAATTCAAGGCATCACATACATCCATGCATTTGAACAGAAATTCATAAATCGATTGAAAAATCAATTTATAAAACTGCTCGTACTGGGATTCGAACCAGCGACCTTCGTAGCGGTAGGCAACGACGTTAACCACTCGACTACACAGGTGGCATTCATCAGCTTTACTTCAGACTTATAATTTTCCATTTTCGATATCAATTTATTGCATTGCTATTTAAGGTCCTTACAGAACGGATTGTTTTGTCTCTTTGAACTGATATTAAGTAACTTTGGACTGTTATAGTGATTTTTTATTTATACATTTTATTGTAAACATAAACCATTTATTATTAATATTGTTGATTTGAAGTTTAATATTTTATAGGTTAAATAATGCTTAATTTTGACTCTAGTTCAGTTTCCTAATGTATGGAATATTTTTTTTAAATTAAAACACTACTTATATTGACGTGGCCTTACAATGTAATTAAAACTTTATATTGTGGTAGATTTTTATCAATCATTTATTGCATTTTGAATTAATTAATTTGCAGCTTGTTACGCTTATAAGCAGGAGCATTATATTTTATTAACTAAATATATTTATACTTTTATAATTATATGTTTTTTTTTAAATTAAAGTTGAATAATTGTATTAAAAATATATGCAGTAAATGAAATACATTTTTGATTAAAATATGCTTAAAATTATTGCCTCAATGTATCCATAGTTTTCTATAACTGTTTCATCTGTCTAAAGTAAGCATCATAAACTTTAGAAATAATTTGAGGATTCTCAATGGAAAAACATTCGTGTTTTTATTCAAAACTAAGGGAATAAATCAGTAAACAGTTATCTATGAAAATATCATAGTAACACAGTTGACAGAATAAAGATGTTTTATTCACTATGAAACTTTATAGTTTTAAAAGAAAAAAACTTTCAAACAAAATTATCTCAAAATATGTCATGCAACATTTTTTTGTAAAACTTTCATGAACATGTATATATTCAAAATAATTAAACACTTTTTAAAAATCATCTTAAAAACGCGATAATCTAAGCTCAACATTCATAAAGTTAAATCGTACCACATAAATCCTTCCGTCAAACTTTTCATAGCCTACGAACATCCGCTAAAAAATATAAAAAAAACAGCACTCACCTGTGGCTTCTAACCTTATCACAGTGTGGAAGGGGCTCTCCGGATGTCGTGTTCGGTTTGTATATTCGGCGTCGCGACGCGCGTAAGACAACGTGAACGCGAGAGGCGGCCGGCTGGCGGACTGACTCTCTGGCAGCCTGGCAGCGGCGAAGCCTCTGGCCTCCCTCTCCGATCCACTCCACCCCGAAAGCTCTCCCGGGAATGCACAAGTTTTGGTAGTAAGGATTATCGCCATGCACCGTATTTTACGCGGTCGTTATTTGGGTGTCTGTTCTATGCAGTGTTGTTGTTTATTTTTGCTGCTCGGTTTGCATCTATCGAGATTTAGAGCTCTAGACTGTTTTCATTGAGCGCTTTGGTATACTGACTCATATATTATACTAACAGTACTTCAGATCACGTGCAGATGTAAGTTTATATTAGCACTGAAAAAATAAAAAAATGTAATACATCCAACTTTAACCGAGTACTATGATAATAAAAAGTTTCGTTGGCTTTATTTAAGAGCATCTCGCAAACTGTTTAATGATAGATTTGCTAAAAAAGTAATTGTGCCTAACAAAAATAAAAGTTCTTCTTTATTCACAAAAACGCTGAGAAAATATTTTTGGTGGGCTGAAACCTTCGTTTTTATTCGTGCTTGATAATATTCACGTCCCCTGCTGTGGTCTAGTTAGTTAGAGCTTGCTCTACTGATCAGGTGGGTCTGGGTTCGATTCCTAGTAAGGTCAGTATCAAATTGGTATTTTTTTAAATTTTAATTTGAGATCTAAGACATGGGTATTTGTGAAGTTAATTCTCCTTGAGTTAATCTCATGTGACTTTTAAAAATTCTCATCGAGTATATCTCGTATGATCTTTCAACTTAAAAAATATTTGACGCATTGACGTAAGCTGTAATGTCAAATATTTTTTTTAAATTTAAAATATATATATATTGAGAAACTTAGATAAGACTACAACTCGTTAGGGATCAATCGTCAAGTATAGAAGATACTTAAGAAATCCCTACTATTCGACAAGAAACAACTTTCGTAAACAAAAATGCTGAAATAAAAGATTAGAGAGGAATATTTAACGAAGACATAAAAATATAGTGACTGTTATTGTCCTCATAAAATATGTATTTAGACAGAATTTTCGACGTTTGCTTCTTCATGCGATATTTTTTTTTTATTGTGTATGCTCGTATGTTTTTTTCCGATCTTCCAATTTCTTTAAAACAGTTCAATGCAATAAAAGTTGGTTTCATTTGTCTTGTAATTGCTTTACAGTTGTATATTTAAAGTGTAAAAAAATTATACGTCGAATCTACAATTTTCCACATCAATGTCGCTGCGAGGTACCTGTAGCTTGCGAACGACGATTTGACAACGTATTAATGGGAATTAATTGTATTTCTTTAAGTAAGTTTCTACAACATCTATATTAAATTATAAATTATTTATTTCATTCGTATGAATAAATTATAAAAGCAATCACTATATTTCAATCTCATTAATTGCGTTATAAGTAAGTTTACCCAAAAAGTGTCAAATAAAATAAATAAAGCAATCATTCCAAATGTTAACAATTTATTTGTAGACTGCCGCATAAAATACGTAGATTTTGGTATAAAAGAACACTTTTTCACGATCGGTTTGCAATAGACGTTTTGATCATAGTAGGGAAGTTGAAGACGCTATGAAATTTATTATCTATTTTTCAACATCTCTTGTTATATTAACAATGCACTGTATATGTTCAACTATGGCAGCAAATATTTCATACGAATCTCACGACGAACCTTTTATTAGGTGCATTTTTGATGTATACGATTCTGTTCTTTATAACAAGAGGGATTTAATAATCGCTACAGATGGACGAAGCATTGTGGATCGATATCTCGGACCGATTTCCAAACGGTCCACTAATGTAGTGACCATATTCTCGCAGAGCTACTTCATCGACCATCTCGAATCGTTTTCAAGGAATGAAAGTGGACAGGAGTATGGTCTCATCGTGTTGTCAGATTGTGATAATGCGTACATTGAAAAGTTTCTTAACTTAATTTCTTTTAATCATTTATACGTCGTTCTTGCTTTCTATAAAGACACTACTGATGAATGTTTGCGGAAAATTATTGAACAATGCAAAAATTCTGGACTATTCCATACCTCCGCTATCGTGAAAACAAGCGAGAAGATAAAAGTAATCAATAGCGTTTATGATATTCTCCCTGGCTGTAAAAGAGTTATACGATTAAAAAGGTATACTTGGAAACCAGGAAAAACAAAATTCGGGTTTTCTGAAAAACATCGCCCTGACATGCGTGGTTGCATAGTCAATGTATCAACTTTGAACATTCCACCAAATGTCATTATAAAAAAAAACAGTACATCTAATTATAAAGGATACGAAATGCTATTAGTGCATGCTCTTGCTGAAGATATGAACTTCACTCTGAATATTCTTGAACAACCGACCTTAATCTGGGGTGGATTGGCCGTAAATAAAACTCCGTTTGGAATATTGGGAGAAGTGTATCTCGGAGTCAGCGATATAGCTTTCGGTGTAATTTGGCCAACGATTTCAAGAAAGAGCTTCTTAGATCTGAGCATATCGTTCGGAACCGATTGCTTAGGATGTGTAGTTCCTAAGAATGCAGCGAGGCGTTCTACGTTTAGTAAAGTGTCTGGATTTCTATTGAAAGGATTTAAAATAAGGAGTTGGTGCTGCATATTAGTAACTATTGTGATTTCAGTAGTATTTTTCATTTTCCACAATGCATTTTTCAATAAGCGCAATGATCGTAACGTATTCTCGTCAACATGCGTCGGAGTCATGATAACAACATCACTATTGGTCCAAAAGCCTGTTCCGTATAGTTATTTTACTCCCAGATTATTATCATTTAAAATATTTTTTGTATTCTGGTTATTTTGGTCTCAGATTATTTCTGCTGTATACAATGGCTTTTTATCTGGTCTCCTGGTAGTGCCAGATATAAACCATGACCTGGATTCTTTGTCTGAATTATTAGACTCTGGATTTCCTATTGGCACAACCAATGATATATTCTCTATTATAAGTGGATTCAGTGATGATGAACCAATATTTGGAGAGATAAAGAGGCGGATCAAAGTGAAATCGCCTGCTAGTAAATATGTGGGGAGAATAATAAATGGAAGCAATACTGCTTACTGCAGAAATTATGCAACACTGGTTTATATAAGAAATGAACAGAAAGTTGACCAACATAAAATTCACGTTCTCAAGAACTGTTTTTTAAACTATCCTATTGTTCTTGCGTTACGGTTTGTATATGACAATTTTTATTTATGTTTATTTATGAATTAAAATATTTTTTTCGAGTGTGTTTTAAATATTACATATTTATCATTGGAGTGAGAATTTTTATTCAAAGATGACATTTTATAGAACATTACTTTCTTCCTAACAAATAAATAATTCTAAATACGAAACACACGAGGGCATGGGCTTATGATATTTTCAAGTAATAATATATTCTCGGTTAATTATAAAGTCGTATAATTAGCAGATCGGGAAAAGTATGAAAATGTTCCACAGCAAGTAAGACCATGCGTAGATCAACACAATTAATTATCACTTTTAAGGTGTCCACTGTCTTGATGTGGAGTCAATACAACAAAAAATAAAGCATTTATTGTAATAATTAAACATTATTAATACGGAATTAATAAAATTTTACAATTAACAAAATTCTTGTGCCAAAAAATATGTTTCTTTATATTTTCAGAAAGGGTTCCTTGTTCACTCACAGAACGAATGTAATACTCAGTCGACTGAGAGAGTCTGGACTAATAGACCATTGGAACCCGTACACATATGCTTTGGAATCAAAGATTCGTCCATCTTCTACTGTATTTCATCCAGAGAAATTTGGAAAAATAATTTACATATTTTACGTTTATGGCTTCGTAAATACCCTGAGTGTTTTAGTGTTTATATGTGAAATAATTCAGAATATACGTTACAATAAACGTAATAAGCAAGCGGAAAAAAGGATGGAAAATGTTTATTTGGGTAACTAAAAAATGTTTATTTCAAAATATTGATCTAGTTATGATTATATTTATTAGTTGAGTTCAATAATATATATTTGGCTTAGTTTCAATTTTAATAATGAATTCTGAAAAGAAAGTTCACTTAAGGATAAGAACACTTCTTAAAAAAATATTTTTTTTAAGACTACTAAAATTATTTTAGTATTACTTAATGTATATATAACGTTCTATGTCCGATAAGGAAACATGCTTTGTTTTGAAAATTTGATTTTGAAGAAAAGAAATAACTGCAAGCCCACCACATCTGTTTATGTTTTAATTTGACATTTCAATTTTCGATAGATTTGACGGATTACTTTGTGGAAATTTATTTTTAGTCAAATTTGTTATTCCATTTATTATGTGGATAGTCTTGTCATATATTTGTCTTAAGAATGCTAGTCTCACTTTACGATAGTGAGTTTTAAGATGTTTATCAATCAGCAGAATTATTAAATTTAATTGTATATATTAGTTTTATATGAATGCATTATATTAAAAAATAATGCATGTTTTGTACAAATTCCACGTAAAAAATGCTTTTTTAAATTGAATTTATACTGTTTAATCGGAGTTCTTAATAAACTATAATAATGCACACTAAGTATGTGTATTGCTAATAATTTAAAATAAAAATTGATTGAAATTAATTGATGGTAAGACCGTGAACCCATAATTTAAAAAGGGATACATCATATAATCCATGTTTACAGAACGAAATGTAGAATGACGGGATGAAAGTAAAAAACAAAATTAAAAGTATGGAAGTACATGACCGATATTTCTTTTCTAGCAAAAATTATCTCGTTTGTAATGATTTTCTCTTCCACTTTATAGTGTGAAAATATTTATTTCCAGATTAAGTCATTTATAGATACACTAGAAGCAAAGCTACCAAGAAAGTGTCGCTTCCGTCTCTTATCCTGCGAACTACAATACACCTATCAAATGTTCTAAAAACAAAATAGCTTCAAAACATCTATTCATATTTGTATCAGTGTTTTTCAATTTTTATTATTTATTAACTTAAAAAAAAAAAAATGAGAATAGTAATTTTGTTTTTTTCGATGGATTCGGTGGTATGAATTTAATATTTTTTACTTTCAACATCAATGTAATGTTTATTAAATTCCTAAACAACCTTACAATGGTTAATCTTAACATGTTTCTCAAATAAGCTAAACACGTGTCATAATAAAGTTAAAGACCTAAGCATAATAATAGCAATTGTCAGAAAACTCTATTTTTAAGGAAACAGTAAAATTTAATATATTGGTTGTTAAAAGATTTTTTTTAAATTGACAATGAAAAATTATGAAGCGGCTTTAAATTTACTAGGTATATGGGATATAAAATAATTTAGATTATGATTGCGCCATAAACTGTGAAACGTGTTTCGCTTCTTTCAGAGGCATCCTCAGACAGTCTTACTTTCACAAACGCTTATTTAAGTACGAATGTTTTTTCTGATATATTATAAAAATAAATTAAAAACGGGAGGTAAGAAGGGTACGATAGAAAAAAAAACAAACAACAATGATAATTACGAATGAAATTTACGTTAAAATATTATTAACTTATGAGTTGCATCAGTTAGAAAGGGTTAAACCAGTGATGCACAACCTTTACCTTCTAGCGGGCCGCATAAAACAAATTATCGTGGTTTCGGGCCGCAAAGAAAAAAATGATTTAAAGTACGCTCAATCTTTTTTTATACAGAACATATGTACGTTCCATGTAAAACAGCCTTAAAATCGTGTAAAAAAGATCAAGTGAATAATGGGTTCTATTATATTATTTTGACCGTGTTTTTTAGAAAATAAATAAGCCATCCAAAAAAAGGATTATGAGTACGTGCTTATTAAATATCGTTTCATTGTGAAACATTTATGTTTCATTTATATGCAAATCATAAGTTAATACGTTCTTGGTCTTTGTTAATTTTTAACTATTTTTTTTTAATTTGACGATTTATTCTCCTTCATTGAAGAAAAAGCTTGCTTACATTTTTTTAATAAATGTTTTACGTGAAAAAAGTATGTTTGAGAAAGAGATTTAAAGGCCACCACAAAATTCAAAAGGGGCCGCATGCGGCCCGCGGGCCGCGTTTGTGCATCACTGGGTTATACCATTGGAAATAAATTTAGCAGTGACGAATAACCTGTCATATTTAAGATATTATTTAATAATAATTCTTTATTGATAATACTTTTAATATCTAAAAATTCTAAACTATTCATTTTTAAACCTTTTTTATTTACTCGAAAAAGTATTTTTACGTTACTATTCTGATTTTATGCTCGTCTTCTATTAGATGATTGGCAAACTTTGAAAAATTGTTACTTTTTAGACACCTAACATGTTCTTTAATTCTAATTTTTAGAAATAAATAAAAGTGAAATACATGAAAACGACAAATGAAAATGGAAAACAGTGTGTAAGTGTTTTTTTATGTCTTCAATTTGTTGCACCATCAGTAGTATATATAACAAGCAAGATATCAAATTGAATTTTCTTAGCTGATATGATTGTATGTGTATGGTCACCTTATATAGTCACCGTGCTGCCACGCGGAGAATTTCCTATTAAAATTTAACTTAATTTAAATCTTTCTCAAAGTAAAATCGCCATCTCTGATGTATAAGGTTGTACAATTTAAAATTAGTGTAAAATTGTTTGTAGATGGTACTTTAAAATTAGTGTAAAAATGGTTGCATTCTCTAGGCGCAGATTAGAAACGGGCAGATTTTGTTACATGTATATAGGTATACCTACTATAAAACATATATTTTGTGGAGTGGGTTATAATGCAAAACGTACTAGGTATTTCCAAAATGAGCGATATTGAGTTAGGTAAGCAAACAAGGTAATTCAAGTCTAAGGAATCAGCTGGGCCTATTAGTTTTAATATAAAATGTCTAAAAGACTATTGTTTTCAAATTGGAAATCATATTTTTATGCAATGTTATTTTGTTTGAGTTATTTGTTATAGTATTTGACTCTACTGAAAAGTTCGAGTTTTGGAAATAGTACATTTTGCATTATACCCCACATTTTATCATAAAAATAAGTTCGAAAGCTCTTGAATCGCCAATAATAAAAAGAAAATAATTACTGGTTGTAATCATAAATATTATCACCGGGTAATTTTAATTATGTTTTAAAAGGAAAAGCGAAAACTTTGAAATTAAATTGTTTTAACAAGATTCTCAAGTACCTTATAGGTATATTTTAGAAACCATAACTTAGTACCCAATTATTACCCCTAAATGAACAATATATTATAAAAAATGTTTTAATTGAAACATACTCTTTCTTTTAAAATCCTTTTTCTGTAACATATCCTACCGATGAAATGTGACATTTCGAAAGAAAAAAATACAAATTATTCATTCCACATGTCACGATCTTTTATTAATTATCTTTTAAAAAATACAAAATTATTCTCTTAAAGAATGAAAATTTTAAAAATCGAGTAATGATTATTTCTGAAACTTAATTAGATAAAAAAATATTGTTTATAGCGAGAAACGATAAGTACATTTATATTTAAAGATTGGTTAAGTGAGCAAAAAATAACGCCCCCGGGTGGGCTCGAACCACCAACCTTTCGGTTAACAGCCGAACGCGCTGCCATTGCGCCACGAAGGCAAGTGAGATGGGGGGCAAATTTAAGAAAATTGACACAAGTATATTTTTTAGAATAAAAATACATAAAGCTGTTGTACTTCTAAATAACTATAATATTTAATTGATCGGTATTACAATAGTTTATTTTTCAGTATTTTATGAAGCAAATTATCAGTGTAAATATTCTGTTCAGTCAGTATGAACATAGGTATAAAAGTCAGTATTTCTATACAGTCAACTGCCGTGTTTATAAAATGTGGTAAAGTAAGGTTAAGTTTGTTTTGGTTGTCAGTATAACTGGACTTGGGGTTAAAACACAGATGAATAATATAAACATTTGTTGTTATTTATAAATACTGATCATTATTAATACTATTTAATATCATCTGAAAGGTGATTCAAATACTGACCAGATAAATTCAATCTTCAACAGTAAAATACTTCGATTTAAAAAATATATACTTTTTAAAATAATCAACTAAACTGTATCACTTTTTAAATTTTAATTACACTTATAAAAGAGGGTCGGAGTCATCCGTTTATTTAAGACTCAAACGACCTCCCCCCCCCCCAAACATCACAACACTACGATTCCGACTCCACAGCATAATACTAGAGTAAGTTAGTTGTACGGGCCAATCCAACAAATGCGCGGCATAATTTGTCGTAATAAAAAAAATATCATTTGATAATTTATAAATAAGTTTTTAATGATAAGTGTATTAAACAAAAGATAAGAAGTACCAAAACTCATTCATTTTTTTACATAAAATAAAATCAAGCACAAATAAAGAAAATAAGCATTGTGAAATAATAATAATAAGTGTATTAACAATCAGTCGCTAATAAAGTTCATATTTTATGAATTTATGTTAACTACTCCAGTTTCTCACTCATTGTTTACAACTAATCTTTACAGTTTATATTTTATTTAGATCAATTTCTTGTTCTGATAACAAATAAGAATTTAAATTAGTGTTATTAAAATTAAAAATTTATTTTATAAATTGTTGTATTGGAATGCGCGCCAACCCGGTATGAGTGCGGGCCGGGCATGCACAGCTTAATTCATAATTCGGCGTAGAATGAATATGAATTACGGGGCAAGGTTTACCAGATTGATTTGTATCCATGTCTGTTTTACAAGCTATAAAAGTAAAAAATGTAGACCTTTTAATTTCTATAAATTTATCTTAAGCCTTTCACACTTTTAAAGCCTTTGAATATAACATTTGAAACCTTTAAAACTTGCCGAATTAGATATTGTTAGTTTGTAAGGGGGGCTATTTTGTTTTGGCATAATTTTACTAGGAGAGGGGTTAAAAAATGTTGATTTAATTAAATTAACGTATCTGTAGGAAAGTTATCAATAAATAAAAAATAATACTTTTTTAATAAGCTTTCACAATAATAATTAAAGAATAATATTTAAGCATTATAATACGAAAATATTGTATGAAAAAATACTTGAAATCAAAATTTTGTTTGTACCTATTTATATAATTATTCGGATATTTTTTTTAAATAAAATATTGTATACAATGCTGTAAATTAATTTGTCAAGGTAACGTAAAAAATATGTTTGTATTTTATTCAGTTATATAGCAATTTTAGACACCTTTTATAATTATAATTTACTATATTCACGATATTATTCAATCAATCAAATTTCTCACTTAGTATTTGTGGACCTACAATTTCTTGATTCTGACATTTCTTTCAATAAATAATAAATCATTGAAAGCCCTTGGAACTTTTACTCTGATTAAATTGAAATCAATTTTCATGATTGAGTATTCATTTAGAATTGGATAGTGATATAAGTATTCAGTAAAAAATAAATGTTTTATATACATATCAATTGTGGAAAGAATAAAGGACTTAACCCTCAGTTTTTCTAAAACAGATTTTTTTCGATAATCACAATGAATACAGCTCGACACTCATTCTATCAAAAGGATGGAAACTGAAAATGCCGAATTGGTATCTAAATTTAGCTTTTAAGTTTGAAAAAGATGACCTAGTAAAAAATTAAAATCAAGAAAAAAGACTTAAATAAAGGTTTTTCCTAGACAATTTATTTAATTATTATTATGTTATGTCAATTAAACACCAGTTTAAAAGTCTCTGTGCACTTCAAGGTTGTGTATAATTCGTAATTTTTATATGGCCCAAAATCATCAAAACACGTGTTTAGCGCCTCCTGTAAAATTTGATATGTGTGGGTTACGTCTTTTTTCCTTTCCACAGTCGATATATTATATCGTTATGTTCGTTTTGCTAGTCATTTGGTTAGACGGCAGTCCGACATTTTTTTACGGGTGTGATAATTATATAATATCAAAGTCGTGTTTTCATTTTTACTGATGAATTATTTGTGGCTCCCATACATTAGAATTAATTATTCTTCACCCGATAAGCACACGGAAGGAACACCTAAAAGAACTCAACAAAATGACGAACATTTTATCAGAATAAGTTGGGAAAGGGATTTTTTAGCAAATACCTAGTTGTAAATAATAAATAAAAACGTCACACACTACTGTGTGTATTGTTCCGCCACATAAGTCGATATTTTAATGCGGAACTTACTATGCGGCAAAATACTACATTGAATAATTTATATCCGAAGGTATGACAGTAAAAAATACTGTATATAGTTTTTATTTCATACATGATATCGGTAAACATTAAAAATCATTTAATATTTCCTAATCCGCATTTAATACTGTACAGTAATTACATGAATAATATAGATTTGAATGAAATCAAAAAACCTTATTTTGAGATATGTCATCGATTTTTTTTAATATCACGAAGCGAACTGAAATGTAGCGTGCCCATTAAAAATATGACAAACTAATAATAATTGGATAGTTGCTTTAATTTAGATAGCAGCTTTGTGAAATTTTCACCATAATGAACTATTATATATTATATTATTATGTATGTATGTATCGTTTTATTTTTTTAAATATCATATTTTCCGCCATATGTTTACTGCCATCTACTATAATTCTTTAGAACTTTTGTAAAGTTTCGCTTCTCGTTCATAGGTTTGCACTATAAAATATTAATATTATATAAAAAACGAATCATTTTTAGACTCAATATATTATTTGAAGACATTAAGTTTGTGAAAAAATATTAATTATCTATTAAATTATTAATTATAAGACCACCAGTAATCAAAATAAGTTATTTATTATTACAGAAAACTTCTTCATTTTCTAAACAGTCTTGATAAAAATATTGTAGATGACGCTGTTAACTCATAAAAATACTGATATTGAAAAATATGTAATGAAATACATTATATTTATTTTATAGTATTTTTTAAATTGACAGATAATTTTTAAAAAAGAAAAACGCTGCTATGACTTCCGTGTTAGTAGCAAATAAGATTTGAGAAAAATTAATCTTGCTTTAGTTCAGTTGATTTAGGTATATCTAACATACGGTTTCATTGACCATTCGCTGGGGCAACATTAATTCAATAAATTATATAATTAATTGTAGTCAACAAAACTGCCACAATCAGTTAGTTTTATTATTATTTATTTTTTATCGATATCAATGCGGACTCCATAATGTGGTATCATTTATGGCACGTACTGTAAGCAGAATTTTCCACGGATTTGCTGTTTGATGAAGATCTTCAAGTCTATCCACAGGATTTTCAGTGCTTTGTCAAAAGAAACAAACAACCGTTGTATAGATGTACCAGCGTAACTTGACTGCCCGCGAGGGCGCCACCATCGCATCATTAACGTTGCCATAGTCAACACGTCTTAGGGCGACAATTTTAGTTCTGAGTTCTGCCACAGTCAAGTTAAAATGGTACATCTCTAGTAATAGTCACTAACAAATCTAGTCGCAATAAGACATAATTATTTCCCGATTGTAATGTACATATAGTTAGTTACACCAGATTTTTTTCTTTCAAAATCTTTAATCGGTACTTATTAATTACGACTTAATATTCTGCATTTTTTAAAACTTATATTATATATTGCGTTTACTAAATTACTGTAGATCTAATTCATAATAATAAATAACGTTCTCCAAGTAAAACATATTATAATGCTCAAATATGAGCGGTTTTGCGTAGGGAATCATATATTTTTTATATGGCCGTTAAATTAGAATTGGATGGTTACGAGGTAAAAAAATAATGCTGCAGTAATTCCTGAAACGATTGGTCCACTGATTAAATTCCTATGCAAAGGTTATTGGTTCGTATTCCGCATTCGAGAAACATGGATCGCCGAAGGTCAAATCGTGTGTTTTTTTGCTCGCTCATTCAGCGCGAATGACTGGAAGTCCAACCGACCTTACGTGACGTCACTCCTGCAAAATGTTTGTTTCAATGCATTCTGTATTCAAGCGACTCTCCGATAAATTTTATTGCCTAATTCTCAGTAAACAACTGTTCCGCTGTAATTTATTACTGCACAAAGCCAACATTACGAATCTTCATCATTACCAACAAACAGTTTAAATTCACTCTAACATCCTCAATACTTTGCCATAAAGCTGTTAGTTGCCAATTTAAAGATCTCAACTATTCGTCATTATCAAACTATTCGAACAGAGGTGTAGCTACATCATGCAGCATAAGAGCCCATCAAAATGTCTAGCTACGCCACTGTATTCGAATATCGAAAAGTTAAACATAAGCTACCTGTTCGAATAGTTTCTGAAATATGAAAATAGTAGTTGTGTTTTCGTCATTAATGAACGAAACGAGTTGACTGGAACAAAAAAATACTACCCGGGGTATGTATTATTATTTTTAAATTATCTGAAGAAATTGAGATATTAGCCAAATCGTCATTCAAAAATATTTTTTATTTTTAAAATATTACGTATACTATTCGAATATTAGGTCTAATGTTCGTATATCGAAAAGTTAAAAAAGGGTGAAATATATTCGGCTATCGAATATTCTAATATTCTAATCGCACTTAAAAAGGTTCGCCATCACCGAACTTCAACATCGATTCCGAACGTTTTAACCACTCTAAAGCTGACGACCCACGGGTGTGTCGCATACCTACTGACCGCACACGCTACCCACCAGCGTGTTGTCATTATTAAGACGTCTATAAATATTTTTTAGAGTTTGCATCATTGAAAAGGGGTCCGACATCTCTTAAGGACTCGCAAAATTAATATTAAGTTTTTCTTTATTAGTTTTTAGAAAATTGCTAGCTTACAGGATAAAAATCGTTATTTTTTTTCTAGCTGTTAACGGATTAAAGTTCTTATGTCATAATGATTGAAGAGTATTTTTTTCTGTCCACACTTAAAATGTTATATTATGAGAAAGAATATCAACAATTTGTTCGTAAACTCTCCAAAAAAGCATTATTTGCATAGCCCGTGGGAATACTACAATCCAGAAAACTGATTGCACTTGATCTGGATAAACGTTGAAGAGGATTGGCGCCTGCCAAATAGACTGACTAGATATTAAATGATACAGAATTTCCCAACATGCTACAAATTTCTCACTTATAAAATGAGTAATCTTGAATTGATTAATTTTATAATAACTGTAAAGTTTTCTGTGGCCGCAATGACTTACCATACCTGTGGTTACTTCTCAGTGTGGTCAAATTCCATGAAATATATGAGTATAGGTAATATCTAAATACCTTTATACTCATTTATACACAAAAGAATTGTATGTCCCTTGTTAAATTAAGAAAAACAATATTCTCATATCCATGCATTTTATCAGGGTTTCCCAAACATTTTCTGCTATGGAACACTTCGCATATCCGGAAATTTTAAGTTAACACTCGGCTCATGTTTTAAATTGGATTTTAAGTTCCAAAAAATATATGTTAATAAAAAATGTCTTTTAAATGGTATGGCGTTAAGTTTATTCCTGTACTTTGCCTTCGTTGCAACATAAAAAGGAAGTCTTACTTTGCATAAAAAGGTTGTATAAAACGAAAGTTTATACAACAAGGAAGTTAGCCGCCTGTGTGGCCGAGTGGTCAACATCGTTTGCTACCGCTATGGAGGGCACGCGTTCGAATCCCAGTACGGGCAGTTTTATAAATTGATTTTTCAATCGATTTATGAATTTCTGTTCAAGGCATGGATGTATGTGATGTCTTGAATTCCCCCTCTCACCCATCCTATCATATAAACGGGGCGTATCGAGAGCGATTAGCTAACCACTAGTCCTGTCCTAGCCCTTTCCTTCTATTCCTACTCTCTTTGGAAAAAGAGAGGTTGAGCAACTGAGTAACAAGCAGTTTTCGTAGAAACATTTCTGTTGAGATAAACTCCATTAGGAGTCCATATGCTCCATATTGGGAGCGGACATGGTATAAAAAAAACGTAAGTAAAACAATAATTACTTGTTTAGACACATTGTGGGATTCTTCTGACAAACTCACCAAAAAATAATTTAATGGCATTCATATCAGAATCACTGATAAATTTAATCAGATTTTCATAATCACTTGCGCTGAATTAAGCATGCTAGTTTTGCTGTCACCAAAAATGGATTCTTAACCAACGAATTGCTAATTTTCGAAAAAATAATGAAAAATAGTGTTTTAGCTAACTTTTAGTTAAAATAGCAATTCAGGTACTGTGGAACACCAGTGTTCAGCGGAACATAGTTTGGGAAACCCTGAATTATATGATATAATGTATGCATTACAATTAAATTTACTAACACACAGTGATGTACATCTAGTGTTTCTGACATATATACCTATACCTACAACAGTTTCAGTATAACTTTTGAAACATCCAATTGGAGAAAAAATAAAAGAGTCTATGTCAATCTTGGAACTCTTCACTCTTGAAATATGGTTTACGTAAATACATTTTTAAGCTATTGATATTATGTAATTGAATAACGGTACATTACGTCTTATAACATAATATAAGTTAATATAGTATTATTCGATAGCTTTAATAATTATTGCGTATAATTGTAAAAAAAGTGATAAAAATTCCACCCCTTTCCCGGAGCAACAAAAATTACTTTGAGATTAAGCGAGCCTATTGCTGCTTTTTTGAGAGTATAATATAATATTTACATCTGGCCAATTCTATTAAAAAACAAGATTAATTGATAATTGTTTATAATTAACTAAATAATGAGTAAAATTAAATCATTTAAAAATTATCGTATCTATTAAATAAATGATTATTTTGATCAATATTGTATTTTCATTTCCAGCTTATACTTTTTGAATATTGCAGATAAATTTTATTTAACGAATAATTGTCTCAAATTAATTTTAGTACGTTTTTAGAGTAGAGCACCCAAATTAGATTCCTATTGGGCCTGGGGGTAGTTAATGTAAAAAAACTATGTATACTTAGTTGACTTTTCATATTTGAAAGTTATAATGTTATTACTTTTAAGGTGTTTATTATCAATAGTTTGAAAGGCACTATATTTAAAAAAATTGCATCAAAAAACAATTAAGTTAGAGTGGTCACTATAATAATAAATTTTAAGGTATTTCTAATACTGAGAATTTGTATAATATAATTTATAATATTTCAATCACAATTTAATTTAATTTAATACAATCAATAGCCGTGTATTCTTATCAGTTAAAAATGCTCGTCATGACCGAAACCGGTCCAGATCATATTAAATTAAAATTACATATGTTTGATTACAATATTAAGCTTTTATGATAGTGTTTAAGATTATACTGAATTTAGTAATTCAAATATGGTGTAATATAAATATGTTTAATATAATAATTTCAAATGAGTAAATAAATACCAGTGTTGAATCATTGAAGCTTTGATCACTGAATAGCGCAGTTCTGAGATATGTTCTAAACTAGTTTAGCTGCTGAATCATTTTAAAATATCTGTAATATCGTCGCTTTATGATTTGCAATATTATTGTCAGTTGTTTTTTTTTTTTTGTAATTCGTTATCAACAAATAACAATCAACCTTAATGTTATTTAGCGAGCTTATAAGTGAATATATACCGTGAAAGCTGCAGTGTCCACCATTCTTTTTCTTGTATACAACCGCTTATATGATATATGTATATAAGTCTTCGTCTCGCTTTATATAAAAAAAAAATCATAAAAGGGTGAGATGTTTCTGTTAAAGAAGGCTACAGGTCATTAAGAACAGAAAATATTCGCAAGTCACGTTTTTCAATCTTCTAGTGCACCACTGTGAAGCTTTGTTCCCTTTTCAGTCTTCAATATGAAATCAAAGACTATTCATTCTTTTTTTTATCGTCTACAATAATAACTGATGATTATTTATTCACAGCCCACTTCTCGGAGATAAAAGAAATCTTTATATGAAAAAATATGCATAGTAAATATTATTTCCTCTGAAGAAACAAAAACGCATTCGAAAAATATTGAAAGTTTAATGAGAATAATTTAATTTTATCTTAAAAATCATTAAAAAAATACATTACTCAAAAAAAATGTTTTTTTATAACGATAATATAATCTTAAATAAAACTTTTAATCATAACTTATGTTCCATTGCTTAGAAAGTGTTTTTTTATATGTTTAATCCAGGGCTGTGAAGTCGTGTACCAAAAATACGACTCCGACTCCAAGATTTTTTTCAATAATTTCATTTAACTTATATACATATACATTTCGACTGTGGAAAGGAAAAAAGACGTAACCCGCAGTTTTTTCAAAACAGCTTTTTTCAATAATCACAATTTAACACACTTGATACACGTTCTATCAAAAGAATGCAAGCTACTAATGCCAAATTAGTATGTAAATTTAACTTTTTAGATTGTAAAAAGATGACCTTGTAAAAAAATAAAACCAGGAAAAAAGACTAAAAAAAGGTTTTTACTAGACAATTTCTTTGATTAATATTATGTCAATTAAACACCAGCTTAAAAGTCTCTGTGCGTTTAAAGGCTGTGTATATTTCATAATTTGCGTATGGCCCAAAATCATTAAAACACGTTTTTAGCTCCTGCTGTAAAATTTTATATGTGTGGGTTACGTCCTTTTTCCTTTCCACAGTCGATATGTATTCCAACAGATCATCTTTAGTCAGCCAAGCATGCAATGTAAACACTATAGACGACTGTGGTTTGAATACACATCATTGATTTTTTTAACATGGATCTGAGTCGCTCGTTTTTCACGAGTTCTACTCCGGGCAAAACACCGCGACTCCACGACTCCAACTCCGAATCCACAGCCTGGTTTAATCTCGACATTTTTCAAACTAATTATACGTGCTGTAATTATATTGACGCACATTACAATTTTTGCTTGCAGTTTTAGGTAGGGCTTCCGAATCGGGTAGAACCGGAACCGGGTACCCGCACCTTTTTTAAAAACCCGATAACCGGCTTATAATGAATGGGTCATTTTACATTCAATGTGTAGTGATAATTAATATTTTTAGTATTTCGGTGCTGATTTTTTGTATATTCTTGCTTTTTTTTTATTGTATGATAAAATAATATTTTATCTATAAAATTGAATGTTTTTATTCATTCCCATGTTATCCTTTTGCGTCTTTATTATTAACCTTTAAACGCCCGTGGACTTTTTGCGAAATATTTGCACGAACCGTAGGTTTTTTAAAAATAATTATATTTCTAAAACTAGACAGCTTATGTGGGTAAAATAAAAAGCATTAGCAAAATAAAAGATTGTTAATAATTAACCAAAGCTTTATTTACAATTTTTCATATTTTATATTATTATACATTAAAGTTAAAGAATTAAAACGACAAAAATTAGGACAAAACTTAGAACATTTAAACCATAAAATTACAAAAAAAATTCTAGGTATGGAAAGAAATCTGTATCCCCATTGAAATATGTTGTATGGTGTGGATAAAGCTGATTTTACGGTCCGCCTAACACAACGCATATTCCAAGAGTCGACCTTGTAACTCAGATGTTTATATTACTCAATATGACAAAAATATTGAAAATATATATCGAAACTGAAAATAAAATTATGGATCGGTATCTCAAACCCATCATTTATGCAAGTTAATATTAATATTTTGAATACTTTTATCATAAATCAGTGTAATCCGACAGCGAAATGTACCATAATCACTGGTCCCGTACGGGACCGCTGGACGTTTAAAGGTTAATGTGTAAAATAACTATTGCATTAATTCGTATCTTACTCTGAAGACTCCTTAATTCATCGGACTCCGCATATTGCAGGCGATTGCACTATCCATTAAAACCACGTTGTCGACCATGGCTTTGTCCGAATTATTATTCGGGCAATGGTTGCACATGAAGGTCGTTGACATTACGTATCGGCACAATGCATCCATTGTTTTGAAATATTCTCAGAAGATATTTTAAATTAACTTTCGTTATTTGAAAGTCGCTGTAGTGAGTAAATGACTACCATTATGCCTGCAGTAAACTGTTAGTATATAGTTATGTTATTCCAAAAACCATTTCCGAGGATATTCATAAAATAGTCGTTAAATAAAACTTTTGCTACGTATGATTGGATTCATAATTTCGTAGTATATGTAAGTATTTTTTGAAAAAACGCCATCAGCGACTGAGTACATTTGGTTTACGAGCGTAATTACTGCACAGTAAAAAATACCATCAATAAATTCTTAAAATGTGTATAAATTTTCCACATAACTAATTCAAACAAAATATTAATAAGTCGATATATTTAATTAAAGTTAAATAGGATCATAATGAGTCACTTGATAAAATCTAATATATAATAATAATATTTCGTAATTTTGTTATCTTTTCTTCTAAAGTTAATAAGATTTTCGCCATGTTATCCGGTTGAAAATGCCGTTTTTTTAAATGAAAATGTATGTTTCGATGTAATAAAGAAATTTTAATTTTCTTGTAACCAAACAAATATACAACCATATCAACCAAAACAAAGTATTTGATTTTGAAAAAATATTAAATCTAAAATATAACTTTTAAGTTTTTTTTTAATTTCTCCACTTGACAGATACTATTTCAAAATTTAATTAGGTATGAATTTCCAATAAAAGCTGAAAAAAAAATTAATGTAATTATTGATGTGTTTGATTAAATATATTTTTTATAAATAGTTCGATTTGGTTGAGATGCAATAGGAGGTCCCTGCTTAAGCACGCCATTGGTTACCTGATATTTTTTTACAAATATATATATATTAAAATATGATAATAAAGAATTTTGAACTCAACTGGGATGATTTAAAATCTTATTAAGCTAGATTCTATCAATTAAACGATTTTTGTATATAAACAATTTAATAATTTGTATAAATTATAGGTGTCTCTGTAGACCGTAGCACTTACCCTTAATGCTTCAGTGCAAATTTTCCAGTTTGTCCATCTTATGGATAAACGTATTATTGATTGGTGAGAATGTTTAATTAAAATTAATAATTTAAATTGCTACACATTAAGAATGAAAAAGAGATCTACAAAAAACGAACCATTGGTGCAAAAAATATTTAAATTTTTGCTCCAAAACCAAAGACATCTTACAGCCGCACTTCAAAAATCTATGGCTGTAAATTACGATAAATTATTTTAGCATCCATAAAATATTATGAAACAAAAACTCTCTTCTACACGGGTTATTAAATTTCCAAGAATTGACTTCCATCAAGGGGATATCTGCTGGAAGTATAATACAACTTCATAATAACATACACAGTCTAGTCTGAGATTTTGCCAATAATATTAAATTTAATCTTAATACAAGATTGAGTTTGGTATTGAGCAATTTCTTTCGAGTAATGCCAGTGGCATTATGCCCCTGGTAACAAATTAATATAAATTAAGTATTACATAAAATTTTAAACGCTTAACACTAATAATAAAATCACTCTAACTAGTTGTAAGTTACCGAGATAGCATTACCCGGTTTGAATCCAATCCAAGCATAATTTCACTTTAATTTCAATCGTCCTCGTTTTTACTACATACTATGAATGTTTACAGTTCAAATATAGATATTTGTACGTATACAATATTAACTCGTAATATCAAAGAGTAAGCATCACAAAGTAAAACGCGTTAAGACATACCTAAGCGATCTTCAATTTGCAATTATTTCGACATCTTAGAGCAGGCATGGGCAGGGGTGGGCTGGAGGGGGCTCGGAGGGGCTCGCGCGAGTCCCTTGTTAGATTTTACCACGGCCGGCGAGCCCCTTGTTAAATTAATAGAAAACAATATAATAGAAAGTAATTTCTGACATATACTATCTACGACAGCAATATACACAGTAGTACATTTTTAGCCATTTGCATTGATTAGTTTATGGTAAACTGCATATTGTTGCATATTTTAAGTGTATTAATTAACAATCGTTTGCTAATTTAAAAATATTGCATATAATTGCATATGACTGATAAATTACTGTGATGTTAAGCGAGCATCTTGTTAACGTATTGGCAGCCCACCGCTATGCATGGGCAACCTTTCCTAGGTCTGGGGCCAAATTATCGTTCTATCTCCGAGTCAAGGGCCGGACCAAATTATTAAATATAATAAAGTAATATTAAATTAAGTAAAACACGTTGTTATTTCTTGTGGTTGTGGTGATCATGAACTAGTAGAGTGGAGCCACTGCAAGCGCCCGTGTCATCTCCATTATTTAATCCCTCCCTGGAACTATTAATTTCTTTCTCTAATACTTCGCCGAGATGAATCAGGGTCGGACAAAGTAGCTTGGCCGGTGGTTGCCCATATATGTCTTAGAGGCTACCAATCACGGGATCCTGGGATACCAAGAAATAATACAATCCTGGATTTCGGGGCACGTTTTAAAATAGTAAAAATGTAATCATATTATAATGAAGATATTTACCCGATTGACAAAAGGTGGGAACTAACTCAAATTTAAAATTAAAATTACCCAATAAACACAAATGTAAAGCGCTCTCGTTTGTGCAACTTGTTTTGATTTGAGTTTGTCCACCCCCCCTTTTTACTGAACATAATTAATATATGTATTGCTGTCTCTCTCTTGATTGTATTTTTTAATAGTTAAAATAATAGTATTAGAAATGTCGGAATCACGGGATTGAAAAAACGACAATATCGAGATCAGATAAACGGTCCGGGATTCGATGCTTTAGTTACGTCATCGTCAGATATATTGGTGTATTTGATCTTTCTTTAAAATGAGGAATTTAATCTAAAAAATTCCTGAAACTGTACGTACTGGGATTAGAAACCCGTGAACTTTGCAATCGAAGCCAACAACAACTCGGCTACAAGCTCAGCATTAAAATCTAAAGCATAGGTTCCCAACAACATTTTTAGGGTGGCGACCCCTTTTTATAAAATCCATGTGACTAGGGGACCTCCGAGGAATTTGAAAACCTCGATTTGCTATACTTTTCCCTGGATTGTCTCCGAAACTCCTTTTTTTTCGCTCACCGAGGAATTTAAAATACTCGTTTTGCTATATTTTTTCCCCATATTGTTTCCGAAACTCCTTTTGTTGTTCAAATTCAAACCCTTTGCGACACCTAGGTTGGGAACCCGTGATCTAAAGCTTTTTCATAAAATCTATGCCTCGTTGTTACTAAACTAAACTAAACGGTAGGGTCATGATGTAAATATGGAAATAAGAAGTTTAACAACTTCAATAATATTTTTGTAAAAGATATACTTTTTAAAAATCCTCAAAATCAGTACACGTGGCCTATTAGTGGTTTCAACTATTTTATTTTCATCATTCTTCGGTAATCGTAAAAAATAAAAATCCATCGAATAGACGTACAATTTTTGGAAACCAAATATGGCGATACATAATTAACCGGTGCCGGTATCAGTGGGTACTAAAAAATAATTAGCATAACCGGTCAAACTTGAACCAGTGACTATCCGTAACTGCTATCTGCTGCTCAATCACCAATATCCGTGACATTTTTACCAATGTTGCCGCACTCACTCCCTAGCTACGCCGAATTTTTACGACTCAACGTTTTGGACCCAATTTTTTTACTACGCAACATAATAATACAGCATAATAGCAAGTTGGCTATGTTTATATTCAACCAACTAAAAATGAAGTTATGTACTTAAGTTTGCAATGATAATTAAAATTTACACAAGCAAATTGTAATGTATTATTTTGGGTACCAGTGTTTCATTCGGGCCCATGGCACAGTGTCAACGTCGTTGGCTTGCATGCCGAACCTCAAATCGAATCCCAGTATGATTTATTTATTTTTAGATCGATTAATCGATTTCTGTTCAAAGGCTTGAATGTTTGTGATGTCTTAAAAATCCATCTCACTTTCCCAATCATAAAATAATGGGGTGCAGCTAGAGCGATTAGTTTACGACTAGTCCTGTCCTAACCCTATCCTTTATATATCTACTCTCTTCGAAAAAAACTGTGGTTGAGCAACTGAGCAGTTGCAGTTCTAGTAGAAAAATATTATTGAGATACTCTATTAGGAGGCCATATGCTCCACATTGGGAGCGGATATGAATAAAAAAATCACGCATAACTATTTTTTGAGACTATTATCTTCTTTACAGTTTAAGATACTTTTAAATCAATTATTGGGACAATGTGTATTTTTTCTTAAATTATCAAATTATTTTTATCATAGAACTGATGCATGTGTTATGTGTGTATTTTACGTAAAATTCAGCATTTTTATCTCATACTATGAATGACAAAATGTATTCCGTAAATTTTAATTATTATAATGTCGATTTACTGATTTAACATACGTATGACAATTAATTACAGGATTTTTTATTACACATAATGATCGGATAAACTTCAACGTCAGCTCTGCAAAAAAATACTTTTCAGTCATAATATATATTTATTTGTGACATAATGTAAATAAATGGGATATTATAAAATAAAAAATGTTTGCTTTATTTTTCTTCTCCTTGCAACGCTTAAATTATCATAATACAAACTGTATCCAGAGAAATAAAGAATGAAGTAAAATAAATTTCTGTTTCCATCGAAAATATTAAATGGGGAGTGTTTTAAATATAATACAATACGGGTGTTTTTGGTTGTTGTAATATACTGCTGGGCATATGAATAATACGAGTACTAAGACAACTAAAATACAGTTTTAATTGGCACTTTTTAATAATATCAATTTCTTTAAATACTTGATTTGTTGTGAAACGTAGGTTATTTTTTCGTGAAATAATTCGGGGAAATTCTGTGCTCTTTTAAAAAATGAGTTGATAATTTGAACATTTGCAGATGTTCCATAAAATATGGTATCTGCGAAAATACGGTCAACTATTTCCTGGAAATGAAAATTGCATCTGTCTTGAAATATTGTATAATCACTTGACCACGAACTAATACAAAATATCGAAGTCAATTTTGTCTTATAACAAATACATATCTCGCTGCTTGAATATTTGTTGAAAAAAAATATCGCTTTGTTAGTGTATCAAGTCAATTAGTGCAAAATGCTTTTGAATCATTTAGTTAAATACTTACATACTTCTTCAGGTGATTTAATTACTAAGCCCGTTCCAGTAAATTAGCTGCTTAGATTTGAGTGCTTTTTTTCTTTCGTCGATTAGTTAAAAGCTACCGACGTGATGAGATAAACTTGCTAGTTTTCGTTTTATTTTTTAACAGTTATGTTTTAAGTCATTGTTTTTTTTTTTAAATTAATGGCATCTTTTAAATTTAACCATTTAACATATGGTTAGTATGAAACTACATTGAAATTATTTAAATTCAGAGATGAATCATGTTGCTCAAAAAGCCATCTTATAAAATAACATTTTACTGTATTAATAAGAAATACCATCAGCGAATAAAGTGCTTGTGCCGCTATTGTCAAATTCAACTAGGGTTTTATATTAATAAATCATATAACTAAAAGGGTATCAAGAAGAATGGCAATTGATGAAGCATGTTCACAGGGACGTCCCGAGGGAAAAGACGAGTAGGCAGTTGCCTAGGGGCGGCAATTCCTAGAGAGCGGCAAATGATCATATATTTTTTAAATAACTGAATATTTTTCACATGAATTTAATTTTGATTAAATGCCTCAATGTCTTTGATAAGCAAAATACCAAATCAAGAATTGATACTTATAAAATGTGAGTGAATTTAAGATTTACACTATTTGTTGATGATGTGTAGAGGTAATAGCTATTTTTTTTATTATTATTGAACAATAATATAGGCTTTTGGATCAAATTTATTCGTGAGGATCTTTGTCAATAAGTTACAAATATATTATTAATCATCTGAAAGCAAAACGGAATAGTTGACAAAATATTTGTTTGGGTACGTAGGTGAGTAGAGTATTCGAACTTATATATTTGAAATAATGGAAAATAATTAAAAATAAACAAAGGCTATTTTAGAGGTCTGCCTAGGGGCGGCACATAGCCTAAGAACGTCACTGCATGTGCATAAGGAAAAATAATACAATAATAAATTAGTTAAACAAAAGTTTGCATCATACATTAATTAGGATTAGGCATAAACTAAGTATAATATTAATTATATGTATATAACAGAACTTATATTTGAAGCTCTCATGGTTCGGAGTATTCCGCCTCTGTATAATATATTGCAAGAGATAAATTATTATTGTTTTTGTTCTGATATATTTTATTTCATGGTAAATAAATACAAAATATTTTATTAGTGCAACTTTGCTTTCGCCGTTTTTCTATAGATGACTTTAGTGGTAAGTAGTAATCGAAATAAATAGATCATAGACGTCAGGCAATAAACTTGGGCATTTGTCAACATAACCCCATAGATTAGTTGATTTGTGCCTGCATCCTCAAGTTATTCTCGATTGAAAATGCTAGCTTACGAGCCAAATTCTCGTAATTTGCGGGAGGTTTTAATTGTCTGCTTCAATGTGAAGAAATCTGCGACTGAGGTTCATCAAATGCTTTTAAATACTTATGGTGAGTGGTTTCAACGATTCAAGAACGGTGATAAAGTCGTTGAAGGTTGGCATTGCGGTGGAAGCGAGAAGGTTTTCGAAGATGCAGAATTGGAGGCATTACTTAATAAAGACTAGTGTTAATTGCAAGAAGAATTAGCACGATCATTGAGAGTTACTTAACAAGCAATTTCAAAACGCCTTAAATACATGGGAATGAGTCAAAAGCAAGGAAATTGGATGCCGTATGAGTTGAAACCGTAAGATATTGAATGGCGTTTGTTTGCTTGTGAACAGTTGCTTGAAAGGTAAAGACGGAAGGAACTTCTGCATCGCATTGTGACTGGGGACGAAAAATGAGTTCATTACGATAACACCAAGCGCTGAAAATATTGGGTATATCTCAGCCATGCTTCCACGTCGACGGCCAAATCGAATATTCCCTGCTCCATGGGCATGCTCTTTATTTAGCGGAACCAGCTGGGCGTAGTGTAGTATGAGCTGTTAAAACCGGCTGAAACAATCACAAGCGATCGTTATCAAACGCAATTAATGTGTTTGAGCTAAGCATTGAAAGACAAACGGCCACAATACAACGAGACACGATAAAGTGATTTTGCAGCATGACAATGCTCGACCCCATGTTGCGAAAGTGGTCAAGACATACTTGGAAACATTGAAATTTGACGTCTTACACCATCCGCCGTATTCCCCAGACGTTGCTGCCTCCGACTATCACTTGTTTCGATCAATGGTCGCACGGTCTGGCTGACCAGCACTTCCGGTCTTGTGAAGAAGTAAGAAATTGGATCGATTCGTGGATCGCTTCAAAAGATGATGATGATGCTGGACGCGGGATTTGTACGTTGCCCGAAAGATAGGAGAAAGTAGTGGCCAGCGATGGACAATACTTACAATCATAAATGTATAACCAGTTTTTTTTTTAAATAAAACCTTGAATATCGGAAAAAAAAACGGCGGAAGAAAAGTTGTACACCTATGTATAATAAAGTTTTTTTGGTTTAATTTTCAAATTCATGTATGAAACCACCTTTTAGTCTGGAAAAGTCTGGTACTTTATTATACAGCCTAGAATATATTTCTTACTTAACTATTATCTACTGAGATACAGTAAAATTTTATTATTTTATATTATTTAAATAATTTCACTATGTAGTGTACAAAAAATATTGATTTTAAAAAAACCATCGATTCAAAAATGTTGCCGGAGTTGGCGCATTTTGCCCCTCGTAACGACTTTTCGTATCAGTTTTAGAGGATGCTGCCAATAGAATAGTCTAGAAAAGTGGTAGTGAATCTTTTTTCGACAATATTTTACTAATGAAGCTATTTGAATACACATCTTAAATAAATACATTTAGATATATTTAAAAAAAAAACATATATTACCTTGATATACGTTATAGCGACCTCGATGCAACAGTAGAACAATTTAAAAATCTGGATTTCACGATAATGACAGCTTAGTGCTATCATAATGTATTATAATAGATGTTGTATCACTTACAGTTTTCAAGAGAACTGTTAATTTTTTACTCAAATCAACAATTTTGGTGTAACTCAAAACATTTTACATTAAATATATATATATCGACTGTGGAAAGGAAAAAGGACTTAACCCACAGCTTTTTCAAAACAGTTTTTTTTTCGATAATCACAATGTATCAAACTTGATACACGTTCTATCACAAGGATGTAAGCTGCAAATGCCGACTTAGTACCTAAATTTAGCTTTTAAGTTTAAAAAAAGATGAGCTTGTGAAAATTGAAACCAGGAAAAAGACTGAAAAAAAGGTTTTTCCTAGACAATTTCTTTAATTAATGTTAGAATATGTCAATTTAACACCAGTTTAGAAGTCTCCGTGCACTTCAAGCTTGTGGATGTTTCGTAATTTGCATATGGCCCAAAATCATCAAAACACGTTTTTTGTGCTTCCTGTAAAATTTGCTATGTGTGGGTTACGTCCGTTTTCCTTTCCACAGTCGATATATATGTTTATATGCATCGGATAAATTAGCACATTTCAGTACCTTTATCATAGTTGAGTCAAAAAATTCAAAATTGGCACTTGCGTCGTTGTTCTGTTGGAGAAGCGATATGATGAATAGACTAATAATTTTTCAATGTCTTTGACTTTTTTTGATTTTTCAAACTCCCACTCCGGCTGCGAAAAAAAAATTTACTCCATGACTTCTGATTTCGACTCCGACTTCACAGCCGTGATAAAAATTGTATTAGTAATCATTAAAATTTTATATAATAGTTTTCTTGATAAATTTGATTTATTCGTTAATAATACTAATTACATTAGTTCTACTAATTAATAATACTTAACTACTTTATACAAATACAAGAATAGTAAAGAAATAGGAGTTATCCTTTTTTCACATATTATTAAGCGAAATAAGTTTATTATAGTTTATTTACTTTTACAAAAAAGAATATCGTTTTATTGATTTCAGAGTGAGTTTCTCGGTCCGGCAGTTTTTACCTGTGCACATAATCCAACAGTTGGCGATGACTTATTTAGAATGTGGATGTATCGGAGCGGAGGTGAATCTCAGAGTTAAAGGGGCGGCGGTCGATTCTTGCTTTGGAATGCGGTCCCGAGACAAGCTCTCGAGCCGACCTCGTCGACGCCATAACTCGCGACGAGTACAACAGGAAGATAAATCTTTTGGTTATCTAACATAAAGAACAAAATTGTCGGCGTTTAGTCAGCGATATAAGACTTTTTGACGATTATGTGTGTGATGCTGACTTGCTCAGGCGGCGAGAATGTTGGCTTTTGCTTTGTTACGTGTTTAATACCATGGTCCTCAAATGGTGAGTCGTGTTCACATTAGCGTTAAAAAACTTTAAAAGGGGAGAAAAGATTTTGGAACAACCAAGATAGACGTAACGTTCATTATTTTTTTTTTAAAAACTTGATCTTACTTATATTAACAACAATAATTGATACGTAACATACGTTTGCAAGAAATATATAGTAAAACATTTTTAGTTTGCGTGACACATCTTCAGCTGCCCGAAATTCTTATTTTCGATTGCATAAATTTGAAGATGTTGATGTGTTATTTTAGGTGAATTATTGCCAGTTTGAATATGTATTTAATGTTGTGTTTTAAGGGTTTGCGATAAAGTGTTATATTAATCAATCAAAGTCAGTCAAGAGATAAAGTTTACAAACATATTTTAAATGTAACAAGCAAAGGTAACTTAATTCATGTCCGCTCCCAATGTGGAAAATATGTCCTCATAATGGAGTTAGTTCAACGGTTTTCTCAACCGCTCTTTTTCAAAAAAGATAGTGGGAATAGAATGACAGGGATATGGTTAACTAATCACTCTCGCTACGCATGTTATTTAAGTATTGGAAGGGGGAAAAGAATATTTAGATATCAAAATAACCCATACCTTAGAACAGAAATCGACTTGATTTTTAAGATTTTATCTCTGAACATATAATTACTATTAAACTAAGAATATACGTTAATCATTTAACAGTAAATAAAAAAACGCATACTTTCACGAAAAATAACAAATTTTGAACGGTAAATAATTATTTATTTTATTTTTATTTATAGTAAAAACTAAGTAATGTCAAAATAAAATTTTACAGCAAAAATAACATCTGTAAACCTTCAGAACTCGCCATACATTTGATGTTGTAATTGTCGCTAGTCATTACCAAATTTTATGTTTTTATTAGAGCCTTATTCGTAGCCTTTATTTAATGTCGATTGTTTATATTATGTTAATTTCCGTATTTCTTTAAGAACTGACTTAATTTAATAAAGTGGGAAAGAGCCTATGCAGCAGTAGTCCTTTTTTTCACTTAAAATAAATATTATTAATAAATAGTCAATTGTAAAATTAAATATTTACTAAATTCGTAATCGTTCATACATTACGTCACGCTCTAGTGGAGGTTCTGGTGTAGTTAATATAAGCATTTAATACAAAATTTGAAAAGGTTATATGGCAAATATGTAACAATGGGTGAAGGATTAAAATAACGAAATCGTGTGACGTATTATGTGGAAGGCCGCTTAAATCTTTACTTCAAGAATTGACTATTTATCAATTATATGTTTAGTTGGTAAATGTTTCACATATATGACCAGGAACAGTTTTAATTTATTCATAAATTTCATCAGTTGTCCCATTTATAATTATTGATTTTATACGTCAAAATAGTTATCCTTTAATTAGTAAAATATTTATGGGTTGAGAATCTTTAATGCCTTCATCAGGCAGCGGTCAGCGTGGGCGATTGTTTCTTGTTGCCAGACGGAAGGGGTCGGAAGGGTTAAAAGGATTTACGAGCCTCACGTGGTTATTGGAGGGTTGATGAATGGCAGGTGTCAGGTAACAGGCAGATACGCCCGATCTCACCTTAGATACTGCATTAAATTGGAAATATTAATCAGCCTCAATGATTTACATATTGTATTATGTATGTATCCAATTTGAAAATAAATCAGGGTTAAAAAAGCAACATTCGTCTATTTTATTTGGTCTCTAAATAAAATTAATTGCCTGCACCCTTTTTCTAAGTACAAATTAAAATTAAACAGAAAAGTTATACAGCAAAAGGATTTGGTACGACAAAAACATAGTTACCAGGAATTACAGAAAAGCAGAATTAAATATTTTAAGTTTTATTTGAATTGTATATGAACTATCAAATTTCAAAAGATTTAGATATCAAGAACATTATTATAACTCCACATTGTTCGACACGGCTAGAAAGCTTTCTTTTTATAATTTGTTGCTATGCAATGAGAAACTGGTATAATACGTTACTTTCACACTTTATGCAATCACTCTCCAGAGCATGTTATTGACTAGAATCTCAATATTCATTAAGTTTATTTTAAACATCAATATGTAAATAATTTTGAAAGAATAACAATGCCTTCAACAACATAGGTAAATTGCTATATTTAAACCTCAATAGTAAATTCTGATATTTTCCTTTCAAATCATACGTGCTTCTTATGATATAGATTATCTAAACAGAGTTGATTTTTGAGAACTGGTTGTTATTAAGTCACTCAACGAATCGGCTTCGGATAATGTAAATATATAAGGATGCGACTATGAAGAGAATCAGATTTAGATACACAAATATAAACCATGGAACACTCTTGATTAACAAATAAATTCGTGAAATTGTCTGTAAGGGAATTCAAGCCTGTTTACATCTTAATCAAATTGGACGAACTCCCAATCGCGGTCACCATTCCTTTATTATAATATTTAGGACTGAATACGTATCATTCATTCCTACCAGTATAACATAGTTACCGTAATTGTCTAACAAACCAATATCGTTAATATATATTTTTTTTATTTTATTTTTTAAAAAAATGACACTGAATTTATAGGTACATACAGTAATATATAATAGAAAATTATAATGTTTATATGTATTCGGTTTATTAATAAAATAATAGAAGCCTGTAATTATAACCTTAATTAAAATTATTGAAAATAACTTTCAATTTATTATATTATAGTATAAAATATGAAATGATCAAAAATAAAACAGGATACCATTCTTATCGTCTTCGTAAACGTTTGCTATTCAAATTTGTGATAGTGCAATTTTGTATAAATTTATTTTTACGACATATTTATAGTTAGTCAGAAATTCATAAATAATTAATAATGAAACTTTTTTATTTTAACGAGTTTTTTTAATTATTAATTTATTCTGTAAAAATATATAATTCTTCTTGGACAAATTTTTATGAACTTGAACTTTTTATGAATGAATATGAAAATACATTTCTTCAAAACGAACATTTAAAAAAAATGTACTTAAGTGTTTTATTTACTGACAAAAATGTATACTTTTTATTCTATAGTAATTAAAGTAGTCTATGGTGGAAGTATTGTTTAGTTTAAATGTAATATACTTAGATGTTCTTCATAACAATGTAGCAAATACAAATTTTTCATTACATATGTGATTTTACTGGTACGCATGCTATCCATGGGATAAGTTTTTTTCCGTTTTCTTTAGATCGGTCAAGTTGTGTTAAAATTGCCGTATTTTACAATTCTAGATCGAGACAGTCACCCTAAAAAGAAAAAGGAAAATTAAGGAAATATCGACAAAATGCCAAATAAATGACGACCGGGCCGAGATTTTTTCGAGATATTTTAGGAGAGAGAATTTTTCAAGAGATTTTTTTGACATATATTAGGCGTAAAATTTTAATGACGATTTTATAATGTATCATTGATTATTTAACATACAATGCTAATTTTGTGTGTGTATTTTTTTTAAAAAACCACTGAAAACAAACATTTGAGGCTCCACTTAAAATATAAAACATAGTCGACTTATTAGTATTTGTAATGATAAATTGTTAAAAAATATATTTTTCATAGAAAAGGACTACAGCGCATGGTCGAAATATCGGCATCGTGCAGCTCTGTATTAGGCCTAAAACATGATGAGTAAATTTCTTTTTTATCTTGATGGTTATCGCAAAAAAAAATGTAATGTCATGAAAGGGTCTCTCCTCGGGATACTTATTCATGTATTGCATGTACATATAGTTTGTATTTATAGTTTTATTAAACATGTATGGGTATAGTAAATAGGAAGGTATGTGCTGATGGTATCCACGTGAACTCGTTTCACTGTGGACTGCTCTCCTCTGCAGCGATCACACCATTCTGTCAGGAACGATGAAAAGGATTGCAAACAAACAATTTAATTTAATCTGACACGAAAAAGCTCAAATTACTTTGATGCTATGGCGCCCTAGGACTAGGGTATCCAATCCCAGGATCCCGTCCAATTCTGTGATTGAGAAAATTAAACACACAAGAGCTAATTTTGGGGAATCTGAATATTTTTGAGTTCAAAAAAATTGAAATGAAATTGTTTGAAAAATTCAAGGAAAAAAATTCTCAATCCCAAATTCCAATAAATACACGATTTTTTGTTGAGTTTTCAATTCCAGGATCCCAGGATCACAAAAAGAGTCCGGGATTGGATACCCTGCCTTGGACTGAATGCTTTATCGATGTAAAAAAACAAACTAAATGCTTTATGGAAGGCGACTACACACATACCGGTGGATGTGGGACAACCAATTCTCGTTAGCAAAAGCATCGTCATAAAATTATGTATTATTGCGTTTTGTATTAGTTGGTTTTTTAATTAAGTGCTCTCGTGTAATTCAATATAATTACTTTTATATCAGATACACTTTATGTATGTTATATTATTACGTAATAATATAATTGAGCATAAAATTTTCATCCATTACCGACAGATAATTACGAATGCAATAAAACGTAGGCAAACCAGAAAAATGTTTATATCATTTGATTAGTACTTGTAAAGTTATATAATCCATAAATCATTTATGTTATGAATGTACGAGCAATAAAAAAAAGAAAGTTAATCTTTCCACTTCAGTGTTTCATGTTAGATCAGTGATTCCAAAATAATGGAGTACTGCGGTGTATGGCAATGAAAATGCAACAATACCTTCAAATGTTACAATTCAGGAAAATCTTACAGCCAAATATTTCATCAATTTGTGACTAGGGCATCCAATTAACCATCCAGAGCAACTAACCGGTTTTTGACTTTTTTTTTGAATAAATAAACCGGATAATATTAGTATCACACAAACCAATATTCCAATACAAAAAAATATTTCTTTTTACTTACTTAAATATGAACTAATAAGGTGCAGTGTAAGAGTAAATTAACTTTTTTCTTTCAACCATGTCCGCTCATAATGTGGAGTTTATCTTCTTAAAGATTTTTCTATGAGAACTACTTGTTAATCAATTGCTTAGCCCCTCTTTTCGAAGAGGAATATGAGAATAGGGATGGTAAATAACTAATAGTTGGCAAATCGCTTTTGCTACGCTCCGTTATTTTAGCGTTGGAATGGAAGATGGGAATATTTAAATTTTAAAAAAACTCTTATTTAAGGCAAAATGAGGTTTTGATTAAGCCCTTGTTAACCGTATAAAATAAACCGGTTTTTGTTTTTTTCTTAAAATAGCCAATAAACCGGTTAACCGATTTCAGTACCGGGTTTCAAGCCCTATCTGTGACTCGTATTTAAGGGTCAGCGGTGAAAGAATATTTTTGGAAAAAAGATTATGTAAAATTATAACACAGTGCTAAAAAAAATATGTACGATTAAACAAAGAAAATCTATGTTTTATGTATCTCTAATGATTGTTATTGCCCAGATTAAAAATAAACATGAATAATTAGATTACATTTAAGAATAAAGAAATTGTTAAAGAAACCAAATAAGTGGGAGCTACCGTTCACAAGATAACTGAGAATTGGTGGGCAATGATTCTTAATGATTTTAAATTATACCGAAATGTGGGTTTTTTGTGAGAACCTTTTCGGTTTTTTGCAATCTAATTAGACCGCATTCAAGAAACATCAATTAAATATACACAAAAAATATTCGTAGATATAAAATTAAAATTGAAAAGTCAATTATTCCACAGGTTGCGTAACAAATTACATTTTTTTTAAATTTAAAAATTAGAATAAAGTTTTTGTTTATTTGTAAACAACCTTACGACAGATTATCTTAAATTCGTCGCAAAAAGGCGAAAATCATATTAATTTGTTACACATCGTGTGGAATAACTAAGTTATGAATTTTAATTTTATATTTAAAATAAACTTCCACGGATATTGTTATGTACATACTGTCGAATCCATTGATAACATTTATGTTTGTATATTTTTTTTACAAATGAATAAAATAAAAAATCTGCATTCAATCAATCTACTGAAGTACTAAATATTTGTTTTATATATTCTACTAAAGTATTTATGCAATATTTTGAAAATTTATGCTCGAAAAATTGCACACAATTAATGTTTTTGTATCTTTGTTGTGTTTCTTAAAATTAAAAAAAAAAACGTATAACGCATATTGATTGTAACACAATAAAAATGAACCTTCAATATTATTAATTTCAATTTATTCTTAAGTATTACAACATATTTTTAATAATATTACAATTTATTTAGAAAGGCAATAATTAACCAAGTGATTGAGGAAGCTTTTTATAAGACACCGTGTTAAAGAGCGTGATAGTAATTCTCAAGAAGAAATTATTTTGTGCCGTATATAGACTGACTTGTAAGACGGGTATTTTTGATTACTTACAACGATTAAATCAGGGTTGCCAAGATAAATAAACATTTAATTCGTAATTAAACTTAAGTATAAAAGTATGAAAAACAGTTCACCATTACAATCTATTTTTTAGTGGAATACGTGACTTTTATTTTGTGATAAGTATTTAATTACCCAATAATATATAATTGTAACTTGTCTTACAATTCAAATGGAAATTTAATGTATACTGACTTCTCTAAAATAGACACGTGAATATACATTATATATTATATAGACAACATTAAGATCTCATAGGAAAATGTATACATACATATAAATACAATTTTAGATTAACGCCATTCGGGATCGGTTCGAGGAAAATGACGTCACAAAAATTCATGTCCGATAACACTGATATTTAATTGAGGACAATAACCCGGAACTTTCCGATCGCTAAGTGAAGATTTTAAGCTATGCTACATACACATACAGGTGAAATGATAAAAAAATGATGCAAGATATTTTATATATTAAGTGCAATTTCGTATAATTATATGAAATTTACGAAGAAACTATATATGGAAATACTACATTTTTTACGAATGATTTATTCCCAGATACAAAAGACACATAAGCAAATTTCCTAATAACAATAAATTAAACAACACCATAAAGTAAGACTCTCTTTGAATAAGAGAGGTTGAGCGACTGAGTAACAACGAGTTCTCGTAGAAAAACTTATGTTACGATACCTCCATTAGAAGACCATATGCTCCAAATTTAAAGCGGAGATATATAAAAAACTATTAACAAACAAAAGACTTCATTAGATCCGTACACATTTAGATATGTCAAATATTTATAGCGATTATAACAATGTTAAAGATTTATGTCCAGTCCTTTATATAACGGTTTCTTAACCTGAGGCCAGGTGGCTCTCTTGGAGGCCACAGAGAAAAAATAATTTTAGGGGAGCCATAGTACAGTTTCGGGGGACCACGGGCAAATCTTGGGAGAGCTAAAAAAACTACTCACGTGTTTTCATTTTGGGAAATCTTTTTTTCCAAATTTGAAAAATATGAGACTCAAAAAGGTTGAGAAACTGTGCCTTATATAATAATTAAGTAGCGATTAATATATTGTATTATTTTCTTAATTAATTCATGTAACCAAACTTTAATTTTTCTTTGAATTATATCAATTTTTATATGTGTATTCTCTTATTTTAATGTTTTGATTACAACAATCGATGACCCTCCATTAAAGTTATATTTTACACGCAACCTACAAACGGTTAACTGTAACTTGCCCACGCGGTCGTCATGCAAGCCCACTGTCCCAAATAAGTTATTGATTGCATACATACATTGTATTTAAATTTAAGCTAGTCAAACACTAATAATTATTGTGAGTCAATTCTTTGTAACTGTATCAATACAAAGTACCGATTTCTCTGTCACCTGATTTATTAGAGAAAGGGCCGATACTGTTTAGATTAAGATATACGATCGATTCAACTGACAAAGATAATGAATAAAGATAATCACAATTGAGGCTATTGCTTGCAAACACGGCTAATTCCAAAATGGTTAAAACATGAAACTTATATGTCATTCTGCAAAACGATGTACATTTTAAACGAATTTTTAGTTTTACATTACTTTGGATATATATTCTAGATGTTATCAAATCAGATTTGAGACTGATTTTCTAAAATTGTTTTAATTTACTAAATTACATTCATGGTTCATGCTTCAAAAAATTAAGAATAAGCCAGTGCGCAAATAAACGCCTTAATAGAGAGCTAGTAAAATATTTACTTCCATTAAAAACATTTTCAATTGTTTAAAATACCATTAAACTTATTATAATTATATGATTATGATACCCATGTTTATATTTTCTGTTATTGAATATCGTTTCTTCGTTACTACAATGAGATCATTTTGAATTGATGGGTAAAATGAAATTCAAACATTATTTGATCAACATACATATCTACTGTGGAAAGGAAAAAGGACGAAACCCACAGTTTTTTCAAAACAGCTTTTTTCGATAATAATAATGTGTCAAACTTGATACACATTCTGTCAGAATGATGCAAGCTGCAAATGCCGAATTAGTATCTAAATTTAGCTTTAAAGTTTGAAAAAGATGACCTTGTAACAAATTAAAACCAAGAAAAAATACTGAAATAAAGGTTTTTTCTAGACAATTTCTTTAATTAATATTATATTATGTCAATTAAACACCACTTTAGAAGTCTCCGTGCACTTCAAGGTTGTGTATAATTCATAATTTGCATTTGCCCCAAAATCATCAAAACACGTTTTTTTGCGCCTCCTGTGAAATATGTGGATTACGTCCTTTTTCCTTTCCACAGTCGATATATTTAAGTTAAAATCATTGCTTAAAATAAAAATGAAGAATTTTAGTTTGCTATATTGGAAACAATTAAATAATTTTCAATTGAGTTTTGTATTATGAAATATTCCAACATATTAAATAGTTACGTATAGGGCTTCCAACTAACCGGACTTAAACACTAACCGGTTTTCGGTTTTTTTTTGACAAATAAACCGGGTAACCGGTTTAAACCGAAATATCATGTATTTTGATTAGGTAGGCATACAAAAAAAAATCGTAGAAATTTTTCAATATTTGGTATAACAGCTAATACTCCAATTAAAAAATCATGCAAAGAAATTATCTAGCTACTAACAAGCACACATAGGCATAAAAATAGGTAGAAAGATTTAGATTATTAATTATAAAATTGCATACGCATAAAAATGGTACATGTTAATTATATGGAATTCTTGTAAATAGTTTTTTTAGAGATTTATTAGATTTTTTTTTTAAAATCAATGAACGTTATTGAGTGACGTGCATTTAAGAATCATTCGTATCTTAATAAATAATTACGAAAAAATGTTAAATTTATACAACTTTGAGACAGAAGTAGATTATTCTACAAAATGTATATATATATATATATATGTACATTTTTGTTGTATTTTGTAATTTTTTCGTATATTACGCAGTACATTCATTATAAAACATTTTTCTTTTTGTAAAAAACAATGAAAAACAAGAAAAGTATTTTTGATAAAACCCGGTTAACCGAGTGAAATAAACCAATTTTCGGGTTTTTTTAAAACACGCGATAAACCGGTTAACCGGTTTCGGTTTAAACCGGTTTGGAAGCCCTAGTTACTTATGTCAAACACGTGTTACGTAAATTTAATATTGAGGAGGCGATATCGTCTATATTCTACAACCTCGGATCTCAAAAAGTACAAGTTTTCAGGAGACACATAAATGTACTTTATTCTACCGTGATTGTTATCACTTTCTATCGCTATAAAACACCGCTGAAATAGTTTTGTCCTAAATATCTTTGAGGAAGTAATAAAAAAGAAAGCAAAGATGTTTCCATCCATGTCATTTTCTCTTTCATGCTAAACATAGCACAATACCATATTATTTGTCAATTATTTTTTTTCAAAGTTTTTGTATAAGTTTAAGATTTCGACTGAAGGTGCTTGGTGGAATTTCAATATTAAATTTGAATCGTTCAAATTATGTACACTCCCACAGATTTTGTCACTAACGACCCGGGTTTCGCCTTTCGGCTTGAACAGTTCAAGTTCATCCGTGCGCTTGAGCGCCTGAAGATGCTGAAAGGCGAAACCCGGGTCGTTAGTGACAAAATCTGAGGGAGTGTACATAATTTGAACGATTCATTTTTTTTTGTATAAGGTTAGATAAAGCAAGAAATTGATAAAAAAAAATGGGATACGAGAGAAATATGTGTGTGTTAAAATTCTGAATTCATTGCTTTAAAAAGTTTAAAACTGACTCAAATTTGAGAATCGTGCACGTAGAAAATTAACGATGATATGTATTTTACTATATATATCCTATAAATTTAAACCTTATCAAAATAGTTTATCACAAAAATACTGTTTTAAGTGTGATTTTAAACATTTATTTTAAATGGAATACTTTGGGTTAAATTAACAATCGACGACGTCACTTTATGTAGCGTCTCCATAACTCCTTTTCGTATGTTGTTCGTGTCGTTTGCCAGTACATATTATTAATTAATAAACACTTACCAGCTTATACTATTTTACAAGAGATTTTTAATGTGTTACATAAGGGATTAAAACAAAACGCCGAAAAAACTAGCCTATGTTCTACAATCGATAGCAACCATTTTACAAGGATTCACTGTGCGATTGGTGTACACGGGATTTTCATCATTTTCCTAAGTAAGCAAATTACTAGACAATTATTATTTTGATTGATACAGAACACAAACGCTTAACATAATCTTTAACTACCTGTCTTTCAGCTAAATGAATAATAATTAATAAAAAATATCAGTAATAGACATTATTATAAATATTTATAGTATAGCTAGAATCCAGTTCATATGTTTGACAACGTATCGGTTGATATAGGATTTACACAGGACATATTTCTTATTTTTTCAGGGAAGGGTAAAACCTACCAGCTTTTAATAATATATCGCGTATTTTAAGATACACTACATTTTCACTAGTTTAAATATTTTTTCGCAAGCTCGGGTAGTGAAAATGAATCAAACAATGGGTATACAATTTTACTGCTCAGAATCATTGAACTATGCCTGAACACAAGGATTGAATATCTGGGATTGAAAATTTCATTAGATTATATGATTTCATTGGTCAATTTACCACTGTAAATTTAACGACGAATATAATTTTCAATGGTAGATTTTTTTATTAAATAAGATGTAAAAATATGCTTGGACTTTCACTAGAATGTCAAAGAAAATTTAATTTAATTTATTATATATACACTTCGCTGTAACATATTCTATGTAAACAAAAGTTATCAATACTTTTTTCTTCAAATTCAAGGGGTTGAGAGGTATATGAAATCCTCATCCCCTCAATGACGTCACTGAGTATTACTAATTATTCATTATTCTACTTCTCCATTCAAACGCTGCGTTAAATCATTTGGGCACAAAATACAGCTATTTATTAGTTTTTTTTATTATTTCAACAAATTGGTGATAAATTACGAATATTTAAGAAATAAATATTTACGATCCAATACAAACTTGCTACAATAAAACAGCATTCGATTTGAAATGATGTTTTCAGTGATAGATACACAAACTTTATGACGATATGTTTTAATTATTATTTATTCCAATTTTATTACGCTCTTTAATTGTGAGGCTATACTGCAAACGTACTATTTCCAAAACTCTAAATTTTCAGTAGAGTCAAATACTATAACTAATAGCACAAACAAAATAACATTTGAATAAAAATATGATTTCCAATTTTAATACGACAGTCTTTTAGACATTTTATATTAAAACTAATAAAACCAGTCGATTCCTTAGGCTTGAATTACCTTATCTGCATACCTGACTCAATATCGCTCATTTTGGAAATAGTACGTTTTGCATTATAGCCCCACAATTATTGTCTATGCAAACATGAGTGTTTATGTGTTCTATATATTTACAATTACTGTCGACACTTTCAAAATAAACAGTATAGTAATGGACTCTTAAATATGTAAATATCTTTCAAAATATGTTTGGTCAACAAAATTTTATGAAACAGGAGAACAGGTACAACTATAAATAGAATGGAATGCAGATCCAGAAATAATGACCGTAAAGTTTTTACCTAAACAAAAATTTAAAACACCTGAGAAAGCATAATAATGAACTGAAGTGAATCTTACGAGGACGGATTTTTTATACGTGTAGGCTACATAGCCTAAGAAGCAAATTAATATTAAATAATTAGTTTTGCGTTATTTTCTACATATAGTTTCATATACTATTCATGACGAGTTTTGCACGATGTCGCATGGAAAAATTGATCCACAATTTTGAGTTTTAAATTGTGGATAGTTTTTTTTGTGACACCCTGTAAAAATAGTACACGATATTTATACTAGCAAAAGTGAATTAACATCTCACGTGTTTTATTTTACGAGAACTGGTTGTTATTCAATAGTTTAACCTCTCTTTTCTAGAGAGCAGGATGAATTTTTGACTACTTACAGGACAAGCAAAGGATATGTATAAGTAAATACTATAAAAAAAAACATCGAAAAAGTCTATGTATATATTTGATTATATTTCATAACTACGTAGAGGAGAAAAAAATTTGAGAAGCGTATTTCAATAAATATTTTTTAATATAATAATAACAACAAAATACATTGCAATAACTTTTTACATAAGGCTCCGGCTGTTTGCTGCAGGCCAATGGAGTTGACACGAACTTGGGATTGGACTATGCTCAGCAAACAGAACAAATTACTAGAATCAACATTATTTTTTAATTAATTGAATATTCAAATTTTAATTGCAGTCGGCATGATCATTCATTGACAAATTGCTGAAGCCGTGTATAATTCATCCAATATTCGGAGGTTATCTGTCAAGCAACTTCTATTTTATAATTTTACATCAATGATCAAGTATATTGAATTTCATACCGTAAAAGATATACAAATCACAGATGTAATCAAAGCCAATTGTTCAATGAAAAAATTAAGTTTGCTGATTTCAAATAATATGTGCACATTTTTTAACCCTATAGTCTGGGCCACAGAGTATGAACGAGAAAATTGAAAATCCTGTTTTTTAACAAAATAAAAATACTTGATTTTTAAACGACATTTACGTGTAATCAATAAATTCAATCGAATATTCTTTTCTTTATTTTCAATAATTTAATTCGTAAAATCAGCAGATTTATTAAGTACAATTCAAGATTTCGGCTAGAGAGACTTCAGTGGAATTTAAATCTTCCAACTGCTGTACACTCCCACACGTTTCGTCGCTAACGTCACTAAGTATACGGATAAACTCAGCGGTGGGCTGCCAATACGCTATTAAGGGGCTCTCTTAATCTCAAAGCAATTCTCGGTGTTCTGGGAAAGGAGTGAATATTTGTATCACTCCTATGCAATACTTAAATAAGCAATCGATTGCTATTTAATACATTTATAATATGTAACAATATGCAATTTACCATAAACTTATCAATCTAAATGGCTAACAATGTACTGATGTGCATACTAAAGCTGTCGTAGATAACATATAAATCATAAATTGTAGTTATAAACTAATTTTATCTGAGAATATTGTTTTCTCTTAAATTAACAAGGGGCTCGCTGGCCTTAGTCAAATTTAACAAGGGGCTCGCGCAAGCCCCTCCAAGCCCCCTCCAGCCCGCCCCTGGATAAACTTGAACTGACTTTACTCATCTGTGTGGTTGAACGCATGAAGATGATGATAGATGAAACCTAGATCGCTTAAGACAAAACGTGTGGGAGTGTACAAAATTCAATGTAAGATTTACTAAAATAATAATTATAAGTAAACGGTAAGCTATTCTCACAACGTATTAGTTTGATTCATAATCGATAGTTCTACGAAAAATAATGCATAAAGAAAGATGTTAAAATATGTAAGTTGGTCTTTGTAGCACTCACGGCAAATTAATGAATCAAAACCTACTCATATGTTATTACGGAGAGTTTTTATTTTCTTTTCACTTAACAGCCTTATTCACGTAATGATGACAGATTTGATAATGATGTTAATAACAGTACCTGTGAAACAGTGTTTAGACGTGAACGTTACAGTAACGTTATGGTCAGCCTTTACGGACGTATAAATTGGACACTATCTTGCTATAATTTATTCAATATATTGGATAAATGATTATTTCCGTTTCATCTATTTTATTTTTAACATAAAGCCAGTCAAATTACCAGTAATTTCAATCATTAAAACTTTTGACGAGAAAATAATAAATAAATGTTTAGTAGATTGGGTAATTATTGTTAAATTTTAATCGTCAGTTCAGAATTAATACTGGCATAACAACATTTTCTTTACGGATCAATTTTAGAAACCAGATAGAGATATTAAATATCCAGGACACAATTTTTTTTTATGAACTTGATATTTTTCAACTGCCAACATCTTATGACGTATAAGTAAGAATTTGAATTAGGTTACGTTATGATACGTCCTTGGTGAATTACCAGAAATTTCAAATTAACCAATAAAGTATGTATGTATGTATTTATTTTAACAATTCGTCTTAATCAGTGGAAGAAGCTAAGTTCTGACAAATAGATTTAATATCCGATAGAAATAATAAGCCCGCGATATCAATTCAAGAATAGAATACAGATTGCTTTGTTATTTTAGATTTATATATTTTTTACTTTCATAGACATTTTAAGTCTTAAGATATTTTTATGTAGAAATTCTACAATTTTAATTCCTTATTCTTTTAATACAATTTTAAAACTCATTAGACGATTTAGTAGCAAAAAATCATAGTGATAAATTTAAACAAAACTATTAGAGGCAATTTCATCAACCATCTCTTTCAAAGATACATAAGTTTTACCGATGATACGTTTAATATAGTTTTTTTTAACCATGTCCGCTCCCAATGTGGAGCAAATGGACTCCTAATGGAGTTTATCTCAACAGAAGTGTTTCTGCTTGTTACTCAGTTGCTCAACCTCTCTTTTTCCAAAGAGAGTAGGAATAGAAGGAAAGTGGTTAGCAAATCGCTCTCGATACGCCCCGTTCATAGGATAGGGTGGGTGGGAGGGGGGAATAAATATTACAATAAAATATTTTTTTTGAATAATAAAATAAGCCTAATTTAGACTTTATAGCACAATTTAAATATCACTATTAAGCAATATAGCGCCAAGAACACAAGAAATTTTCATTAGATATATATAGCAAAATTTAAAAATAATTCATATATCAAATTATCCACAGTTAGGCGTAGAAAATAGTCGTCACTATTTTTCGTAAATTAAAATTATCGTGAATAATAAACCATGAAATTTAATGTTCAAAACAATATTACGTGCTAAACTATAATAGAATTAAATAAAAGTTTTAGTATCTATATTATATATTGATATAATTTATTATTAAGTTTTTTCATCAATAAGCCACTTAGTTTTATCGCCATTTACATACATGTTTGTAAATGTGTAACCGGGCTATATTTGGAGTTGCCACGTTTTTTTTTAATTTTCAGGACCGCATCAAGACAAATATGTTGCATTAAAATGGTCACTAGAATAGCTGTTTTTATACCTAATATTCTTATAGGTAAGACTCGAAAATGTATATACGGAAGCAAAGTTATATTATAATAGTTTTTATGAAGTGTCAAAAATTATCAAAGCAATTCAAATATCAAAACAAATTTAAATAAAAAACATTTTTTTTTTTGGAAAAGTGTTTTATCACTTTCAAACCTTCATGTCATCATTAATTTTCTAGAAGCACGTATCTCAATTTTGTCAGTTTTGAGTTTTTTGGTGTAATGAATTTAGAATTTCAACACACCACCATATCCTTTAACTTGAATTCAATTTTAGAAAGGAATATATCAGAAATAAAATTTTTTTAAGAAAATCTATTCATATATAAAATATTGATGAGAAAAATAATTCTCTGTTCAAAATCGTAAATTAAAACAAATCATCAACAACTTTAGAAACATACGAAGTTTTTAAGTCTTAATATCACATTATGTTTGTATACTCTCTTTAAGATACTTCAAGCCCTCTTCAGAGAGGACCAGCTAGCTAACAGCGAGGGCAAACGAAGGAGGAGGACGAGGGGAGATTAAAGTTGTTGCGATGCGCGTCCATATGAAAAAACAACGAAATAAACAGTGGAGTCCCAAAGTCTGGTAGCTTTCATCATAAATTATATTATGTGGCTAACAAGCACAACTAGCTTCGTACATATTTGAGAGTGATTATGTTTTAGATTCATTTGATATAATGTCATATTTTAAACGAATTATAAAAATATCATTGTAATAACAGTGTCTACTACCAATGTGAAGCATATGGACTTCTGATGGAGTATTTCGATGTAAGAATTATGATGTAGTTCTGTCTTTTGTATGAATTTAAAAATCAAGGCCTTTGGACACAAATTCATATTTCAATTAACATTTTAAAGTGTCCTTTAGGGGGTTTCGAAACAGTGGCCATGCAACCGGGAAAAACACTTGAGAGTGTTGATCACTCGACTACAGAAACGACTATTCATGATTACATTGCGGTTATATAAATAATTTCTTTATTTGTTTTCCTTTAAATAAATAAAGTTTGACAGATTATTTTTCTCGGGAGACTCAATATGTACATATCCAAAATAAACCATAACAAATCTATAAGATACGGGGTTACCAATTGTTTTGAGAAACGGGGCGGATGATTTTTTTAAAGACGTTGGGGGCAGACAGAAAATATTCTTGATATATCCTATTAGAATTTTCAAGAAATCGATATTTATATATAAAAAATCAGAGGCCGGATTAAAATCTTTGAAGTTCCGGATCCAGCCAATTGAAAAAAAATGAAAATTTTTAATAAATACCAATGATTCTAACTCACCAAATATTTAAATATGGGAAGCGCGTGGCGTACTCATAGACATATTAGATGTCTACATTAGATGACAAAGAGACATGAAGATATAGTTGAGTTCAAATTTTAGCTTCCAAGAGTGGATTAAAGAAGGCTTGTCTGTTATTTTGAACGAAATTCCTCACAAATATAATAAAAAAAGATATCAAAAGTATGTGTATATATATTCATTTTGATTCCGATTTTCCACTCTTAAACAGCACCCTTTGAGTTTATAAAATGGTGAACGTATCTTGTATATATTATGTAGCATATGACCATCTATCTTGCCTTACCTGATATATTAAAGTAATACCGTTTCATGATAGTGAAAACCGGTTGTTAGAAGTGGTATGCGATGGCCAGGTTCTCGACAAGCAAACGGCATGGTCAAGCTTAATCAATCGTCTGTTTCATGAATTGAATATTTTGCCTTCAAATTGTTTAAAAGAATTCGATGATTTTGATGATTCTTGTACACCATTTTGAGAAAATACGTGGCAAAATAATAAATAAACGAATATTTTCATATATTCAAATAATTTCACGTTTCCCGCGCTCGGCGCGCCAATGCCTCATTTTGTATCTCTCAACGGTTTGGCGGGAATACGCGATTCGCAAATGGCGGATAGGCGGGAGAATGGACCAATGGCGGAACGCGTCCGAATATCTCTTGGCGGGCAACAACGAACGACGGACATACAACACAATAACGAAATAAAAAATCACAAAATGATATACTTACTTACGAAGCCAACGCTATGCGTGGGGTGACCCAACTTGTCCGAAAAAAACATGGCGCGATATGATTTTTTTAATGACTCTTCAGTCTATTATTACAATCGCATAGAAAAACTGACTCAACTTAAAATAAATAAGTGATGTCAGATGCTATTTTTTTACTGATAAGTCATAAATACAAAGAAATAGAATACACATATAAATATTAATAATATAAATGCTTAAATATAAGTGTACATCACAGAAACCATTCATATAGCATAATTTACTTGTGTGAATAATACGGTCGGTCGGGCGAATGCTAGGAGTGCGGTGGTCCGACTTTGTCAGGAACACGGAGGTTAGAAGATGCCGCAAGAGAGTCTGAACCCTGGCTGTCTCATCTACCAACTAGATGAATCCCGGTGTCGTGGAAAGCCACTGATGACTATCCACAGGATGTACTCAGCGGAGCTACGGGACGCTAGGATGACCTGAGAAGAAGCAAAAAGACTGGCGGGGGATAGAGAATCTTGGAGGAACTTTTTGGTGACCATATGCTCCGTATAGGGAGCGGATATGGGGAAAAATCTTTCTTCATCTATAAATTTATGAACATGTATTCGCTTTCAATGTAAAATAAACATTTTTTAATGTATTTGATACCACACTGGGAATCCGTATTATTATTAGAGAATACTTAATATTATTCTTAAGTTTTATGAATCGACATAAAACTTTACCCCTAGATAACCACCTGAATTGAACAAAAAAACTTGTAAAAAAGCAAACGCTCGTACTTAGTTTCCATAGAAATGCAATGTTTTTTAAGAATGCGTGCTTTTAAAAGTCTTGGTTTTATGAAATTCACCATATTTATCTAGTACAGGTTTCAGTGCTGCTGGTAATGTTTTCGAAACTAAAGATTCTTTTAATTCGAAAGACTTTTTCGGTTTTCACTAGTTTGCGGATTTTTCGGTTTTTACTATTTTGCGGATTTTTTCGTTTTTACCAGTTTTTCGCGGTGCACTTGCAATAAGCTTACGGTGCACCGGTTTACCCTTTGTACGCCATCATCTCACCCGTGAGTCGCATTTGTATTGAATACTTCGACGTTGGCGGCTAACCGGAACCACTGCTCTAATACGTAGGAAAAAAAATGCCTTCATTACGAATTTTTATTTTATACTTGACGAGATTTATTTAATCTTGACGTTGCTACTGTCCCGTGTTTTCAAGAAATGATATTATTCACCCTGGCTATGTACCTCCGAGATTCGTTATACATACGCCGGGCGGGCATGTAAATAAAAACCGGTATAAGTTAAGCCGAAGTCAGTGGATTTAAAACAAGGCTCATACTGACCTCATCTCATCACGTTTATTAACGACCACAAGAAATAAAAAAAGTCCCCCCCCAATCTGATCGTTACAAAGTCTCTGTAGCGTCTAGAGATATCTATCGTCCTGGAGACGTCGAATTTATTTTTAATAAAACGATGATATGCAGGACAAGGTGGTTTGCCCACCTGGGTGGATACTTAATGAATTGAAATCGAATCGCTGCGTCCAATACCAATTGCAACCATTTATATTTGAACTAATGGTTTGTATCATTTACAAGCTAAAGCTCTCTTCAATAATAATTTTATTGTTGTGCAGATCAATAAGATAGGGTCGTGACTCATATTTTAAAAAAACATAAAACATTTTATTTGTAAATTTTTCGTATTTTGGGATGTGTAGGTACTAAAATGCATAACTTTTGGAATTTAATTTATTTAAAAAAAAAATAGAGTCGGAGTCGCTCGTTCTTCTACGACGTCGACTCCAACTCCGACTCTACAGCCCTGCTAAAAATCGAATATTATCATACCTGAAAATATTAAATAAACGCTTAAATATTGAATACGTTCCGATTCTATTTTTTTCATAAAATATGTGAATAGTTATTTTAGTTTTAATGTATTATTATGGTAATAAAAGACAGAATTAAAATAAAGGCATCGTTATGTTTTTAAAATCTTTAAAATGATAACGTAAGCCTTAGATTAAAAAAGAAAACATACTAGAAGTGGCCACAATTCAAAACCCAATTATTTATTAATAGAAAATTATTATTTGGGTTCAGAGCTAACAAATTCTTTTTAATCGTAAGAAAAAAATAATCACGTGTATAAATGATAGCAACTTGTTTTAATATTAAAATTTACCATAAAAAAAAACAAATACATGTCAAGTTACATTAAAAAACACCCTATCAAGAACATTTGATGGTATTTATATTTAAAAAAACATTAATCGATAAAAAAAACAATCAATGAAAAATGAGAAAGCTCTTCGAAATGAAATCAACGTTTATAGATTAGCTGTAAAATTTATATGTAGAAGCAAACCCAATCAATGATTTTTTAGAAAATAGTGAGAAACACTTTAATATTTTCATAATGAAAACGTCTTCATATTTGCATAGTTTTGTTTGGCCGCAGTCACGCATTAATTTTATAAAATTATGCATTCTCTCGATTTGCTTAATAAGAAGCTTAAACTGTAATATACCATGAGAATGTTATTATTTTTTTTTCCAATAAGGTAAAGTTTTAATAAATAAATCATAAATTATTATTATAAAAACGAATATTTAAAAGTGTAGTGGTATTGCTATTTCGTACTTTCCTTGAAACCAAATGTTTGTTATGAAGAATTTCATATTATTAAATAAATGCTTATTACCGAATTATCAAGGAAAAGTAAAGAAGGACAATGCGACAATTGTCATAACTTGTTGGCAGCACTCTTTATGCGCTGTTATGGAGACCGGGTAGGTCAGTTGAAAATGACGAAAACATAACAACCATAAAGGAAACAGAATTAAATCAACGAAAAAACTTTATCAAAAATTACACATGACCGCGTAACTAAGAAGGGCTTAAACCAGGGGTGGGGAACCTTTTCATTTCAAAAGGCCACATTCGTTTATCTGATTCAACATAAGGCCGCAGTAAAGAAAACGTTGACACCACCCCTCCTTTTTTTCGATTGTCGATTATATAATGGGTTGATTATGCTATTTTTTTAAGCGCTTGCGTATAGTTTTTAGACCAAAGTGAATATTTTGATCAAGTCAATCAGAGTAGCCAAAAGGCCGCAGGTTCCCTTCCACTGGCTTAAACATTTAATGAATCAGGCTTTAACTCTCGTCTTAGGGTCTTTTTCCTTTGAAAATAACTTTGAAACATTATATTAAATTCCATGAATATTGTGTATTTAATGCATATATTATATTTATATTTAATTTATATAAAACACTTTTTACTGTTAGTATTTTTGTAATAACACTCTTGTAAGGTTTCCACAAATTGAAACTTAGTTCAACATAGAAACTCGATATTTGAAAATATAGTCGGTTTGCCTCAACGTTGAACCCAACAATTTCGACATGCATTACATACTTAACCGTCATTCAATATTATAATATTTGTAAGAATAATATTAAGGCTTTTTTTATCACGAAAATATATTAACACCTTCAGGCGGTAGAGTTATTATATTTTGACGGTTCGTTTTGTGACGGCTAGCATTATTTAACACCGTTATAACGCGTAGGCGCCAAATTAATACCGAGAATAAAATAAATCGCAATTTGGTCGGTTTTACGCTGCAGGCTGATTGCACGTTTGTAACTCATCACTTCCTTAAAACACCATAGTAATATTAAGATATTTCGCACATTATTAATAAAATCACAAAAAAAAATTTTTTTGCATATTATTATATAGTAATAATTTGATACAATACTTTCGATGGATTCGGCGGTAACTTTGTGGTAGTTCATTTTAATATAAAATAAAATAACTAAAATTATTCCACGTATTGTGTTACAAAATGTGACACGTGCTTCGCCTCTTTCAGATGCATCCTCAAAAAACTACTTTTTCAAATGCTTGCTTAAGTAAGAAGTTAAGTTAAGTACGAAAAGTAGTTGTCTGAAGATGCCTCTGAAAGAGACGAAACACGTGTCACATTTTGTAACACAATGCGTGGAATAATCTAAGTTATTTTATTTTATATTAATTTGATACAAAATTTAAAATATCCTTAACATACAAAGTCATATGTTTTTATTTCAAGTTTATAAATCTTGTAATGTTTTCAAGTTACGTCTTTATCAAGGCCAAAATATGAAATGTATATAACTTTAATTCTGACAAAAATGATTCATATTATTGTTTTATACCGTTCAATCGAAAAAATACCTTATTCAAAATTGAACTTATGAAAATCAATTATAATGAAGACCATTGCTGCCCAACCTTATACAGTCTGAGGGCCGCAATATAAATTAAAATTCATTCGAAGATCGCAATCTAAATAATAAAAACAGTACGTAAATTAAATTACGATACTTTAATTTACGAATTGAAATTTCATTAGAAAGAAAAGTCATGAATTTTTTTATTTTTATTGAAACAGACATGAAACAGTATCGCACTCACTCGCACGATATGCCAAGTGTTGTCAGAGTAAGAAAAAAGTAATTAAATAATTATTTTTACTTTAAATGATAGAATATTGTACTTTGGTTGAAACTAAAAACGAAATAACCACATCGAGAGATTTTTGTTTTGCAAGTAAAAATCATAGCTTAGGGGCGTGCCCTGGATCGCACAGAAGTATACTGCTGACAACATTTTGAACAGCCCTGACTGACTACTTCTTCAGCTTTTGTTACTAGTATAAATTGATAGACACATTTCGTCATTGCAACTTTTTTTAAGCTTCCTTATTTTGACTACATTTTTTTTTAAATATACTTTAGGCACTGTGCTATATATGTATGAATTATGTTTACAGAAAAAAAAAACCATAAGCAATGCGATCGTTTTTTCTATTATTATGAATATTTCAATTGTTATTTTTTAATATGTATGTTATTTTTTAATATGTTTCACACATATATTTCAAGTCATTATTATATTTGTAGTGGTGCGTATACCAGTATTTATTCAAAGTACAGACCACAAACCCATACAAACAAAAGTCCACAAACAAGAAATGTAGATGGAAAATTACCAAACACCGATCGTTAACCTGTTCATTCTATTATTGGTCTAGCCGCAAGATCATTGTCAAGACTATCCTGCATTTTACCATATCTACTCTTATTTATTACTGCCATAATGATTAATTTTGCATAATTTATCTCGTAGCAATTTATAAAATAAAGCTGATTCATTGTGATATAAGGTTATTAATAATATCTTGCTCTAAATGTATAATCTAATATAATTCGAATCATTATCTAAGTATTTCTGGAATTTAATCTATAATATAAAAAGAAACAATTTCCAAGAACAAGTTATTTTTTAATAAATTCATGAACATTTTTTTGGTAGTATTCGTTGTGCCAACTGTACATAGATTTATTGTAACCAACAATCTTATCAAGAAAAAAAACAACAACAAACGAAAAACATCAATCGTACGAATAATAAATTTTGTTGTAACAAATTTCCTCTTATTTTGTTTTAATTTTTACAAACTACAATTTAAGTACGTTAAATATTTCACTTGTAATGTGTTCAGTGTCAATACTAAGTAGAAAGACAATATTTTTAAAAAATAAGCTTTTTGTACTAATGGCACATTTGTTTATATGGCCAAAACCAATTTCGCTAATGACGAGCATTTCTATCTGTTGAAAATATACATTAATACAGTGATATTTATACTGAACAAATTAAAATTATTAGGGGGTAACAAACAATTTTCATAATCCTATTAGCGACTGTTTGTTCCCCTTAATATTTTTTCTTTGTTCCGTATAACTATCACTGTATAAATGAATATTCTTATCAATCTGAAATGCTCGTCACGAGTGAAACTGGTCCTAATCATATAAATGAATGTAGAATCAATACAAAAGAGTGATTTATTTTTAAAGTCAAATACTTCAATAATCTTATGGATTTAATTTCTTACCGCACACTCTATTAGATCTTAAAAATGGTTGTACATGAAGCGATAAGCTTACTTAAATTTAATTTCTTAGGCTTGTCTATTACAATATTCCAACACTTTTAGAAGAAAATTTGATCGAATTTGAAATAGGGCAACAAATGTTCATTCAGAATTATATCACATTACTGAGCAATTTATCAAACAGTCAAAACAGTGAAATCACAAATCTTCAATCCAATTCGAGTTCAAAATCTATCATTTTTTTTCTTTAAAATCTGATTGTCAATAAAGTGTGTTTACGTTTTACCATAAACACAACGTGAACAGACGTTTCGCATCTTGACAAAAAAGTATACTCGCTAAAACGTGTACACTGAGACTGTTATATTGCAAAAAAAAAAACGTCAAAAGAAATGCACTCAAAAAAATCTCGTTTCACCATTTTAGTCAGTTTTATACGTTGCGCGGTATTGCAAAGATATTTGACCTTATCAAAGAAAAATAATACTTCTAAGTCAACATTTTTTGAATATTTAATATTTGGTTTTATGTCGTTATTTTCATTTTTATCCATTAATCATTTTACCGTCACTAGTATGTTCATATATAATTCGATGCAAATTGACCATTCCAATCTTTTTTGAATAAGTTAATAGAAAATATCAAATATTTTTATTTCAATATTTTTTACGATTAAGATTTATTCACTTCTATGCTTTTAAACGTTCAACACATTGTTTTTTGTTATCGGTACATGTCATGGGAGATGGTCAGCTTTGATTGGTTAATGCGTATTTTTTTAATGCTTAGGTTTGTTTTGATGAAGAAAATGATGTATACAACATTGTTTTCTATAATCAGTATTAAAACAAAAGATTATTGTCATATCAAATCGATTAGTAATAATATATTTAATGCTTGCTGCTTAAAACATTGATTTCGTAAATATAAAAGTTCTTCTGGCAAAAAAGTAGTAATTGTAAATTACTAATGCACTTAAAAGATGCTTCAATTATTAATTTCACCGAATGAATGTACATTTTCTAACAGAATTGGATATATTTTTATTTAAATTACATTCTAAATAATTGTTTCATACATTCAAAAGCTGAAAGTGAACATAATGATATCAAATACATATATATTACAATATAGCGGATTACTATTTAGAATACAATTCATTTTTTAACATTAAAATAATAAAATATTTTATTGAATTGAGATACTTTATAAAAAAAAAAAAAAACACTGTTAATTGTAACTATGTACTTTTTCATTGGCAATACGCATTTTTACGGTAAGTAAAACGAAGTGTTACATTTGTTCGACATTTTAAAAAGTTTTTTTTTTCAAGTACTAAGAATCACTTTTTGAAAAGGACGCGCGCCACAGGTGAGGAATATTCATGGACCACAATTTTGACCGTTACAACCGTCCGCCCGCTATAAACATTTCTTGATTTTAACACTTTAAAAACAACAGATAGCCATTTATGGTGTTCACAATACCCGCTCCCAAAATGAAACATATGAAATCACAATTGATATTATTTAGGTGTCAACTATTCAAACTGAAAATAAAAAAAAATACATTTTTTACAGTGTTTTGACATTTTTATTTTACTAAGATCTGAACCGGTTTCGTACAACGTGAAAATTTTAATCTGTCTAAAATAATAAAAAAACAACGATTATTAATATCATACTGTTATTATGTAAAAACTATTTTTGTACGATTATTAAAATAATTTACACATTGTCAGAAATCATATCTATTTCATTCGCAAGAAATATTTTTATATGATTTACGTTTGCACGCTCGTATGTTGTTAGTAGAGTTCCTGGATTAAAATTACTGGTATATAAATTGTATAAGAATTATATATCTTGTTAATTTATATAAGTATATCATGGTTTCTCAACGGTGGGCCATGTGGCCCCCCAGGGGGCCACAGCGTTTTCCAAGGGGGCCACAGAGATTTATTTTAGTTTTGGGGAGCCACAGCACATTTCAGGGGGGCCACGGGTAAATTAAGGATTTCAAATTTCTCGGTGAGCTACAAAAAAAAAAAAAAGGTGTTCTTGGAGATATTCTGGGAAAAGGTATACCAAATCGGATATTTCAAATTTCTCGATGAGCTAAAAAAAAAAAAAAAAGGTGTTCTTGGAGAATTCTGGGAAAAGACACTCAAAAGCGGCCACGCTCCCAAAAAGGTTGAGAAACACCGAAGTATATAATATAGAGACTAAAATACAAGGCAAATCTATAGTAAATAAGACTTTTTTCGAAAGTTACATAGGACGGATACGACCAGGGGTGGGCTGGAAGGGGCTCGGAAGGGCTTGCTTATTTAAATATTGCATATAATTTCATAGGAGTGTTAAAAGATTCTTTCCTTCCCTGGAACACCGAAAATTGCTCGGAGATTAAGCGAGCTCCTTGTTAATGTATTGGCAGCCCACCGCTGGATACGACGTAAGTATAGGACTTATAAAAAACGAAATGTAAGCATGTACATAAACGTAAAGTTCAAATTATTTAACAAGCTGTTTTTTCAATTTTTAAATTGTGATGAGTCACCTTAAAAAAATCTTCTACAAGAAAGTTGATGATCTATGATTTGCTGTTGTTAGATTTTCCATTATAGCACCGTAGGTTTCAGTAATAAGATCCAAGACTTGAACCTTTAGTTAGACATTTGTATCTACTATATTAAAATATCAATCAATTATTTGTTTCGTTTATCCTTTTCACGAGGTGAGTCTCGGCCAGGGCTGCCAGGCGTCCCTATTTGAGCTCCATCGACAAATCCCGAGTCCCGCATTGCATGTCTCTCTATAATCCCGACCTGCATATGTATAAAAGTTTTCGAAAAAGTGAATTTCCCGATCTGTGATTTTGAAGATCTGGCAACCCTAGTCTCGGCAGGTGTACTACTGCTAAGGCGGCTAGAAAGCTCAATGCACGTGGACGCTGAAAACCTTTATAAATAAAAAAGAAAGATTCCGCCAAGCTCAAAAAAATAGATTCGCTACGAACAATATTCCGATACTAATTAATTAAATGCACAACTACTAGTGAATTATGCAAAACCCAAGAGTATCGTCATATATATTACTTATAAGTGGCGAAGTATTGCAGATATCGGATATATTTCAATTCAAGCTTTTAATAAATATATTCCATTGTCAGAAAAAAAAATGATATATTTAAGTTGAAAAAAAACAGATTCTTGGAGCAATTCGTTAATGATAAATCTTATAGTTAACATTCAGCTTTAAAAAATTATTACCTATTAGTCGCATTGCTACTATACAGTTCTCGATATTATGAACTGCGTTCAAAAACAAAACACTCTTTTATATGAACTCTACATTTCTTTATAAAAATCAGGACCGATTTCATATGAAAATTATCATGAAACAATGTTCTGAGAGTGCTTTATTTTTCAAAAACATGCATTTCCATCAAGAGAGTACAGTGAACAATTTAAAATTGAACTAAGTTATTTCTGTCGGCCAGCTTATACATATGTACCCGTGTATTGTTGAATAGCTCAGAAAGTTAAGACGAAACTCGGGTCGGAGATGTTAATTTTTGGGGTAATTTACAATTCAATTATTAATAACTGTAAATGTAACGATTTTTCTTTTACTTCTTGGCAGCAGTCTTAATATTTTGAAGAGTAAATTTGTATGCTATAAAACCGTTTATACATGATGAAAAATAGTGGAATGAATGGATTTATAAAATTGTTAATTATATCTATAGTACGAGACGTATTTATCTATAGGCTACGCATTATTTATTACGCTGATATATGATTTATGTATGAACATTTTCTGTGCAAGATGATGGTACGACTTTAGTGGTAGTTTTAATTGTTAATTATTTATTGGCATCATGGACGATAGACGAGAATGTGTTAACATCTATCGAGGCGTCTCTCGAAGATTCCTCCAATAAAGTTCCACGAAGGCAACATCGCTTTGGCCAGACACGAATGATTACATATACCTACCTACCTAATAATAAAAATAATGGTAGGTATCTGGTTTGTTGGTGCGCAGAGTGCGGTGCGCATGTATGGGACGGGATGCCTGGGGCGAATGGAGACGAGAAAAAGAGGAAAAATAAAAAAATAACTACGACTGATGAACGCAGCCACGCATTTAGGGAATTCAATAAACATACTTGAGTATTCTACCATAATAATAATTAAAACTATATCTACTATTTTCTGTCGTCTATCTATTGTAAATATTGCACTCTGTCGTATTGCCACGACTGATTTGGTAACAGAAGCTTACCTGTCCGAATTCTACTGATCTCCCATTTTAAAAGAATTTATTATATGTAAATTTTGAATCCAAAAAAATGTCTTCTTCTGTCCTCTAATGTTACAAAATATGTACTCAAATAGAACTAAGGTACACTGTCTGTAATTAAGTTTTCTTTAAATATTGTAGTAAATCAGTGAGTAAGTATACGTTATTTTGTACGTGTTATTTTGAATTCCAAAATCCCGAGATCGATATTAAGACAATCCCGGGACTGGAAGCTCTAGTCTAGCTTGATTTTTTTATCTAACTCTTTGCACACCTATTAAGCGATACAAATATATTAAAATATTTATTAATCTTTTTTTATTCAATCTACCTTATGCCCACATATAAAAGTTTTAAAGGTCATTGTAATCGAATATAATCCCAACAACTACATTCATTCAATCAACATTTTAACATCATGAAATAACGTTGCTGAATTGATAACGTCTTAAATGTAAATATCCACACCCAGGGGCGGGCTGGAGAGGGCTCAGAGGGGCTTGAGCGAGCCCCTTGTTAAAATTTTACTAAGGCCGGCAAGCCCCTAGTTTATTCAAGAAAATACAATATTCTCAGATCAAATGAGTATATAATTGCAATTTCTGACTTAATCTGAGGTAAATTGTATATTTTTACATATTTATTTAAGTGTATTAAGTAAAAATCGATTGCATATTTAAGTATTGCATATGAGTGATAAAAGAATTCACTCCTTCCTGAGAACACTGACAACTGTTTTTAGATTAAGCGAGCCCCTTGTTAGCGTATTGGAAGCCCACCGCTGTCGACACCTTACTTAAAACATATGGTCGCCTAAAAATAGCCTCCCGATCACCCGCTGATCAATTTGCTTTCTCTCGTGGTATACCATCATCCACCTAGAACATGCCGAAACTCATTTATAGCTAAGAAACAGAAATAGCAACACGCTATCTAGCAAATTTCAATGTCCTTTAATGACACGCGATGTTACAAGCCGATTGTCTCAAGACATCGAACTATATATACTCAATCTATACGTAAGACAAACTAGTTAAAATTTTGAATTTCGTTGTGATACTGCAAAATTTTAAAAATGAAAATTAATTCAGGGGTGGGCTCGAAGGGGTTCAGAGTGGTTTGCGAGAGCGTTTATTCTGCCAAACCCTTTGTTAAATTAATAAAGAAAAAAATTCTGAGATCTAATCAGTACCTTATTGCAATTTCTGACAAATATATACATATTATCTACGACGACTTAAGTATAAAGTTTGAAGCATGGAAGTAAAAAAAAAATGGTACAGATTTCTGCACCAATCCTGTAACTCTTCAGTCTAGCAAGCTGAGGTAGGCGAATACATTTTTTATCTATCGGTGTTAATTATTTTACGGTATATTACGTATTATTATTTAATATAGTTTATTTAGCAAGATTTAATTGTTTTAATAAGTATTGCGTATAATTGTATAAGAATGATAAAAGAATTTGCTCTTTTTCCAGAACACTGCGAATAGATTTGAGATTGAGCTAGCCTCTTGCAAAGGTATTGGCAGCCCATATCACACTCGTTGTACCTGGCCTTTCTCACTTTATTCTTTTCCTTTTTAGTACATAACATATGTATTTGCCAATACAAATGTTATGTAGAGAAAGCTTTGCAGCTGCACCCTAAAAGAGAAACAATATTATACTTGCACTAGAAATATTAACCAATATTTTTTATTAATTTTGGTCCGTAGCGTTGATAAAAAAAATAATTTTAAAAAACAACCAAAATGCACTGAATTATTCAGTGAAATGAAATGAGGAAAATGCCAAAGACTCCACTTTTAAGACCAGTAGTACAAAAGATAAATAAAGTATTTGTTTCTCTTAAACTCTTTGATAACAATTTAATTGTAAATTAAAGTGTATAAAACTGTTTTTGAAAGCTGATTCAGCATCGATCTTCAAAGATTTTACAGTATAAATCAGCGATTTCCAACCTGGGAGGCGTGGATTATTGCAAAGGGAGGTGCGAAGAGTCCAAAATACTTATTTACTCTTTAAAACGTGTCTTTATTACTATATGAAATAAAGGATGGGGAGGCGCGAAGATATTTTTTTCTTCAAAGGGAGGCGCAGTAACATAATGGTTGGAAACCACTGGTATAAATCATATCCAACGTATAAACGAAAATGATTTGCTGCTACTTTCTTAGAACCGTTTCAGGTATTCTGAGTGCACTCGATTCCTTTGAAAACAATGACAGTTTAATTCCAACTAACGGTAAATAATGATTGAAGAAATGCCTTTTAAATCTTCGGTATTCCCTGAATTCGCGCCTGATCATAGAGTCCGGTCCGCCTACGTTGCGATAAAATAAATCCAAGTCGCGAATCTTCTCGTTCACTCCTCGCCCCTCTCGCTCACACTCGACCGCCTTTTCTTATTCGACGCGCGAAATTTAATTCGGCAATCGCCTACATATTAACCCACAAGGTGCTTGGGCACGATTTACTATCCAAACATGTCGTTATTTTGCAATATCTAACAATATTTTATTTCTATCATGTCAATGCTAGAAAGATACATATTTGTCGCCCGCTGTAGTATTAGTTGGTGAGAGCTCGGCTCTATCGACCAGGCGAGTCTGGGCTCGATTCCCGGTAAGGTCAAAGAAAAATGTAGATTTTTTTCAATTTAAATTTAAAATCTAAGACATGGTTGTTAGTGATGTCAATTCTCCTAGAGTTTATCTCGTATGATCTTTCAACTTCAACATATTTGGCTTTTTGGTAATAACTGTAATGCCAATTATTAAAAAAAAAAAACGAACGATAGTAAAAAAATTTACTTAGCAATGCTTGTTAGTTAGTCGATCGACATTTTATTTTTGGAGAGACTTATGACATAAAATTTTAAGTAATTGGCTTCTCGGTTTGCACCACTTTACCCCGCTATATAAGATTGAAAGTGTGGTAGAAAAAGTAAACATCACATTCATACCGAAAATAAAAGCTTTTTGTACTTGTTGCACATTATTAATTATAAATCAGGACGGGCATCGATCACTTTTGATCTCTTTATTTTTTTTTTTTTTATACCATGTCCGCTCCCAATGTGGAGCATATGGACGCCTAATGGAGTTTATCTCAACAGAAGTGTTTCTACGATAACTGCCTGTTACTCAGTTGCTCGACCTCTCTTTTTCCAATGAGAGTAGGAATAGAAGGGTAAGGCTAGGACAGGACTAGTGGTTGGCTAATCGCTCTCGATATGCCCCGTTCATAGAATAGGATTGGTGGGAGGGGGGAACTCAAGACATCACATACATCCATGCCTTCGAACAGAAATTCATAAATCGATTAAGAAAAACAATTTATAAAACTGTCCGTACTGGGATTTGAACCCGTGACCTCCGTAACCGAAGCCAACGACGTTGAGCACTTGACCAAGCAGGCGGCTTTTTTCGATCTCTTTATGATAGATAGTTATCTAATCAATTCTTTTTTGTAACCATGTCTACGTTCAACGTGCAGCATATAGACTCCTTATGGAGATTATCTCAACAGAAGTTTTCAACTAGAACTGGTTGTTACTCAGTTTTTCAGCATCTCTTTTTCAGAGGGAGTACAGGATAACAAGTTAGCATTAGGACAGCACTAAGAGGTGCCAAACATTATTTTAGTTATATAATATTTTCTTTGCCAAGTTTTAATTAATTTTGAATTAAAAACTATGTAACGTGCCATATTTCATCAGCTTATAATGTTCACGATGAGCGAAACCGGTCCATGTTTATAATAAATAAAGTGTTATAAGTATACAAAGCTTTTTTGTTTTTT